>CAWUFW010004146.1:1145000-1616187 GCA_963921515.1 Calotriton arnoldi
CAGCCCAGTACTGGTCCTGAAAAGTAATTTTAACCGTACTTACCAGTAACTTGAATTTCCTTCCATAGGCTAACATTGACTGGTTTCACTTGGAAATTCTTCTAAGTGTGGAGTTTTGGAACTTTAAAATATTCCTCTAAAATCAGCCGAAATACGAATTCCGATTTACTCACCTGTTATCAGGAGAGACCTCAGTGCTGCATGTTTCAGCCCAGTACTGATCCTCAAAAGTAATTTTAACCGTACTTACCGGTAACTTGAATTTCCTTCATAGGCTAACATTGACTGGTTTTCAGCAAAAAAGTTTCAAAGTGTTGATTTTCACAAACTACAAATATTCCTTAAAAATCGCCTGTATGACTTAAACGCATTCTTTCAACTGTTTACAGGAGATGCACCAGTGCTGGATCCAGGATCCAACACTGAGTAAGAAAAAGTAACGATAACAGTTTTTACCTGCTAAGTGAATTTCCTTCCATAGGATAACATTGGTGATTCTATGAGAAAAAGTTTCAAAGTGTCAACTTTTAAAATACAATAATATTCCTTAAAAATCACGACTGTAACCAAAACGCTTTTACTCAACTGTTTACAGGAGATGTACCAGGACTGAATCTAGGATCCAGTCCTGTGGTTACAAAAGTAATCCATAAAGTAACTAATTGCATTTAACTAGAAATTCACATTGAGCTGAATGTTGCATTGTGTTTGAAAATGTGTTGCCCATTGCAACAACTGTAACTACTGTACTTAAAAGTCTATTGCCTATCTGCAAAGTATTTAAACTAAAGTAATTCATTCTGAGAAAGTATTTTTTGTAATGTAATGTATAATGTAATTACAATGTAATTTGACAAATAAAATATGTAAAAAAAAATTGTTTCTAAAAATGTAGTAAATCAGTATGAAAAAAATTAATATAACAATTAATACATTTAAAAATTGTCATTTACAAAACCTTTGAAATTCACTGAAAAAAACCGTAGGTTTCAGGCACGTTATAGTTAGAAATTAGCATTTAAAAACCTTTGAAATTCACTGAAAAAACCATAGGTTTCAGACACGTTATAGTTACAAATTAGCATTTAAAAAACCTTTGAAATTCACTGAAAAAACCATAGGTTTCAGACACGTTATAGTTACAAATTAGCATTTAAAAAACCTTTGAAATTCACTGAAAAAACCATAGGTTTTAGGGACAGTTATAGTTACTTGGACATTGCACTCGTACAAAACCCGTGAAATTCCCCCGTTATAGTTAGTTCAGCTAACTATAACTCGCGCCCGCAATGCACTGCTGATGACGTCACATATTACATCACTCATGACATGGTCAGTGACATCACTGATGACATCACTGATGACATCTCAAATGACATCACTGATGACATCATCCACGTGATAATCTGATGCACCTCCTCACACCCTAATATAATCTTTGATACACCCACTCTAAATTACAGACTGCCATTCGCAAAACCATAGACACTCCAACACCAATAACTACATACCCACTCACTGATTCTTAGGTCTACACACACACATCCACTCACTCACCCGTACAGTCACTCATACTTACGGTCACTCAGTACAGGACTATCATATGCACTCTTACTCCTATATAGACACTCAAACAACGCCACTCATCCATAGAGATACTCACACACCTAGTCAGTCATGCAAATAATTAAACACACTGCCATTTACTCACCTATACAGTTATACACACACCAGCTCACTTACTCATACAAATAGTAGCACATTGTTACGCTCTTATACAATCACTGATACAAGCACACAATCATCCATACAGCCACTATCACAATCACTCACTCTTGCTTATAGCTATTTATATACTCCAACACACATATATACTGCCTTTCACATATGTAGTTACTCACACATGTACCACTGGGACATACATTCACTCACTAACACACTCTTACACACACTTACCCACCCATACAGTCTATCACAGATGCACTCTTGAAACCATCCACCCAGTGAATCACCCACTCACACATCTATGCACAGAGTTGCACACACCCCTCCCACACAAACACTCAGGCACCCATACAGATACTCAGACAAGCATTCAATAACTCATATAGAAAATCATTTAGCTATTCACAAACACATGCAGCCACTTACACAGCAACAGACAGACGGATACAGACATACACCCAGTTTAGTCACTAACCCATGCATTCAGTAAGATACGTTAAATCACTCACTTATAGAGTCAGTCACGCACCTACTAAATCATCCATACAGACACTTAGACACCCACTCATTCTTCAATACGTCTTTTCCTATATATTTTAAAAATATTTAAACTTTACAGAAACACACAGTCACTGGATGATGTCATCAGTGATGTCATTTGAGATGTCATCAGTGATGTCATCAGTGATGTCACTGACCATGTCATGAGTGATGTAATATGTGACGTCATCAGCAGTGCATTGCGGGGGCGCGAGTTATAGTTAGCTGAACTAACTATAACGGGGGAATTTCACGGGTTTTGTACGAGTGCAATGTCCAAGTAACTATAACTGTCCCTAAAACCTATGGTTTTTTCAGTGAATTTCAAAGGTTTTTTAAATGCTAATTTGTAACTATAACGTGTCTGAAACCTATGGTTTTTTCAGTGAATTTCAAAGGTTTTTTAAATGCTAATTTGTAACTATAACGTGTCTGAAACCTATGGTTTTTTCAGTGAATATATATATATATATACACACACACACACACACACACATATATATATATATACACACACACACACACACACATATATACCCATACATACATATACCCATACATACATATATAAACATACATGTACCCATACATACATATATATATATACATATGTATTTTTAATACATTTTGGAATGTTCAAAAATGAACAGATGCCGTTTGTTTGCTGCTACATATCATGATAATGTGTTATTATTATTATGATAACGCTCATTTGCACAACACATAGGCCATTGGGTCTGGAGATTTTGATTACACATGAACTTAATTATTACAATGTTGCACTGTCACTTTAAGACTTGCACAAGTATAAAAGTTAAAAAATGGCGGCGACTTCAGGTTTGACAAAGACCGCTTACACAGTCGAAACGCGTTACCTAGTTTTGTTTGGCTTAAATAAAATCTCTACGAAGCGACCTGAGCGTGCTGGAGTCTGTTTCAAATTGTGTGAACAGTCGTTTACAGGAATATTATGTATGTATATACATATAGCGCCACTGTGTGATGAAAAGTGCACCCCACATGGGGCGGGCAAAGTGCAGTCATGGGCCCGACAGAGATCTGGGCTGCAGGCTACCATGCAACGCCCAAATAAGGCATGGAAGAAAAACTTGAGGGGCTCTTCCAGCCAACAAGGACTGCAGGAGAATGATTCTGGTGCCAGGCAGCCCCTGCAACAAGATCAGTGTGCCAGGGAGCAGAAATCAAGTGACCGCGAAACATCAACCTGGTCCCGCCGCACCGGCAGAAAGGTGTCAGGAGGGATACGGCAGCGGGTGGTCAAGTGCAGACAGTTCTGCAGTCTAGGCCCGCTGCACAGAGGCAGAGGGTTCCCGTCATATCAGTAGGGCAGCGGAGCGACCGGCACCCAGCATGTCAGATGGCTAGGAGGCCATGCCTAAGAGACGGGCCTCAGTAGCCAGAAGTCGTCGCGGACGGTTGGTAATTATCTAGAGCAGGAGTACAGGGAGCTCTGATGGCGTACTGGCAGGGTCGTCCGGTTCACTGTAGGGAGGAAGGAGAAGCCCATTAGCCTCAGCGAGACTCTGTAGTCGCAGCCTCAGGCTCACCCGCGGGCCCTATTGATGCGGGGCCTCTGAGGCAATTCCGGATGGCGCGGGCCCCTCACAGGTGTAAGGGGCTAGTTTAAGGATTCAGCAGCGGGGAAGTCGACATTCAGCATCCTCCCACTATTGGTGGCTCACCCCCATGATTCAGATGAGATCAGATGTGATGGGAAACGCGATCCATGTTAATCGTGGGCCACAACCTCCGGAGCTTCACAGACAGTCGGCCATCTTGGTCGCTGCCGTGGCCATGCCCCTAAAAGTAGTGACAGATTTTGAGACCCTTCCCAAGCCCAACGCCGCTCAAGTATAAGCCCAAATTTAGGCCTATGCAGACCAGTGTCAGCCCAAAAACCAGTCCAAAGTCTCAATTCTCAATTATGCAAAAACAGTCTTTAAGGTTGAATCTAAATTATATTCAATATGCAGATAGTGGGAGGATGTTAACTGGGCACCTGTGTTAATAACTACTCATTATCAAGACCAGTCCCCACTGTGAGTTTTCAACTTGTAGTCTGTCACCACAGATCCAAACCTGAACCTGGCACTCTTGAATTCACTTTCCAAGTGCAGATTTTAACCCACCTTATGTCTATGTCTATGAATGGGAACGTCAATGCTATTTCAGCAATTTGGCTCCAAAAACAGAATACTGAAAAAATTATGCAAAATTAATACCACACAATAATACACATATTAAGAAACATCCCCATGTATTAAAGTAATTGCAACACAACTTGTTTGGCACGGCTTACATCGTATCTACTTGCCTGAAGATACTCAACAACAAAAAACTCCTTTAAAAGGACAGTATGGGACAACAGCAACAATAAACATCACAGCAGACAAACTTGAAAAGCAGTTTTCGTACAAAACAAGTTTATATAAATGTGAAGCAACAGTGTGAAAACTGAGGGTTGCTGCAGTAAGATGAGCGTCACGCCTTTTCAGTTAAAATGTACTGAAGAAGCCAGAAAACAGACAGTCACCTACTCTGACCAATTCCCTGCCCTCCATTCCAAAGTCCTTCACATTGACCAATTACTCCGACACCAAAGGTTATAGAGGACATTGGTGTTTCCATTGTGTTGCAGCTAGCGCTAAGCTAAAGCTCCTAGTCTTGGCAGGCAGCAGATGGGTTTGGTTTTGGTACAGATGAACGCAAAGCTGTTAGAGCAGAAAGGATAATGACCCATTTTCCCAGAACTTTCTGCGACACCCTCAACACGGACACTCCCTCAACTCTCCTGATACTGTCATCACTCTTCTTGTTCCATCCCACTCCATTCCCCTTCATCGTTAGCCTTGTACCACTCTCATACCACCACTGGCCTGGGCCATTTCATTAGGCTACTTTACACCTATCACCCACCTATGGCTTAAATTATTCATGCTCTTAACTTTAATTTCTCAGCAATGACTGTAAACACCCAAATGTAATCCATGTCAGCAAAGAGGTCCATGTTTACATTTCATGTGTTTTACTTCATGCAGTGTTCCCTAAGAGTAGTTCCTTTTTCCAGATGATACAAATTGTGAAATAAGTCGCTTTCAGATCTGGGGGAGTTCAGATTGCAAGTAGACATTTATGATGGGCACGACACAGTCCCGAGGCTGAAGGCAGTACTGCTTTCTCACAATACCTGCCACTGGGTCATTAAGGTGTTTAGACTAAATGCACATCCAATCCTCAGCCTCTCAGGAGAGCGCATAAAGCGATGGTTATATAAATGCCAACTGTAAATTAAAGCACTATTATGCATGTGCACAATGAGGGCTACGATGTGTAGGAGTCACATATCATGCAAACTGGTAGGCATATGTTGAGAGCACTTGGTCTGTAGGAACACAAAGTCAGGATTAAAATGCTATGCAGTTGTTGTAAGACTATTATCCAAAGTAACCTTTAACATACGTGGAATAACAAAAGATCATGGATAAAAACAAGATTCTAAAGCAATGCCTTTCATTTTGTATGCAGTTCTCTGCTGCTGGGCCATACCTCACTGTGCTATATTAGAAGGATTGTGACATTAGCAGCAAATAACAAAAGGATCCCTGTGTTAAAAGCAGTAACTTATTGAGTGGTATACATACAAAAAGGTAGGCAAGCCTAACCAGAGCCGAGCCATGAAATGTTTTGCCATTGGCATCATGCAACAGAAATCATGATAGTATACGATAAGGTGTCTTACCAATTCAAACACATTTATTTTTAACACGTGAAAGCATTTTTCTTTAGCACATCAAATTATACCACTGCATCGGGATGTATTTATTAAAACGTGAAAGTTTTAAAAACAGGAACTGGGAAACATTACTGCCCCCGCCCTGATGAAAATGCTGTTAATGAATTAAGGCAAGTCAAGGATCACGTGGAGCCTATATGTAGCGTAGATCCTTACTATAGATAGCGCAACATTATAGGCAATTCAATTAAACACAAGAGGTCTTTGTATAGCGTAATCCTGTGCTCAGGTCTTTGTATAGCATAATCCTGTGCTCGTGTATGTGACAATGAACCAAAAAAACAGTAGGCTCAGGGATACAGCCGCTAGATGGGTATCTATATTCAGCATCAAACTTTAACAATTTGCTTTAACTCTAGGAGGATGAGACTAGAGTGCAGCTAACCAGTAGAATCAAATCTAATATCGTATCAGTAGTCACTATTTTACCTTGGCAATTTTACACAGCGCGATGCTTGTTTCAAGACAATAGCCAGAGACTACATGTCATGCTTTTTACTAAAGAAAAAAAGATCTTTCCGGTAAGATAATTAATCTTATACCTTAATAAAACTGCTGGGCACACAGCGACTCTTACGCGTGCAACACAAGCAGGGGTAGCAGAAGTGACAGCATGTTCCCTTTGACCCTGAATTATCACAGGAACTGACATCATATGCAATAACCAATCACAGCAAGTGATATCATGGAAGTTGATAGAACATTACAAATTTGAAATTACAAAAGAAAACTTAAACTCCTGCTACAAATGCTCCACTTATGTTGCCAGTGTCAAATAGTATTCCTAGATATAGGGCTGCGTTGAAATGAAATGGTGTGAAGACTCTGATCAAATGCCATACAGTCAGGTTCATAACCCTTCAAAAAGTATTACACTCGCTCATATGAAAATGCATATTATTTTTGACTGCTCATTAAAATTTAGACCTGTCCAGGGAAATCACTGCCAGTTATACAAACTTGTTTTATAAAGTGCTTCATACTACAATTCTGCAATTCCTACGTACTGTAAACAACAAGTGTTGTTAATACCAGATTTAATGGCACTCAATTTACTGACCTCAGGAGGATAGTTGGCAGAGTCACTGCTGTGATTCAAACTTCTTAAAATTCTGATGTGACAATTATGCATGGTTCATTGCAAACATGCAGCTCACTGAGCTATACTGCCAGCTGAATAATATGAACATGAAGCAGAGAAAGAAGCAAGATTACATTGCCCACTAAAAGACTCGGGTGCCTTGTTATAACTTTGACAACAGAGCTAAAATTGAGGCAGAGGGTATTAATGAGACAAGGCTGATCAAAACGTTCTTTAAATAGGAAATTGTTGGCCCTAATAATCTACAGCAAAAATGTACTTTGCAAGTAGTATTCAATATGCATAAGCAGCAAGGTAACATGCATACTGCAATATTTACATTCCCTTTTAATAAACTGGGCCTACCCCTTCAAATGTTGCATTTCAATGGAAAATTATGGTTCAAATAGATTCAAAGCAAACACAAGAAGATGATGGACGGAGCGCTGAAACCTTTCAGACACTCACCCCAGTCACAGATCTGGGTTGAATCCATTATCGTTCTTTGGCTCACTTCGCCACCCCAGTTAAGACCCAGCCATATGCAAATCAGTCTTGCCCCTATTCCTCATGGGAACAGTCCAGCCCAAACTGCCAAGCCAGGTCTTCCCTGGACCGGAAACAAGCATCCTGGGACCAGTTTCGCGGTAACACCCCATATCAGCCAGGCTAGCTTGAATCCAGAGGCAAAATGAGCAAGGGACCCACATCTGGGTATGTCTGGATTCAAAACAACAATTACTTTAATGCAGCTCCGAGGAGCTATGATTAATTTCAGAAGCAGTTTGAGAAGGAGAGTGATCTGCGCAACGGTTTTGTAAGGTGGGGTGATGGTAATAGCTATCATGAGGAAAGCAGATTTGTGTTATTAGGACACTGGGGGCTGCAATGAATCCGCACATGCCTGCACAATACATGCTGCTACTTGGGAAGCGTTCTGCTTCTTATTCTGGACTCTCATTTCATAACTCATTCAAATCTACACTATGTTCACTTTCAATAACCATTGACATCTACATTTTTGTAAATGTTTTTCATAATTACATATTAGTGAAATTTATGTGCAGCTTTTAAAGTTTTCTAATGATTCATGCTCCCCTCTGCATATTGCTTAAGGTCCCCGTACACCCGTACATCCAAACCCACCTTTTACCTTAAATCAAAGTAACTGTTTTCAGTGGCGTAGCTAGCCCTCTGGCCGCCCATGGCGGTCCCTGCATTTGCTGCGGCACGCAGTGAAGAGAAGAGCGGCTGTGGCTGTGCTGGCGAGAGTTTTCTCTGTTTGACGCCCTGCGGCAAATGCATTGAGGAGCGGGGGGCATTGATTGCCGCCCTGAGGTGGCAGATAAGAGCGGGGGAAGGCCGCCACCCCCAAAACCTGTACCGCCCCCACTAGCTACGCCACTGACTGTTTTACAGATAGATCGGATGATTTGTCTCGAGTCTCTCAGGTCATTTCCTGTCCTTGGTACTGACCCTGATGTACCGTTGACTGACGCAGCAGATTGGTGGGCCAAACAACAAAACAAATCTCCTAAGGTTGGTTTTACAAATGTAAGTTCCCTTTGTGTAACAGTACTTTGCTAACGAGAACAGGCAAGGTCGGTAAGCACCACAGCTTCAGTTTTCCAACAAGGCCCGAGCATGTCTGGAAAAGAATATTAGTCCCCATTCATGATAGCAGCCACCTCTGAGGTGGTACAGCAGACTACAAAGTGTGGGCGATTGACTCCACCCTCATCGTGAACAGCTCTCTAGCCGACTGAATAAAATAAACATGTAACCCTAAAAGCAAGGAATCAGCTAGCCGTTTCTGGATTGCAGAAAGTTTGACTAACCTAATTTGGCTTGTCGTAAATCCAGGAGTCGCAACAACATGCCCCAAACTTAAGACAATCAAGGCCCTTAAATGACACCCATAGCTGCAGGGAAGGCCGACCAGCATGGACACTCCTCCTTTTAAGTACACAGACCTCCAGTCACACGAGGCAATTGATAAAAAAAAAAACAAGCACTGGCATAGCCAATAGGTCTCGCCTTTGGGACCTTATGTGTTTAGCTAGAACTTTCGGCTATGTTGTAGAGCATTGTGGCTGCTGTGCATTATGTTGAAAAGTTATAATAAAAAGTGTTAAGCATTTTTGTTACCTTTATACAAACGAAGACGACATTATATATAACTGAAAAACCTGATTAAAAAAAGATTTTAACATAAAAAAATGTCTTCTACTTGTTTTGTACTTGCACTGCTGGCAACTTCTTCCTGCCTGTTCTCATGCTTGTTTGTTATAAAAATTTTTGTTATGGGGGAGCGGGACATAAATAACGGGGGAGTGGATTTGGAAAACAGTAATTTAATTAGAACACGAGCAGCGGACGGACACTAGGGGAGAATCAACAGATGCCAGATTCCAAGGGCAGACTGACGTGATGCTTAGGTGGTGCGCTGATGCAAAATGGTGGTGGTGAATGATGTTTGGTGCTCAGGTGGTGACACTATATGGTGTGGATTGGAGGTACGTTGTGGATTGTGGAGTTGAAATATGTTGTTTGGTGTGTAATTATGCGGTGTGTATTGGAAATGTGTGGAGTTGAATTGTGTGGCCTGGAACTGTGGTGTTGAGTGAAATTATGCTTAGTGAAATTGTGTCATGGTGTGGAGTGCATTTTGCATTAAGTGCAGTGTAATTATGTAGCATATAATTATGTGGCACTGAGTGGTATTGTGTGGAGTGTATGTTGCATTCAGTAGAGTGCAATTATGTGGCACTGAGTGGTATTTGGAGTGTATGTTGCATTCAGTAGAGTGTAATTATGTGGTGTGTAATTATGTGGCACTGAGTGGTATGTGGAGTGTATTTATGTTGCATTGAGTAGAGTGTAATTATGTGGAGTGTAATTATGTGGTGTGTAATTATGTAGCACTGAGTGGTATTATGGGGAGTGTATGTTGTATTCAGTAGAGTGTAATTATGTGGCGTGTAATTATGTGGCGTGTAATTATGTGGCACTGTGTGGTATTGTGTGGAGTGTATGTTGCATTCAGTAGAGTGTAATTATGTGGTGTGTAATTATGTGGCACTGAGTGGTATGTGGAGTGTATTTATGTTGCATTGAGTAGAGTGTAATTATGTGGAGTGTAATTATGTGGTGTGTAATTATGTAGCACTGAGTGGTATTATGGGGAGTGTATGTTGTATTTAGTGCAGTGTAATTATGTAGCATATATTTATGTGGCACTGTGTGGTATTAGGTGGAGTGTATTTATGTTGCACTGAGTAGAGTGTAAGTATGTGGCGTGTAATTATATGGCACTGAGTGGTATTATGTGGAGTGTATTTATGTTGCATTGAGTGCCGTGTAATTATGTAGCATATAATTATGTGGCACTGAGTGGTATTATGTGGAGTGTATGTTGCATTCAGTAGAGTGTAATTATGTGGTGTGTAATTATGTGGCACTGGGTGGTATTTGGAGTGTATGTTGCATTGAGTGCAGTGTAATTATGTAACATGTATGTGGCACTGTGTGGTATTATGTGGAGTGTATTTATGTTTGATTGAGTAGAGTGTAGGTATGTGGCATGTAATTATATGGCACTGATTGGTATTATGTGGAGTGTATTTATGTTGCATTGAGTGCAGTGTAATTATGTAGCATATAATTATGTGGCACTGAGTGGTATTGTGTGGAGTGTATGTTGCATTCAGTAGTGTAATTATGTGGTGTGTAATTATGTGGCACTGAGTGGTATTGTGTGGAGTGTATGTTGCATTCAGTAGAGTGTAATGCACCGTTCACCCCGGGGTGCTGCTCTGGGGCTCCGGCCAGGTGTGTCGTGTAAGAAGGCTGTGTGCAGGGAAGGAGCGTCACAGTCCCCGCGTCAGGGGCGGGGATGTGGGGGGCATGGTGAACGGAAAGTGGGGGTTCTGTGATTTTCTCAATATTTTGGGGGTTTTACTAAGCACCAATGACCACCTGTATATGGGTGGCGATTTAGATAGCGCACATCAAACGGTCTCTTGGCGCTTACCATATTGATGTCACTATCGACCATGTTACTGGTGGCAATTTTACCAAACACATGAAAATAAAAGACCGAGTATGCCCGGCCGGCACAACCAGCTGAGCAACTTCAGCACGGTAAAATGACTTCCACACACATCGGATGCATATAAGGAGCATTTATAGAATGTATTCATGTGTGATCTCCTATTCCGAGGGTGGGGTTTCTATGGAATGGGTGAGCTTGAAGGAGCACAGGGGATGGCAGCCTGGAGCATGTGTTCAGCGTGTGTGGGGGGTGCGCGTGTATAGAGGGGCGTGGTGCGTGCTGTGTGGGGGTTTGCAGCCGTGTGGGGGCGTGGGGTTTCTCTGTAGAGACTAGCGAGGCAATGTCTGTGTGTGCTGGGGAGAGGCGGGGTGGTGTCTTTTGTGGAGGTGTGGGGGGGTGTTTGTCTGGGTGCAGGTGTGTGAAAGACATGTGTAGAGGTAGGAGTGATTTATGTGTTTTTGTATAAGTTAGTTGTGCAGGAGGGCGGTTGTGCGTGTTTCTGTGGGGGTATGCGAGAAGGATAGCTGTTGGGTTGGATGCGATGGCCAGGTTGTGTGTGTATTTTTGTGTGAATGCGCGTGCCCATGTCTTTGCGAGTGGCAATCAGTATACGAGGAGGGACGTGTGTCGTTGTGCAGGAGAAGGGGGGGCGTGGGGTGGGTATGTTTCTGTGGGGATGGGGAAGAGGTTTGCTGGGTTGCAGATGTGGGATGTGTGTGGGGTAAAGGAAGGTCTGTGTGTGTGTAGCACATGCCCCCACCGTCTGTTGAGTTGCTCTCAGGTTTGCCTGTAGAATATATTTTTTTCTCAGCTAAAGCGCTGTGCATTTGTTGAGCGCATCGCCCCGCGATGCCACGTCTATTTTTGGAGCACGCGTTGTTTGCACCTCAGCCAAGAACGACAAATGAATCGCTGCTTATTTCAATCTCTTGATATGTAGACAAGAAAAACAGCCAGGAAAGCGAATTTAGTGAAAAGAGGCCGCAGCTGTTTCTCTCGGAGTGAGCGAGTGTGATTTAAACACCTGCGCTTCGCCTGCACGTCACACATAGTGCACAGCTTGCCTGGGGTGATGGAGGGGGGCGACTCCACTGCACAGCCCCAGATGGGGCCATGCTAGGCCGATAGGGCATGTGTATGTGGGTGCAAGACTCGCCTGTGGGTGACCTTCAGGGAGGGTAGGTGTAGCGAACCCTCAGACCACAAGTGGTCTGTGAATCGAGGGCGCTTGGGCACACTGGGTGGGCCAGGCGGTCTTTACTCTGTGACTCAGCGCTCCGAAACTGTCTAATTCCGACATGTGGCGCTCTGTAACACTCCATAGCTGAAGACATGTACGGTACATACGCTAAGAACATGTATGCATGTATGTGCCAGTTCTGGAGTCTGTGAACACATTGCCCAGTGGATTCTAGGCACAGGGCACCACGTGCTGCGTTTGTTTGGGTACTTGGGGGGGCACATCTTAAGTGGGGGGATCCCCACGCGTCGTTGGCTAGGACCCTGGGCTGCTGCCTGCCTTCAAGGTGCTGGCGGAGTGGTCCGAAGTAACGTGGAACCCCCGGAACGCGCCCTCACACTCCTCCATTCACAAAACCCTGGGCTCGCGGCTCGGCTTCTCATTCACAGCAGCAGGTACTGGGGAGGGGTGAAGGGCAGCGCGCTGCTGGTCAGGAGATATGGGGGCGAGGCCATGGCAGATGCCTGCTCGGGGGGGGGGGCAGAGGGCTCCGGCTGGACGTGCAGGGGGTGAGGCTGGCGTGCATGGGGGGAAGGAAATGTGGTTGTAATTGGAAACGGGAGAGACAGGCGCGGGCCCGAGAGGGGCTTTGTTCTATAATGAGTGGGTGGAGTGGACAGAGGCTGGCCCTGGGCGGTGAGCCTGCCGTAAATTATGCGAATGGGAAACTGAAAGGCGTGGCAGTCTGTCCCACAAATACCTATGCAGCGCTCTGTTGGTATTCCAACAGGAAAAATACCCCATCATGACGTTAATGTCATTAGGCATGACGTGTGGCCACCATCTTTAATTGGGGCAATATACATTAACAAGCCCGGGAGTGGTGCGCGCGCTTGTGCCCGCAGCTGCAGGCGAAAAACCAGCGTGACCAGCGCTGACCGCCATCGCACCATCTGTTTCCAATTAACGCGAACGCGATAATTGGAAACAGATGGCATTAATGCTCGCTCCCGAGCACCCTAGGCCAGGGAACAAAGAAGGCGGGACATTCACCCGCCTTGGACCAATTGCGTGCTGTCTTTTTAAGAAAGACGCATGCACAGGCCAATTGCGGGTTAATTAAAAAAAAAGCACACGCACGAGCGTGTGTTCTGAGTTCAAAAGCCCTTACTAAATGCCTCGCAGAGCAGCGCATGCGCGCTGGCTCAGGCGAAACCTAAAAAATGACAGGCCTGCCCCTCGTAACACCATTGGTCCATTCTCTCTGGGGTCAGACCAGCAACATAAGGCAGGGCCATCATAAGTAGCGCGTTCGCGCTATGAATGATTGATGGGCCCGATTTGAAACCATGGGCTGCGCAGAGTCGAAGGCGCCTGCATGAAATTGCAGAGCATCTGGCGGTGCCGCCTATTCTACATGCATTGCGTACACAAGGGCAAATGTCGCCCAACTTTGTGCACCCCGCATGGAGAGCTATTTCTCTACACAAATGGAAAAAATATCACCCATTTCTGCGGGAAACCGCCCAATATGGCAGTACTGGCCCCTACCCTGTACATTAAGAGACAATTTTCTCCATGCACAATTGTTCCTCACCACAGATCAAATATGTTTTTTCGTCCTCCAATGATAAACTTAGTAAAGCATAAACACAGCTGAAAAAGAACGTTTGTGCAAACGGCAAGATCAAGAAAGAGCACTAATGAAATGTATTTAAAAAGTCCAATTCAATGCTCTTGGAAAACAGATACCATTAAATTCTTTAAATTGGTTTCAAATAACTGAGCAATTTTACTTTAGCAGAGCTTTCAAACTATGACTAAAGGGAGGCAGTGACATATTAAGTACGATGACAAATATCACTTTTTGTGTCAAAAGGTGCTTTTTATGATCCTGCCCCCTCAAGAAGGACTGAATGTTACCCCGAAACTAAAAAGCAGACATCTTTGTTCAGTTGGAAAGATTTTTGTATCGCATTACTTTGTCATGGAAAATATCGAACAAATCCAACAGTATGCATTTCTAACAAGGTGTCTCCCAATTCTTAAATATCAAAGTAAGCTTCACAAATAACACAAACAGGAAAGATTAATGATAAGGCACTCGGAGTACATCATTGTTTTTGGAGTGATTAATTCTGTATGAAAGACAGGCTAGAAATGCATGCAAGGTTTGCTAAACTACTGTGCAACTTTAAAATCCCATTTATCTGAGGCATCAATTATTAAAACGTCTTTGATGCATGCCAAATTTAATGAAGTCATTTAAGTACACCAGCAGGTATATGTCCTTGCATAGAGCAAAGTTACAACTTTCAGTAATTCACAAACGTTTACAGAAGTAGGTCTGGAAACCGTACACCTGGCAAGCTTTTGTGATTTCCATTTTCGCAGGAGCAAATAAACACACTTATATTTGCTCATGCGAAAATCTGCTGGAGAATTGAAAATGAACTGTCCTTAAACCCCCTTTTTCCCCACCATGATTTTTTTTTTACTCTTGCCATTGTCAGGAGTAAGTTTCCAGCCTTTTACAACGTGGGAAGAGATTGGAGAGTAGTTGATGAATACCCTTAAAACATGTAACCTAGTGGGTGTGCACAGACTCATAACATGCATATTTGTAAAGCGCACGTTCACCCGTAGGCATCTTGGCGCTGAATAACAGATGTTTATTGTTACCCAACTCAAAGATACTCATTTTATCAACCTAAAAATGGATGAAAGGCTGAGTGGACCCGCCAGGATTTGAACCTGTGATCATGAGGTCGAGCACAGGCCCCTGCAGTGGACACATTTGTCCACTGAGCCACCAGACCTGGCTATCACAGGACATTTCAAGCCTGAATCTACCACTTACCACCTACTTCCAACCATTTTATGGCACAGATTACAAGCTGGACAGTACAGACAGGCTGGTAAATCCATACCCATAAAATAACGGTAACAACCGAACAGTGCAATTACGAGTTTCTCTCAATGGAATGGTAAATAATCATGCAGACCCTGTTTTATCGGGCACACCGTTCCCTTTTCTTTTGGGGTTTATCACTCACATTTATCACCTGCTCAGATCACGTGTTAAACGTGAGCTTGGGGTTCTGGGAGGAGAGTAGGAGGAGGGAAAACAAAGGGAAAGGCAGGGGAGACTGGTTTGGCGGGCGTTTCGTGGTTGATGGTTGATTGGAGGAATGGAGACTGGTTCAGGATGCAATGCAGCCGGTTCTCAAAATGATTTTACCACCCAGATTGTCTGACCGTTATATGGGGTCTGCTGTTCCGCACCCAGCAAGCGGACTGCTGTAACAATAACCCATTCATGCTTGAGTGGTGTTGAATTCCATACTGGAAGCGTGGCGTGCTCAACTCAATCTGGACCTACTTCGTTTTACAAAAAGGTGGCAAAATCATAACCTTCCTCTATTGCAAACCCTGCTATTACATGAGCCATGCCAGAAATCAGAGAAGGTATTATTGAGATTTTATAGAATAAGAATGCTACTATAATTTGTTACCTCACTGCATGGCACAAACAAGGACACATTGGTTTGTTTTTATAGGACAAGTAGATTTCAGATGTATCCCATTCCTTGGATAGGTACACAGATTTGAATATTCCACACTCATGATGATGTCATTTCCAATGTCACGTAACACGTCATGAGTGAGGTCATAAGCAGTGCATTGCAGGTTCTCACTTAACTAGGGTGAATTTCAGAGGTTTTTTTAAAGGTTGCTTTTCGTATAATTGCAACACCTAACTATAATATCCCTTAGACCTTTAGTTTTTCAGTGAATTTCTTTTTTTTTTTCTTACCATATTATGTATTCATAATGCGCAACTATTACAAATGACATATGGCCATATGCAGTACGATATTTGGCATGCCTGATCACTAAAAAGACGTTGTGCCCAATTGCATTAAATCATCCATCCAAACGACATCTACACACAAGCTATGGAAATGTGTAGAAGAGATGGGAGGTAAATTTTGGGGGTTCCCCCCAAACATTTTGTTATTTTTATCGCAATAAGGAGCCAGTTGAACACTGAAACAATGGCCCACTCATGCTTGAGCGGTGTTGAATTCCGTAAGTCTGTGTTGAAGTGAATATTTATTGCTTTGCCAAGACTTGTTTGTTCATCTCACCCGAACTAACAACTTTTACAGTAGGTCGCAAAATACTGCAACTGTGCATCCTCCTACTCCACATCTTTTTTTCTGTTGCAAGACATCTGCAGGAGCAGTTTCCACCTCTTCCTTTTCTGCATCTAGATGACTCCTCTGGTGCTCAGCCTGGGCAATCTCTGTCCGATACATAGATCAGGGAGGTTTCCATATCCGTGAAGTGCCCATAAGTACTGCCCAGACTGGCCCCAGTGCAGCTCTTGATTGCAGATGGTGCAAGTGACACCGTGCATTTGCTATTTTTTGCAAGGTGGTAGATTGAAGAACTGCCACACCACTGACTACTTTTCGGTGTTAGTCAGTGCAATGGAAGTTGTTGCAACCACAATAACTTCATCTTGGGTATCAGGAGCAGTGGTAGTGGTAGTGGTACGCACACCAGTACTCAATACCTGCTTCTCTGTAGCTTCTCTAGGTGACATGATGGCTTTAGATAACTCGTCACAAAACCAGCCAGTCTGAATTAGCAATCTTAAAGGCTATTCAGGGAAATGTTTTCTGACCGTTTCTGTAGCCTATGGGCATGTTTTTTTGACAACTGTTTATATGGCAGCCAAACAAACAGTTGGCTGTTTTCAAATTTTTTTTTTGACCTTCTATAATGTATTGTGTCATTCCAGTGTGGCCTTTACTTCTTTTTCCGCTGGAGTACCTCAGGATCTGGAAGTTTTTGCAAAAATTGAATCAACTAAGAAAGGTTTTTTTTAGGTCGAGCCTCGAGTAGCGCGCAAGCGCTGCTAGGCGAGACTTTATGTTAGGGGGTTTGGAAAGCTGACCAGACGCTCGTGCGTCATGGCCTTGTTCCTGCGGTTACGCGCGCAGGGCCGACATCTGTTTTGCATTATCGTGCCCGATAATGCAAAATAGATGTCTCGCTGTGGCGCGCGCAGATCGCTCGCTGTGGCGCGCGCACACCACTTGCGTCGCCCACCTCCTCCCCGCTCGTGCCTTCAAATGCTTGTTTTTTTAAAACTGACAGTGCTGAACACAGGACCCGGCACTCTCAAAGCCCTGCCAACCTCGCTTTCTCCTGCTGCACTGCTCTAGTCCGCTCTCGCTCTGTACCTAACCCAGTCCCTTCTTTCTAATTCCTTAGCCCCTCCTCCTCGCCTGCCTGTCATCTCTGCTGGGCCGCTGACTTCCTCTGCGCCTGACAGAAGACAGGAAGCAGTACTGTTCTGTCGCTACCGCTTCCGGGGGGAATTTGTTGTCCTTAGCTGCCCGTGTTTACAGGCAGGGGGATCCAGCCCAGCGCGAGTGCTGCCGGCCTCGGAGATGCGGGTACTCTCTGGCCCACGGGCTCTGCTGCTGGCCCGCAGCCCAGGCCTCCTTCTGCTTCTCTGTTACCACCTCTGCCTGAGCTCTGACAGCACCACCACTATGCCGCCCGCATCACAGCGTAAGGACAGGGGTGGCCAGGGCACCGGGTATACAAAGGACTGGGCACCGCGGTAGTTAATTGAAGTAGGGCATGTGGGTTATTAAGGCACTTGTCTTATTCCCGCACACCGTCAGTGTTAGAGCGGCATTCATTGTGGTGCGTGTAAGACTGTAGAAAGTGGCATGCGGGCAGTGCACTGCTCCCAGTGACCTCATCACTGTATAATTCATGTACTCCTTCTGTCGAAGCCACGAAGCGCTCCTTTGCATGGTTGATAGCAAGTATGCAGTTAACTTCCTGTGACCGTAGCCGGGGATAGCATTGATGAGCAGGCTGGCTGTATGAGTTCGTTACAAAACCTCTGATCTAAACCGCATAATTCAGTGACTTTCAATGGGGACAGGCGACGTCTGCTACTTTTAGGAGGTAATCAGTCGCTAACAATGCTGTGGGTCTGTACTCTCACAGCTAAGAGGTCAAACCGGCATACTTAGTTGTTAGACTGCTATTGACATGACATTTGACATTAAACCTCAATGATGGAATGATTAATGAAACACAAAGGTTACTGTTTAGCAAGGAATACCAAGCCTGCTTCACAGTCCTTCTAAATTGTCAGCAATGCATCCCCTTGTCCAAGTTATACAAACATATTATAAAACCGTCCTCCTCCAGGTACTTTGTGTAAATATGTCCTCAGTTAGATGCAAATATTTATATACTCCCCTTGTCCATTGATTTCACAGTGTGGCGGACACCTCCCCTTTATTTATTCTTCATGCATGCGCAACCACATAGCATAATACATTTCATCCTCCCCTTTAACAGGTGCTGCTAACATCTTTTTTTTTTTAAATTAAACTACAAATCTTTCTGGCTTAAATCTGACTTTCACCCACTCCATTAGCTCTTCCTATTGTGAGTTTCTGGATGTGGCCATTCAGATAGAAGAGGGCAAAATAATAACTAGCCTCTTTCGCAAGGACACCGCAGGAAATACGTTGCTGCACGCAAACAGTAATCATCCTGCTCCCTTGCGCAATAGCATCCCCTTTGGTGAATTCCTTCGGGCGCGAAGGAATTGCAGCACTGAGAGTAGCTTTGTCAAAGAGCAACAAATTATGACAAAAAGATTCAGAGAACAAGGCTACAAACATACGATCATTACAGCTGCCAGTAAAAAAGCCAAAAACATTACACGGAATGAAGCACTTTTCTCCACAAGAAAGAAAACTCAGAGAGGTAGTGAGGCCCCAAGATTGATTGCAACCTTTAACACAAGGTCGAACAAATTTAGAAACATCATGAGACGACATTGGGGGCTGCTGGAATCTGACCCTATAATTGGGTCATGTGTAGGGAAAACACCATCTATAACCTACCGTAAGTCCAAGTCGCTAAAAGATCATCTAGTTCATAGTTACCACAACATGGCTAGGAACTGCCAAGGGATTCAGGAAATGCAATTCCTGTAAAGCTTGCAGACACAGCAGCAGTCGGGATAGTTACTCTGTAGGACAGGACAAAAAGACGACAAGCATTGGCATAGCCAATAGGTCTCGCTTTTGGGACCTTATAAGTATTTAGATATGCAACACAATATCCTTGGTGCAACAACATCAACTGTTGCATAACTAAACACTTATAAGGTCCCAAAGGCGAGACCTATTGGCTATGCCAATGCTTGTTTTGTTTAATTGTTGGAGCATGAGGGGCTTGTAACGGACCCTAGTAATGATTAAGTTTGAAGTTGTCCGCATACAGTTCTTAGTTTTTCTCTTTTAGTTTTCTTTTGTGATATTGCAATACCAATAACTCACAGTAAAAGAACCTCCAATTGGTTTCTGCCTCTTTTACAATATTACTCGGCTTGATTTCGATTGCTTGACAGCCTCTACACATAGCCTTCTACACAGAAACAAAAAATAACTTCAGGGAGTGAGGCACACGAACATGAGGATACTCGGGAGGGGCTTCAAAAGTCCATTGTGTGGCAATTCTTCTGTAACGGAGAAGGAGAGAGAAAAGTGTCTGCTAAGAGTGACTTGCAGCTTACGCAAGAAAACCTTCAGCAGTAGTACAGAAAACAATACACTTTAGGCACCTCGGAGATGCGCAACTATCTGAATGCATGGCAT
Organism: Calotriton arnoldi; assembly: GCA_963921515.1. Lineage (NCBI taxonomy): Eukaryota > Metazoa > Chordata > Amphibia > Caudata > Salamandridae > Calotriton > Calotriton arnoldi. Next base: position 1,165,104 of record CAWUFW010004146.1, read on the forward strand.
TCCCAAGAGATTAATGCGGACAAAAGATGCCGAAGTCAAGGGAGTCTACACGTCATCTGCACCCTTGAAGGATCAAACACCTCCAGGATCCAGTGTACTGGCAGCTGTCCTCCAGAATGTGAAAGAACACTGATCCCTGTTTTGCCACTGTTGGCTGTCATTGTCTACAATGCCATAAGGTTATTAGTATTGGTGTGCAGAGTTGTCCAGCTATATAAAATCAAATTCTAGCTCACAAGGCTAAGTGTCAATTTCTTTTGTTGTACTCCAGGTTGGAATTCCTGGACTTTTTTCTAGTTCTGCCCCCTCCCACCCCCAACTCCCCATCCCCTAAAAAAGATATTTTCAGACCTGCATTTACTGGTTAAAAAATAGGGGGGGAAACATTGTCGTTTGTCATATCTCGGTCTTAATGTTAATAAAATGTTACAATTCTCTGTAGAGATCTACAGCAGCCATTAAAGCCTTAATGTAGTGTTTTTAGTCCAAGCCAGAGTAAAGGGTCTATAATAAGTGATGTGATTTTCAATGGTTGGTACAGCCCACTATGACAGTCTATAAGGCTATTAGAACTTTTGTCTCCATAAGGACAGAACGAGCCCTGGGCATGAGCAGCATGGATTTGGCACAGTTTTCAGCCATGCAAAGCTTGGAGTGAGCACAGGACCTGACGTGTGGCCAGGCCCTGGACCCAACCTCCCACTGTGCACAGACTTCTGCAATGAGCAGTGTTGGGTGGAGACAACTCTGTACCCAACCATTTGCTAGCAGCAAATTACCGCAAACATCCAACCACGCCGCCCTCCAGTGGACCCCCACCCAAAGTTAGAGATGGATCTAGATATTTTTTTTCTTTTCTTTGTACCACACCCACACTCCCCTCCCCACAGGCAGGCAACCCTGTGGTCAGGTCCAGAGAAACCCTTCTGCGGGCAGCCAAGTCTGCAGCGTACAGTTCGGATGAGGGTTAAGATTCCATAATGGGAATGGTTAGAGATGGTGAAGGGTTTTTAGGGTTCAGGAATGTGTGGAGGTTAAAATGTAGAAAGAGGTTTTTAGGTGGTCAGGGATGGGTGGTGGTCAGGGGTGGGGAGAGTTTTTTTAGGGTTAAGGAATGGGTGGATTGTAGGGGTTGAAAGAAATTTTGGTTCTGTGATGGGTGGGTTTAGGGGTCTGGAATGAGTAATTTAATAGTGGTAGGAGGTTTTCAAGAGGCCAGGATGGATGGTGTTATTAGATGGTGAGGTTGGTTGGCAGATTAAAAGCATCTGAAGTAATTGTTTGACAATGTAAAAAATATAATTTGAAATAATGAACTGTGAAGTAAATCACAAACAAATTTCTGACAAATAAATGAATTTGTTTCTTTGAAATGGTAAAAGCCAATCATCCTGCAAACTCCCATTAAACACGTTAGGTAAAATGGTTTCTCAGTAATCGTATTCCAGGATTCCAAGAAGTAATGTTTCTATGAAATTACATTCAACCGTTTAAAATGCATGTAGTGGTGACATTAATGAGCAAAGCAGGCTTCATTCCTGATTTGTTAGTCAATTATATCATTTGATGTGTTTTGGACTAGGAGAAATTATGCATATTACAGTTCTAGAATGAAAGATTATTCCGACAATATTTCGGTGTTGTAGGTTATTGAAGGTTAACCAATGGCTAAATTACAAAATGAGGATCCATTTTCTTGCAAAAAGTTTAAATCAAATTGTGGCCTTGTAAAGTATCTCTAGGTAGTTAATCAACTGTCAAACTAGTCAATTAAATTGTTGAGCTAATGCAAAAGGTCATTCATAGCTTGTCTTTGTTTTGTACTACAAAGACCATCTCACTACTTTACGCAAGAGTACAGATACGTGATAATTAAATACATATTAAATCTACATAATGAGACACCCTGCAGAGCTATAAACACGTAGCTCCAATGCATTTATATCTTCCATTACCTGAGCTGGAGGAGCTGCCTGGGGTTTGATATCAACCACTTCTCCAGTTTCTTTGTAGTCAGCAAATGCTGCAATATCGGACTCTCTTTCCACAATTATGCATAGTGGTGTTTGAAGAGGTACATCTCTTGTTCCCTCTGCTACAAGAACTTTTGCCAAGTAACCTTCTTCTTGCACTTCAAAACCTTGTAAAACAAATATGCAGTTTTCACAAACGTTTGCAGGAAAAGATTAAGAAAAGCAAAATAAGGGGGGCATTGTTACTTCACTTTATTAGGTACCTATTGTTGCCTTGTCCGTCTCTATCTCCGCTAGCAAGTCGCCTTCACTCAGCTTTTCCCCAACCTTCTTTTCCCATCGCTGCACTGTGCCCATCGTCATTGTCGGAGAGAGTGCAGGCAAACAAATCTGTGGAGCGCAACACAAGGTCTTTAATGCCAACCCCAAACATGAGCACAAAAACCCCCTAGGCAAAGGCCAGTGTTGTTTAGGTGTTAAACTTTGCTAACAAAATGTAAAGTTTTCTTCACTATGAGCTGGGCAATTTTACATTAGAACAGTTCTGTGGACGAAGTCCCATCAGTCAATAATTATGTACTAAGTAAAGGGGACACTTTATCCACCATGCCTTTTTGGGCAAGGAATACACACACAATCCACATCAGCAGAATCATTGTATTATTTTCCAATGTAACTTTTTTCCAACTTTTATTATGAAAGTTAATGCTGGGGGCCTACATCTTGATCCCTGCTTGATATTCAAAGACATATTTCAAGTAGAAAAGAGGTACATTTTACTTTGATACTTTATTTAGAACCACTGGCATGAAGGAACAAAGTACCTCTTGATATAGGTCAAGATAGCAAGGATTTAGAAACATGGTAGCTGCCAAGTATAATTCTTCCAGCTGTTAAATTTACAGGCGTTATACTAGACCAATTAAACAACTTGATTCTGGGGATTTTCTATTATGGGCCATTTAAAGCCCAAAAAGTGATGGGTGGAACTTTCCCTTTAACTCAGACAGGTCAAGCCGACCACCATCCCCACCACCACTCACTACTGCTTCTATTCACTGCCACCATATGTCAGAATTGCCCATCAACCTATACAAATCTATTAATCGGTTTCTACTGTGAAACCAAGTCATAATTATGGGTCATTCAAATATGCAATATGTTCCTAATGAAAATACCTGCAAACTTGGCTGAAATTTTGCTAATAATCAAGTTATTGCTAAACAAACAACACTAGATTGCTAGAGACACAGCAAATACTCTGGTATTTATCCAAAGTCTATTCATCAAAACTAGATGTTATAATTGCTCATTATAACGGATATTACTCTAATATGTCAAAATGATCATACATACTTTGAATTACTGCTCAATAAGATGGATTCCTTCTTTCACAATTCTGCTATTAATTCCTACATTTTAGGCAACAGTAAAACTTGTAGCAGAATACAACCACGAAGGTTGTATTCTGCAAGATAGTGGCATATACCGTAAAATGTTGGCTGATTTAATGTTACAGAAATTGGTATTTAAAAAACAAAAATGAGGCAGATTACATACTCAACCTAATTAAAAACAAAATGTAACAAGACTACTAGTGCGAGCACACAAAAGAAAGTAGACGTAAAGACAAAGGTGCTGGTTTACATCTTGACGGTATAGATAATCCGTTACTCCGCCAACATAATGGTCCGCCTGCCAAATTTAAATATTGTTGGACTTAAGGTTTCATCACGGCGGGGGCTACTCTGTCTCTACCGTGATTAAACCCTTCCAACGGCCCTGCGGAGTAAGGGCCATAGGAGGCAGACATCGAATTACGTTCACCTAATTTAGATAGGGGGGAATCAGAGGTCAGTTTTTACTACTCGTAACTGCCAGGAAAACCCTGGGGGTAAGGGACAGTGAAAACTGGTAAATCCTCCCTCGCCATGGGAGAGGACTCCCATGGCGAGGGAGTATTTTTTTTATGCCCAAAAGGGAAATCCTGATTCAGGATTTTCTTTTTGAAAATAAAAAAAAAAACATTTTGGTGCAGGACTCTGCACCAAACTGTAAACAGCACTGACAGGAACCGCTGAGACGGTGGATTCTGCAAATTCTTTTGGCAAGCGGAGTAGTCTCGGTCTGGCAGACGTTACGTCGTCTGCCAGGTCAACAGTGATTGCTATGTCCGCCAAATTACAGTTTTGCCCCTTAACCAGGTACTTTAGATTCTCTGATAACTTATTGTCTTTCAAGTACAAAATGTAATGCATCTGATTAATTGGTAGATTAGAAGTTGCATTTAAGCAATTGCATTTCCAAACCAAATGCATCAAATGTAATTCAATATTAAAAAATGAAAGATGTTATAAGACAGCATGTTCACTGTGTGGCATTTTAAATTAAATAACCAATAACCACAATACGTTTTAACAGCCCCATAAAAGTAAATCGCACCCCCCCCACTCAAAAAAAATGCGAACCACTTTAACCCAGGTGCCATAGTAACAGTAAGGAGATCACACAGGTAGGGCTAACGAGTCATTAATAGAAAATATTTATTGGTGCCTCTAAAATGGCAGTTAAAGAGAGAAATAAAGTAGAATACAAAAGCTCCAAAAGCATAATTGAAGGGTGACAGGATTGAGTCAAGTGGTGGTGAAAGTAGGAAAATGGACATGAGCAGGAGAAAGACACTATAAAAGAAAAATAAGTAAATACAAAATTATAACAATGAGGTGCCAAATGTGAACATAAATTTCACCAAACTTGAAAAAAAATAAAAAAAAATTCACAGTGCCACATTTAAGACCCGTTGGAAGAAGATGTCACGGTTTGTCTTTCTAAAAGGGTATATACATTTCATCAAAAACTCAGGTAATAAGTTTACAATATAGTTTTTGATGTTGAGAATTGATTTGCCTGATCAAGTCAAAAAAATAGAAAGGTGTCGAGACCCTTTAGTCTATATGTGCACATTATGTACATTTTTCTTACAAGTTTACCAAGTCGAATAAAAATGGCACAGAAACATTTTAACCAAGCAACTATGTAAATAGCCAGCAAGTCCTAAAAAACAGTCTGCTCTCAAGAAATAAAGCAAAGTCTGAATTTGAGCAAACAGACACATTCCAAAGACTATTTTACAGGGCTAAAAACACAGCAGATAAAAATCACTTGATGTTTTGGCTGCCACAGGAGTCCAGCCTCTGTGCCGTTCCTAACATTTTTTATTTCGCCAAGAAGGAGAGCTACTCCAGACACTATGCTAATGAGACGTGAATTTAAGGCAACTATGTACAATGCATTACCTGTGTATATAACCTGTAATGAATGTATCAGACTAATGGACATTGCTAAGCGTAACCAGCACTGTTTGTTTTCTTTTTTGATTTTATGATAATAAAAAGTTTTTTTTTTAAATTTCAACAAAAAAAAAAATTAAAAAAAAAAAAAATGAGAGCTACATGCTCCCTTCCGCCAGATCACCTTTTTCTACCCCCCCCCCGTTAACCTCTAAACCTCCCTCCCCACCCTTGCCCAGCATCTGGCCCAGGCTCACATTTACCCACTGCTCAGATTTGGTGGTAAATAAGTGTAAAACACCATGGAACATGGAATTCTGTGTGGTTTTGCACAGGGTAAAACCACATCTGGGTGGTTATTCCCCATTGCATAGCGTTTAATTTGTTGTACTCTCATGGTACTTGCAGGGTGTTACCTCAAGCTACCAATAATTAAGGGTGCAGAGTTTGCTCCCTGCCCGTACCGTCTAACTTGTAATGAGGATCTAAATGCCAAGAAGCCAGGTAACCACCGAAGTGAAAGAAAAAATGTTGCCTGTAAAACATGGATTGAAGATCAGACAGACATAAAAGGTCAAAATGGGACAGATTCTACCTACCAATTATGCCCTGTTGCTTTCCAATGTGTGCTTATGGCCAGCTCCACATATATCTGGCTCCCTCAGCTGGCGTCAGTGTTGCACAATCTATACTGATGTGTCTGGGATTCTGGTGACTCAATTTTACTACGGATGTACCAACTAATCACATAAAACGAGGAGGATTTTTTTTCTACTAATTGCGTAGCAGCAAGACTGCGTATGCTATGATGCAGATCAGCAACAGCACAGCAAACATCTGCTTCTCAAGCTAAGTAGCTCTGCAACAGGTTATTGGCACCAATGGCAAAAGCATAATTGAAGGGTAAGTTACAGGATAGAGTCAAGTGGTGGTGGGAGTACGAACATGGACATGAGTAGGAGAAAGACATGGTAATTTAAAAACAAATAAATACAAAATTATAACAATAAGGTGTGGGGGGAAGGTGGGCAGAGAAAAAACAAATCTGTGAAAATGGTTCAAAGTGAACATTGGCACTTCTCCCTGCTAGTGCAGTCTCATGGAATTAAGATCAAATTTAGAGTGGAAGCCAGATTGAGGGTGCTGTAAAGCGAAAAATTATCAAAGCTGCCCCACATGTTTAAAGCACGGCATTGCAACCCTGCTTTTCTAATGGTGAATGACTACAGGCACCGGATGTTCAGAGAGCTTATGCAGTTGGAAATCATAGTGTTCTAAGAGAACCCTGCAACATTTCCAAAGTTATGTCCATGCTTTGGTTTTGACAGAGCATCCCCTCTGCACCACCAGAAAGCAGACATTCTGTACCCTCACTAGCACGCTTCCACAATTCGGAGACCATATGTCTATATTCTAAAATCTTGCTTATAGCAGTTGTATGTTAACAAGTCTGCATCCTCAAGCTACCTTGCAAAAGTTCCTTTCGACCATTGGCATTCTGCTTTACCGCACCAGTCTGCATTGATCCTCAAAATTCCTTTTATGGGTGTGACCTCCATTGCTACAGTTTCTTTTTTATTCTACAACACACCCAATTTTAAGTCTTCTTTCCCTAGTTCTCACCTTGTTATTTTGAGCAACAATGATCCTTCAAGACCCCTACCTACATGCACTCCTTCCTGTAAAGATCTGCACTTTTCTTGGACGTGTATGTGTCCACTCCAGTTGCTTTTTCAGTCTTCCTCCTGCCTCAGAACTTTCTTTCCTTTCTCTGCTCTTCCATGCTGCTGTCAATTGCCCATGTATTGAGTTCTTTGCAAATCAGAATAGCACTTACCCTCCCTCAAGTAAATATTAATTTACAATGCTTCCTTCCCCTTACCCTGCTCAGTTCCTTTCTTCTTCAATCAATCACCTTGCCCATTCTTCTTTGCCGCCATGAGCTACCATTTCTCTCTTCAAGTTTTTTTCCTTCTCTTCTTCCTGTATGGAATCCATGTAAGTAGAAATTGGACTTCCTGTCCCTGTGCTCCTGTACTTGCAAAGCACATCCAATTTGCTTGATAACAATCAAGTAGAAGAGGAGCAGGCTGATTACGCAGTTACAGGCTATGTGCAATCTTTGAGGTACTTTATTTTGTGTGCGTGTGCTTTTATATCAGAAATCAAGTGGGGCTTACTCAAACATTTTTTAACGCTCGTTATTTACCCAATTGTGTTGCTACATTATTTTTTGCCTTTTGTCTCAAGCAAAACGTGATCCTCCCCAAAATCTGTGTGGTTCTAAGAACTATGCTCATCGCACCACCACCGTCATTTCAGCACGGGAAGGACATCTGTGTTTCTGCGGCCACATGCCAAAGTGGTTAAGAGACTATAACCACAGAATCGGCATGTTTTGTAGCTTTCTATAATGCTCTTTGATTACCTTCTATGTCGTTCTGTTTGTTGGCTGCACAGTTTCAGGACAACAAACATCTTTGGCCATCATTAAAAAACAGAAACCTTTTGGCAAAACAAAGTGGAAATACATGCTCTCTCCTTTTGAGAAGAACAACATTTTGGGATTTGTATATTAAGAGAAAAATAAATTACCAACAGCTCTGGTCCAGAGATATAGTTTCAAGTCATATTTAAAATCTCAATCATTAATGTTGATTTTTATTACGTTAAACTTGCTGCTATGCTGGCACAAGGTTGCATGCTACTTTTCTGGTCGGCAAATCCTTTTGTTGAACACTCAAAATAAGAACAATTCAACTAGATATAATATTTTGGATAGAAATGTCTCTACTAAACCCAGTTTCCAAAAAGCTTGAAATAACTAGTACAAACATATATAACGCAGAGAAATCTCATCTGACGAGCAGCAGGGAGAAAGGAGACTGCGGTGTTACCATACACAATAAGGCTACTGCTTCAGAAAGAGGTGTCAGCTTGACTTGCACACCACTTACCTTCAGATGTGGAGGGTAGGAGCTACCGGGAGCTTGAGCTGGCGGCGGAGATGCTGCTGGACCAGCAGCTGGAGCTGGTGGTGCAGAGGGAGCTGATGCTGCAGCAGCTTGAGCGGCGGCAGCTAAATTTAATGTATAATCTTGAAAAGCGCCAACAAATTCAGGTCTATAAAAGAAATGATATATATACTGTGAGGTTTTGAATCAAAGGATCTTTGAAATGCGATGCACAAATATGGATTAAAAAAAATAGCCGTCTCCTGAAAACAGTATCCTAGGAAAACAAAATCCTCACAGTCAATACTGAGGACTACAATATCACAACGTTCTACTGCTTACATTTACCAGCAAATTTAGATATGGGATAAAGGATCCATATCCCTACAATATCAAGGCACTGCAATTCAGTTCAGTGTTCCACAGCAACAACGGACCAAATGACAAGTAAGTTTTATAGCGCGTGACTTGCAAGAAGTACCTTATTCACATCTTATTTTATTTTTTATAATGTAGGACTACCTTAAATAGATGGAAACAGGTAGTGAGAAGTAAACAGCATCAATGAAAACTCAAAGTTCACATCTAGCAGATTGAAAAAAAACTCACATTTTTACTCAGCAAAGTGGAAAAAGTATAATTTTTTATACATTTCCCCGGTTTGCTTACTATAAGAAGTAGGTGCAATGAAGCATTTCTTAATACCTAGAAAGAAATTAAGCCATACATGCTGCTTACAAACATTAGTTTCTGAAAATACAACTGTGAAATCAAAAGAGAAAGCTGCATTTCCATAAAGTGCATCAGTGTTTTTTGTTTACATGCAACGGAGAAGGAGATCATTAGCCTCGATATCGTTCTTTAACAGCTGTATTAAGGGAGTGTGAAGATCCTACCCTTCACCCACACCCCGGCTGTTTAATATGGAGGAAAACTGGGTGCATACTAAACATAAAAGTTTACCAAAATCCTCCAGAAATTATGCCAAGACAACCAGACACACCATTCAGCCTATTTGGTGTGGTTCTTAAAAGAAGCTTTACACACAAGACCACAGTACTTCAGAGCAGTGGTGCAAAATTTCTATACCCTGTGTCCTTTGAACATTTGTTATCAGCTACAACTGTGTTGTACTAAATCTTTGAAAAAAATGCTCGTTTCTCTAAAGCAAATCAGGAGAAAGCTGTGTGCAGGGGGCAACAGTAAAGTCACAAGTCTACTTAGATAAAGTCTTTGGAATTCCTTGGCAGAGCTACAGCAGGAACAGAGATGTTAGACACAGTCAGAGATGTTTGACACAGTAGCAAAAGAAACACATTAACAACGGTGGTGTTAGAAGATTTATCAAATCTGAAATGTGATTCTCCTGGTGTCTCTCAATCAAGCAACACTTTTTTTTTTAAACCTCTGAATTTACACATATGGTTTATTCATCAGCAAATTAAGCCTTTCCATTTTTGCACAGAGCTCAACTGTCCCCTTACTAATCATCTCACGAAAGAGTGCAGTGTTCAGCCGATCCAACAATTATACCAGAAAGAAGCGTTTCACATATTCTCCCAAATGGTGGGGACCGTGGTATCTGGGATACCTTGCACAAGTTTAGAAATGGGGCTGAAAATGTTACTTTACAGCGCTACTATGGCAGACCATTCTGTGGAACAATCATAAGATCTGCACAAGTAGTACAGCTCAATGATGCCCAGCAGAGTAACAATTCTTGTGACGCCGAGGCATCTACAAGCCCCCTGGACCAATCTTCCCTGGAATGGTGATGTATTTATTCAAGCCCAGGTATTCCAAAATATCTCACCCATGATCCAATTAGCATCCAACCCTCAAACTTGCTGTTATGTGTGGAAAGTTTTCACAATCATTTCTGCCCAGCCTCTTTTTTATTGACCAATATGATCTGGGCCAACACCTCCTCACTGAGGCATCCACGCACTGTTGCTACTAGAACTTTTGGGCCTAAGATCCACTTCTGCTACTTCACCAAAGGAGTGACTGCTGCAATGGACAAGTGTTTTTTCTTCCATCACAAAGAACTACCACCTCACAAAGCAAGCAACACGCTGAAGATCCTGTTCTCTCTCAAGAAACTGCAAAATAATCATCACCCTGACAGTCTGCTAGTGCGACCAGGCCTACTTCACCATAGCAAGAATTCTGTCAAAGCCTGATCCCCACTGTGATGAAAAGTCCCCTGTATTATAGAGCAGTCCGAAACCTGACCTGCCTGACGCCTTCAATGTCACATTCACCACCACATAACTGCTCTGTAATTGCCACCCAGCCAGAATTCTAGGCGAGATAGAAAGAGGTATCCCTCTCTCAACAAGGTAGCACCCCTCAATAAAGGAAACAACCACTGCCAAGACTCATGCTAGCAAACGGCTCTAAGATAAATCCTCTGGAACATAAAACAACGGGACACTATTAGAACCTACAGTGGTGTAACAAACATATTGCATAGCCCTTTTAAAAACAGGATACTTTATATTACGCTACCACCCGGCAAAAACATAGATTGTAATGATGATTCAGTAACCTCAGTTTTCTGCAGGACGCTGTATACAATACATACTCACTTCTCCACAGTGATGCATATAATGCCACCGATGTTTATATCTCTTGTCCCTTCTGAGACCAGAATCTTCGCTAGGTAGCATTCTTCCAGACTTTCAAATCCCACTGTTGCTTTATCAGTTTCCACCTTTTAAGAGAAAAGATTGTTTTGTAAAAATAGGACACATTTAGAAATATCTCCTGCAGAATGAAATATATCTAGGAGATTCATAGCACATTCACAATTAGTCATAAGTCATGGTGAAAATTTCTGTATGTTTGTATAGGCATGGGTGAGAAAGACCATGATGATGATCATCATCAAACCCGGAAAAAGGAAACCTTCATATTTTCTATACGTTACTTCAGTGACGCCCAACATAAATAGACTGGCTACTAAACCATTTCCACTGACTGTTCAAGATCAAGACAGCAAAGGCTTTACTCGGGATCAATTGAACGATTTGGAATGTGCGATTGTAAATAAACGACACACTCTATGGTCATGATGCACGGGCCATTCAGTAATAGACAACGGCATCTGAATTCCATGGCACTCCAGTAACAAAGTTGCACAGGGAGATCTCAAGAAATGGAAACTGATCAACTCTTCAGCAGTTTTTATGTAAATTACACCAGTGGTTAAATGTGTGCAAACCATTCTATATTTAAAAAAGCCTTAACATAAATGTTGCTAATTAGGAAAAAACAAGAACTTCAAATAGCATTTTTATAAGATTTGTATTTAATAGGACATAAGAAATATTTGCTTTAAAATTAACAGGCATCATTATTGTAAGCTTTTTAAATTGTGTGTAATAAACTGCATTGCAGCAGCTTAGTTTGTTACACTGTACATGGACATAGTGGCAAGTTCTTATTGGCAGTCTGGCCCCTTCAACTTGAAGAACAAATACAGTTTTCATTTACTATCAGCACAGAAATATTCTCTATATACCCGAGTGGTGAAAGCTCTCTGTTGAGGCATATGGAAAGAGGTCAATACCATGTCCTTTCCATTTGTAAGCTAGCATAGCAGCAAAACACTTGAATTGGAAATCAGGCAGAATCTACATTTTGAATACAAGTGAATGCCCAAGTGGTGCCTGAAACGTATATATTCTTCTGTTAATGTACATTGGCACTTCAATTTGAACTTCCGCAAATAAAACAGGATCATTTTACTCTTACAGTTACACTATACTGTATCGGTTCTATAGCTGACAAAGGTCCCAAAGCACTCCAACAATGAAATGTGAATTCATAATCATGCTTTGAGGAGCAAATCTATGTAGGACTGTGTGGACATACCAGTTCACTCTTCACAATATGTATGCTTATCAAAAGCTTACGCTATATGCATCCTCTTATGCACCTTAGCAGGGATATCCTAATTTGACAAATACATTGTTGGCATTTAAACTTTATAACTTTGTTTTTCTGAGTCAGTGATTGCCCTCAACAGTTGGTGAAATATTAGCCGACATGGCATTCCAACTATCACTCTTGCTGCTGGATTTTTAATCTTTGTGGTCTTTAAAAGAAACTGCTTTAGACTGCTGCAGTAGCCTTTTCCAGAGTCTACTTTCTTTCCCTTAAAATGCTGGAGCTTGCCTCGAAGCATAACAGGATATAGACTGCTTATTCCCTGGTTTTCTATCCTTTTCATAATAGATATGACCTTTAACGTTTCCAACTGCAGGAGTAGGCAGATTGAGGATTCAGTAAACCCTTTAAAGACAATTGTAAAATAGACTGGACCCAAGCTTTACAACTCTCATTACAAGTGAGAGTAAAACAGTTGCCCCGAAACATAAGGAATATCAATGAACCAAAGAGTGACAATGATCTTGAAACATTAGCCTTAAAACGTTTATTCAGCATCACAATTCAACTTGGAGTCGACTACAATGTTAAAGAGTAACTGGATATTATAAACATAGGTATGAACCCCTCAGTCTCCAAAGACCAAGAGATTGAGAAACAAAAATAAATACAGATTACACAAGAAGTAGCAGGCAAGACGAGTCCTGTGTGAATCCACAGTTCATAGTTACTGTGGGGGGGCATGCAATTTCCTAGGCAGATCACGTCAGACATGAAAATATTACATCCTTACGTTGGGCGAGCACATGCCTTAATTTAGCAACTAAGGACAACAAGACAAGTGTGATCAAAAGCAATCCGCCTCCATCATCACTTCCAACTTCAATCACTTGTAACTTCTCTCACATATCCTTTAAAGTATTTTCAATCAGCACTTCTGGCCTGAATCCTGAACACCAGTCCACTAGCAAAAGTGAGGACCCAGATTTTTTCCAACGTGTGCATTGATGCAGAATGGTGACAAAATAAGACACTTTGGTCCAGGGCACTTGTGTTATAGGTTTGAAGTATACAGTAAAGGCTTGTCAGTTGATGACGTGATTAAGAACTGCCTTAGCAAACTAAATAAAGAATTAGATTATTGAAGAAATGGTTATGAAGAAAGACCATCATAAAGAAACCACTTTGAAAATCATCTGAAAGGAAAAAGTTTATTTTAGGACACTATTACAAAAATGAAAATTGGTCTGATTTTTTCCATTACCAATATAAAAGCAATGTGAATAACATAAAAGAACATAGGGGTTAGAAAAAGGTAAGGACACTAATGAGGTACTGATTAGAGCTCACTGGAGAATTAGGCAGGGTGCAAAATTATGATAAAGAATTAAGATCATGGTAAGGTGGCAACATAGTTTCTTCAGAAATTAATTTGTTATGGAAGTTCATTACTCAACTCCTAATGTTAATTAAAATTTTCAATTGAGAATTTTTCACAGTAGGCTCTTCACTGTAGACTGTTCAGCAAAACAGACTGCAAGTGGCAAATGTGCAGTATCTTCTATATACTGAAACAGTTTTGACTGAGTAAATGCTCACTTTGGAGGAGCACTAGAGGCTAATGCCATTACTACTAGGACGGCCTCAAAACCTTTACATTACCAGGTAGAGGGTAAGGACCAGCTGTTTTCCCCCCCATCCTTCCAGGCACACCAAACTCATTCACTGTTCTAAATTTGGCCAACTATCCTAGGCACTGACTTAGACAAAGATTTCATCCCAGACTGTTCATCGAATGAATGGAAAGAACTGACCAACAGTGATCATTGTATAAAAATGTTAACAACTTGCAGGTATGCATTAAAAAAGGATACTTACCTAGTAACTGATGGGGGTGCACTATCTTTTATGGTAAACAATGGGTAAGATCACAACTATAAACATGTCTCAAAAAGGAAATAGAAAACGACTCCCCGTGTGCTCCACATTTCGTTGACTTGTAGAGGTGTTTGATCCCACCAAGGGGGGCATTCATGGGTTTCACCGATAAATGTTCCATTTGCCCCATTTCTGCTCCCAGTTTTTGGGACAGCCCCTACTTTCATACACCACCTTCTCCACCACCATACACCAATCCATATCTTTTAACCAGTCTCGGAGCGTTGGTGTGTCGGGCACTCTCCACATTCTATCAATATTATGCTTGGCTATTACCAATCCTAGTGCCACCCTGGTCCTCTCTCTATTGGTTACATCAGTTGCTTCCCACACATTTAGCAGGCACCACTTAGGCGTTGGTTCAATCCCCACTCCTAATGCTTCACTCAAGCAGTGTGTGATTCCTTCCCAATAACGTTTTATAGATGAGCAGTCTCATATAATGTGGTAAAATGTACCCTCTTCGCCACACTGTCTCCTACAACTAGAGTCCAGCCCTCTAACCATTGTAGTCAGGGTTGTACATAAGAAATATGATCTGTGTAGTATCTTAAGTTGCAGCACCCTGAATCTTGCCGAAATGGCTACCTCTCTTGGGGAAGCCAATGCTTGCAGCCAATCCGCATCCTCCAATTCTCCCAGGTCCACTCGCCACTGCTCCCAGAGTCTCAGGAGAGGGTCCGGGAAGTTACTGATCAATTTTTGATATGTCAGAGAATTCACCATCCGGTCCATGTAATCTGTCATGAGTCGATCTTCCAATGGGGGAAGAGTCTGGGAGTTCCTCTCCTCTTGGGATGGCAGCCAGGAGTGCAGGTCTAATCTGTAAATATCGAAATGTTACGGTACTCGCCAAGTCATAGTCCTGTTGCAGTGTTATGATAAAGGGAACCACTCCCTCTCCCCCCCCTTGCCCCTCCCACCGCCGCCTCGATCACAGGTCACCCACTTGGGAAATACCAATAAGGTCCCAGTTATCAAAGCCGGTATTCTACGTAGGGAGCCCAATTTCTCAGTATCCCACAATGGCGTAGCCTGCGTCTTTATATGGAGCATGTGCTAGATCTGGACTGCATATTTTGTTGCACCCATGAGCTGGTGGCATCTAGGGTTTGTGTATAGTGCTTTTGCATATGCTCCCGACCGTAGGACAAATCTATCCATTCTATATGCAGGCTCGTTTGGTGTACCCACTGATTAATTACCGTTAACTGTGCAGCCCAGTAGTATTTCTGTATGTCGGGCAGTGCTATTCCCCCATCAAACCATCCCGCACCAGTTTCTTCACGGCTATCCATGGGGGCTTCCAATCTCACAGCAACGCTCTCTGTTGGTCTTCTATTGCTCCAAAGTATGATGTTGGGACTCGGAACGGAGTGTTTTGAAATATGTATAGAAAACGGGGGAGCACCATCATTTTAAATAGGGCTGCTCGCCTTAACAAGAAGAGTGGTAGAGACCTCTAGTGGCACACATCTCCCCTCAATCGCATCAGTGGGGGTTGGAGATTACGGGTGTAAAACAGATCTGGGTCTGTGGTGATAAATACGCTGAGGTAGCGGAAGTCCTCCGCCAGCACCTCCGCCTCACATTCCTTGGGCAATACTGGGGCTGTACCATGCAGTACATATATCGTGGATTTAGACCAGTTAATGGTATAACTGGAGTACTTCCCGAAGTTAGTGAATATATTCAGTATTCTACCTATTGAAGATCGGTGTGCCGCCACATAGAGGAGGATGTCATCCGCATACAAGGATATTCTATCCTCCCAGTCCTCCGTCCAGCGCAGTCCTCAGGTCAGCGGGTCTCTGCGGATACAGGCTGCCAAGGGCTCGAGTATTAGGGCAAAGATTAATGGTGACAGAGGACAGCCTGCCTCGTCCCTCTTTGGAGGGGGAATGGTCTGGATGTCCCGCCGTTAACCACCACCTGCACTAGCGGGCTCTCGTACAAGTGTCAGCCAAGTCAGGAATTTAGTTCCAAAACCCATTCTCTCCAACACTGTGAATAGATATGGCCATTGGACCGTGTTGAATGTCATACAAGCATCAAGTGACATGACCACAGCATCTTCCTGCAGTGTGTCTACTCTTCCCCAAAACCCATTGGAGCATGCGTAGATTAAGTGCAGTGTTTCGGCCCGGCATAAAGCCGGACTGGTTAGCATGTACCAGTCTCGGAATGATCTGCACGAGCCAAGATGCGAGTAGTTTAGCCAGAATTTTGACTTCAGCATTAAGCAGGGAGATGGGGCGAAATCCCTCGATTTACCCTCTTTATGGATCACTACTATTGAGGCCAGCCGCTGGTCTTCAGGGAGATTCCCCTTTTCTCCGCTTTCTAGATACATGTTTTTCAGGTAAGGGCTACCTTGTTAGATGCCAATTTATATAATCCGATTGGGAGGCCATTGGGTCCCATCGCCTTTCCTGACTGGATACTACGGATCCCTTGGGCCACTTCATCTGAAATGTCACCCTCCATCAATGCTAGGTCGTCAGGGGTGAGGGTGGGAAGGGGTATATCTGCCAGCAATTCCCTCGCCTCTGATCCCATGGATGTCACGAACGGTGTGTAGATGTGATAATAATGGGTGGCAAATGCCTCCGCAATCTCTTGTGGGTCCCCAAGTACTTATCCTGTATCAGTGCTAATGGCAGTGACCAGTCTACTCGCTCGCGCCTGTTAAGCCAGGCCAGGAATTTACCTGCTTTGTCTCCCACTTCATATATTTTGTGCTGTGTGTCTGGCCTCTGCAGCCTCCATTGCTAAATATTTATATTCTTTCTTTTTGAGGATCAGGGCGTGATCAATGGTGTCGGGGTCATCTCCTGTCAGTTCTGTTTCTAAATCTAGGATTTCCTTCTCTAGCCTCTCCATGGCCACTCGCCTGTCCTTTTTATAACCCACCACTAGGGAAAGTACCTGTCGTCTTATCACTGCCTTAAAGGCTTCCCATAAAATCCGTGCGGATTCCACAGAGGCCTCATTTTCTTTAAAGTCGTTTTCCACTGTCTGTATCAGTCCTTCCTTAACCTGCAGGAAATTCAGGTAGCATGGATTCAGCAAAATGATTGTCCTGGGCCGTGGCGCGTTCATGGTGCAGGTTGCCCACAGCTGTGAATGGTCCAAATGCCTCTCTCCAGGTGCCGCACTTCTTTAAAATTTACAACTTGATCGGCCAGCGTGGGAATGTAGTATATTGTGGAGAGGCAGGGGTGGGGAATTTAATAAAATATCTACATGTACATGGGACAGGCTGCTTCATAAATCTACTTGTCCTGTAAAAACATCCACTTGTCCCTTTGGTGCCAGGCTGTGCAGCGACAAATTATGGCAGCATTCTCATTACATAGGAGCTCTGATAATAGTCTCTCTGATTATGAAAGGGCTCATACTATAGAGTGGTTTGAATACGAGAGAGTCCCTTATTTTGCCACCTTTTTGCAGAACTACATAATGGGGCTGGAAGTAGCGGTAAGCAATAGTTCCAGGGTTGAAATGCCCTTTTAAACCTGTGCAAACCTACTACCTTGCAAGTTTTAGGGGGTTTCACCAGCTCTTCTCGAATCGTTTTCCATACTGAGAAAGTTTGGAAATTTAGTTCTGACAAGGGCAGGAGTAAAACTTCATCCAGAGTTGGGAAAAAAGTGGTTGGAGGGAAGGTGAACTTTTAGACGCTCAACAGATTTTCGCATAAGCAAATCTACACATATTTGCTTGTGTTAAAATGCAGATCACAAATATTTTCTAGGAGTATGATTTACTGGCCTACTTCTGTAAATCCCCGTTAGTTCATGAAACCTGTAAATATGCATTAATGCAAGGACATATACTATGGGTGCACTACTATGACTTTCTTTAAGAATTGGGCACCTAATTAGGTTGGCATTAACCTAGACCTTTTGCTTTTATTCAAATTCTCTCTCTGCTGGCTTCACTGTGAGTGACAGCATTCTGCTCTTTCCTAAGGAACATATATCGGCACGCAAAGTAGTTTTGCTCAGAGCAATGGACTTCTGTGGCAATGTGTGCTTTTTGAGACCAAAAGGTATTTTTGCCAATGTTTGTTATAACGGTGAGGACCCAACAGCTACCACAACATTAATGTTTTATAAAAACCATGTCAAAACATGACACACATTTTACAAAACCAAAATGTTGACCACCAATGTCAGACCTTTTGGCTTTGCCAGTGCTTATTTATTTTTCAGACCATGCTACATTAAAATCCCCTTCTACCAGGAGCATTCCCTCTGAGAAACTCAGTAGTACCTCCCCCAGGTCCTGGAAGGCTTTATTATGTGGTGCTGGGGGGACATATACCATCAGGATAGTAAGAGTCTTATCTTCCCATGAGCCGGACCCTGCTGCATATCTACCCTGTGTATTTATCTGCCCAGGTGGGGTCTATGGTCAGGGGGAAAGGATTTCTTAGGAGTATCCCTACCCCTCTAGATGCTGTGATAAATACGGCATGAGCAACTAATTTATAACCCCAGCGGTCTAGTGCTTTACAGGTATTACCCACTAAATGAGTCTCTTGTAGCAAGACTACATCTGGGGAGTGTCGTTTTATGTATTGGAGCACTACCCCTCATTTCAGCTTGTCTCCCAGACCATGGACATTCCAGGAAAGCAGCCGCAATCCCGGGTCAACCCTAGTGTCCGCCATCATCTTTCTGATAACCCACTAGTTCTTTGTTTCCCTCCCCTATGTGGTGTTGCGGGGGTAGTATCCAATTTGGTGTATTCACTATAAGCTCTGGTCCGTTGCCCTGTTTGGTGTAACATCTCAACTGCCACCAAGTCAAACTGCGCAAACTTAACTCAAATAGAAGGGAGTGTAATCCCTTTCCACCCTGCCCCTCTTTATCATTGATGAAGTAACTTTTAGTAATGCAACTTGTAGCACAC
Organism: Calotriton arnoldi; assembly: GCA_963921515.1. Taxonomy (NCBI): domain Eukaryota; kingdom Metazoa; phylum Chordata; class Amphibia; order Caudata; family Salamandridae; genus Calotriton; species Calotriton arnoldi. The sequence continues at coordinate 1,184,073 of CAWUFW010004146.1, forward strand.
CCCTCCCTGCAATCCGGGTTTGAAATTACCCGCTTCCCCAACTATGCAGAGTGCCCGTCTCCCTACCCCAACCTGAATTATGGACAACTATGGCCTAATTCCTATGCCCCCCGCCCTCCTTTCTTTATTAGGGAACTAGTACATTTTACCAACTTTATGAAAGATCAATACTCCGCTGTGACAGTGCAATCCCCATCAGCACTATGTCAGAAAGGGTCCAACACTGCTGGGGGTCCCCCACGGATTTGGCACCCAAATGGATCGGATCTGCCATTGGACTTCTAGTTATCGCCCTGACTCTCCATCGGTCCCTCCACAGAACAAGGAACCTGGAGAAAGTGTGCATCTGTGTGGGGGGGTCCCATACAACTTCTCACTCCAAAGAAGGCAGTTCGTGTCCTGTTGCCTCAGGACTCGCTCGTCCAGTTTCTTGGGTTCTATGCTTCTTGAGCTCCGTCTGTCTTTTCGACTGCCTGTCCCTTGTGCCTTGGGGCTTCTACCCCCCCACTACTCTCCATCCATCGAACCATTCCCAAGCCATCACTGGGGTCTCAAAAAACCACACCTTGCCATCAGCCTCGATCCTAAGCTTCACAGGGCAGAGCATGGAGTATTTCACACCCTTGTCAGGCAACACTCTTGACTTCAAAGAAACTTCTACACTGTTTTTGGACTTTTACAGTAAAGTCCGGAAAGAAGGTCTGCTCTCCTACTCATCTAGATTAGCTTCTGATAGTTGAGTTGTGGCTTGCAGTTCACCGACTTGCTGCTTTAGTACTTTCGAGTCCGTTTGAAGGTTGGCTATGGTTGTCTCCACTGTTTTGAGACGGTCTCTTATCTTTCGGAGGACCGCTCTGACTGGTGAAACTTCGGTTGTGATTGAGTCCATGCGAGTTTCTAGTGATGTGCGCACATTTATGGCTGCCAGAACATCTCTCAGCTTGGGGCCTCCACCCTCTCTCGATGGCTGGGCGAGAGCATGAGCCTGCTCTTGCTGTTTATGAACCGTGAACTCATCCAGCTTAGTTTGGTGCATACCATGCACTCCTTTCTCACCTGTCATCTTGGTTGGGGGAGGTGGCTAGTGAGGGTCAGGCAGGTGCTCCGGATTTTCAAGGGTAGTAACCGCCGCCTGACCGTGGATGGCAAAAACACTCCAGTTGGCCTGTCGGGACCCCACCCCCCCCGTCCCCCCTAAGGAGACCAGGGCCCGCTCTTGCGGTCTGGGTTGCACAGGGCTTTGGTCTACTCCACCACCAGCCACAAGTCAGTCAAACTCTTTATGAATGCGGTGAATCGGTTCACTAGCCAATGCAGGGGCCCGCCCGGAGATCAGTCATGTGGTGTCCTCACCACCTGGTCAGCAGGGGTTGTCAAGCAAAACCACAGTGAGCTCCTCGACTGTCGTCCGCAGGTCTAGTACAGCGTTCTTTGCCGCTGTGTGGGTCACTCTTATACAGCAGAGGGCTCCCCCTTCTTGTACCTCAAGGAGAGGACCCACCTGTGACCTCCCTGACACTCCTTGGTTGTATTGGGGTGACGAATGGCTGCCTCCAGGGGCCTTGAGCCAACGTTTCTGCAGTCAGCCCCCACTGCTTGCAATCCTGTTTCTTGCTGTTGAGGCGCGGCCAAGCAGGGTCGCCCGTCCAAAGCGCACTACTCGCCGTCACCTTCTACCTGGGGCACACTTGTGCTCACCTCTTCTACTGGTTGTGTTCGGGGCTCCTCCATGGCACCATCGGCGTTGACTCCGGAAGGCCAACCAGGTAGTCATGATGCAGGTAGGCCAGCGAGCCTCAACCGGTTCAGCTCTCAGCGGATACACAGGCGATCTGCAAATTGGCTCCTGTTTCCAGGCAGGGCAGCGCCACTCCAGTCGCCCAGACAGAACCCCGCACCTCTGCCTGCAGCCCGTCACCACCCCACCCCGGCTCTCTGCACCAACCTTCGAGGGGGAGGGGCGCGACTACTGCAGTGCCACTGTTTCCTTCTGACTGCTCCGCAGGAGTCTCTTAAATTGCTCCGGGGCCGACCATCGCCGCCAGGCTTCCGGAGGTTCTATTCAATTCAGGCCCTAGCTTACATGCCCCTGGTAGACCTCTGCTTCTTTCCTGTCTCTCCGTTGCCCTGGGGGGTTACTTGTAAGTGGGCGCCGTCACAGCACTGCAGGGGCTTGTCGCAACACTTTTGGTTCTCTATATTACGAATTTCATGCCGGATTATGTGGGATATGTGCGGTGGGTTATCAGAGCCCCTCTAGCGAGCGGCCATCTTCCTCGGCATTTGGCCATGCCCCCACCCCCATATTTTACATTCTTAATATGTATAAAAACAATTCTATAGGTTGACCTAAAATGACAAAGTTACTAACACTGCAAGCCTTCAAAACCATATTATTGAAGGGGTTTACATTTTTGATAAATAAGTGTCATGGGTAGTGTCCTGTTAGGAATTAGGAAAATACAAGTATGTTCTTACAAACTTTAGATATTGTAATTTATAGCCCACAATAGGCCAAAGATATTTCTGCTTCTCTCACCTACCTTTGAGCAGTCCTTTCATAAGCAATGAAAGTAAAAAACACAAGAAACGCAGCCGGTCATGGCACCTGCAGGGAGACTTTTGGGGGGGTAACTTGATTTAAAAAACATAAATAAAACACAAAGAGTTTGTTGTGAATTTAGTTTTTCCAGCTCACACGTTACATGGCAATCCTACACATTTATAAAAGCCTCCAGGTAGTAGATCTTGAGCCAGAGGGGAATTCCTCAGGCTGGGAATCATTACAGGAGGGCCTAGGATGATGTCACAGAGCTCCTTAATCCCTCAAAAAGCAGTTGGAATCCTGAGCAGCTGTGGAAACTGGCCATGGTCTTGCTCTGACTTGTCAGGAGCATGAAACAGAAGAAAAGAATTGGGTGGCAACGTTCATTGAACGAGCTGCACATAATTGAAGTGCATTGGTGCCGATACCACGAACAGGAAAGCTCCAACTTTCTAAGCATGTGATTCAGCAATTCTATGAACTCACCGTTGACACCTGGATCACCTGTGAGCTAACCCAAGCCATTTAATCAAACGTGTGCAACAATTGTATCCACAAAAAGCACTGTCAGTGTCATTTGTGTTGTGTGCATGGTACTGTAGGATTACCTTTGTCCTTGCATCCATCAAGGGCTAGCAATGGTAAGTTTGTTTCACTTATTAACAACCCAACTCATCTCAAAGGTAGAGGAAAACCAGCAATTCCTTCATTTCAGATAAAAACAAAATGGTACTGTTTTACTGCTCCCATGTTACTGTCGTTAGAAGAAGGAGAAATTAGAAAACTTCTGTTTCTAAGCTCCAAAATGCTGTCCACTTTGCTGCTCTCAGGCTTACAGATGCAAAAACAACAGTTGATGGACAGAATGCAGAACAATGTCATACATTCACCCCAGTACAGAGATCTGGGCCTAAATCCATCGTTTTTTTGCTCACCATGCCTTTCCAGTTTGGACCCAGCCATATGCAAATCAGTCTTGACCCTGTGCCTCATGGGAACAGTCCAGCCCGAACTGCCAAGCCAGGTCCTCCCTGGACTGGAAACAAGCATCCTAGGACCGGTTTCGGGGTTTCACCCCTCTTCAGCCAGGATAGCTTGATTCCAGTGGCATGGAGAGCACGGGACCCACGTCTGGGCATACCCGTCCCACTCGGGGTGACAAATGCAAAAACAACAGTTGATGGACAGAATGCAGAACAATGTCATACATTCACCCCAGTACAGAGATCTGGGCCTAAATCCATCGTTTTTTTGCTCACCATGCCTTTCCAGTTTGGACCCAGCCATATGCAAATCAGTCTTGACCCTGTGCCTCATGGGAACAGTCCAGCCCGAACTGCCAAGCCAGGTCCTCCCTGGACTGGAAACAAGCATCCTAGGACCGGTTTCGGGGTTTCACCCTCTTCAGCCAGGATAGCTTGATTCCAGTGGCATGGAGAGCACGGGACCCACGTCTGGGCATACCCGTCCCACTCGGGGTGACAAATGCAAAAACAACAGTTGATGGACAGAATGCAGAACAATGTCATACATTCACCCCAGTACAGAGATCTGGGCCTAAATCCATCGTTTTTTTGCTCACCATGCCTTTCCAGTTTGGACCCAGCCATATGCAAATCAGTCTTGACCCTGTGCCTCATGGGAACAGTCCAGCCCGAACTGCCAAGCCAGGTCCTCCCTGGACTGGAAACAAGCATCCTAGGACCGGTTTCGGGGTTTCACCCCTCTTCAGCCAGGATAGCTTGATTCCAGTGGCATGGAGAGCACGGGACCCACGTCTGGGCATACCCGTCCCACTCGGGGTGACAAATGCAAAAACAACAGTTGATGGACAGAATGCAGAACAATGTCATACATTCACCCCAGTACAGAGATCTGGGCCTAAATCCATCGTTTTTTTGCTCACCATGCCTTTCCAGTTTGGACCCAGCCATATGCAAATCAGTCTTGACCCTGTGCCTCATGGGAACAGTCCAGCCCGAACTGCCAAGCCAGGTCCTCCCTGGACTGGAAACAAGCATCCTAGGACCGGTTTCGGGGTTTCACCCCTCTTCAGCCAGGATAGCTTGATTCCAGTGGCATGGAGAGCACGGGACCCACGTCAGAGCCAAGACAATGTGTCCCGGTGAAGAGGGCTGACTCCTGGTTTACTTCACAGGTTGGCACATGGATTTGCAAAGATATGAATACTTGAGCCTTCCCCACCCTCCCATCTTTCATGCCCCTCCCGAGTGCTAGCTTCGAATATCCAATGTTGACAGACTCATCGTTTAGGAAAACAAACTCTTCAAAAGAGAAGTCGTCTGTCTAGCATGGAGCAACATGAGAAGGCAAACTGTGCAAGTGTCTGTATCAAAATGTACGCGCAGGTAAGCTGCTTTCGCCATCCCCTTACCATTTGACTTTTCTCACTCAGACAGAAGCACCCTAAGGAGCAGCCCTGCAGCTGGAGTAACAGTGTACTTAGCAGTTTACTGCGGATAAACCCCTTGCACATCTCCCTCTCAGGCTTCTTCCACATCTGCTGCTGGTGTCTTTTACCCACAGATGGTGGCGGGTGCTCAGAAGGCCAAACTGCTCTGTGCATCTGGCTAGAATATGGAACGGCCCCATCTCATGTGTGGAGTGTGTTCTCCAAAGCAGGCCCCACGTGCTATGGCTTCCTGGCCTGTGCGGGACTGCCCCTGATGGGAACACCAGCCCAACCATAGTGTATGAAGCACTATGCATTAAGAGTACCATCACTCGTATTCAACCGTCTGACGCATGTTTTTTTTTTTTTTTTTAATGCATTGCATGTGATGCCACTTTTCCTCTTGCAAACATCTACGTCATTACCTTGGAACATGGCATCCATGTTGGTTGAAGAAAAATCCCTCAGAGGCCTACAAGAGTGAAACTGACTTTTCTGTGGCAACACAACTTCTACCCAATCAAATGCTGTACTCAAGGTAATCAACTTGTGGGTGCAGACAAAGCTCCTTCCTCAGTAGTACTACTTTAAGCTCTTTTATGTTGATCACGCAAGGTATGAAAACATGCACTGTCAAGCCGTACCCAAAAACTGCTCTATCACCCCTGTAGAGACTGTAGCAAGACTCAATAGTTTCTTGGGAAAAGTTTTCAAAATTTAAAGTCAGATTTTCTTAGTCATCTGAGAAAACAGTTTAATTAATTTGGTATACAGCCATCATGAGATATTAGTGTGATGCAAGTAACACTAGTTCTAAATCTCTTCTCTCTTAGAAGTTTACAACTATTTTTTGCCTTTCATGTAATAAATCCAGTTTTAAAACCAAGATTTATTATAGCACATGTTTCTGAAAGAAGCAGACTTTTATACACTCATTATCAAAGAAATTGCTTATGAGCATTAGAGGGGAGATACGTATATAAACCTTCAAAACCAGAGTCCACAGAACGTGAAGAGCATACTGTGCCCTCTTACCTCTGCTATCAGGTCCCCTTCGTTGATTTTGTCACCTTCCTTCTTTTCCCAGCGAGCAATTGTTCCCGTCTGCATCGTTGGCGAGAGGGCAGGCAGAGTCACCTGAAAAGGAATAGTCCACTCATTAAACACCTTGTCTGAAGCAATGTATAACATCATCCATACTAAAATGTATCCATTCTTTTGAACCACAACAAAAACCTAACACCTGATGCTTTAATGGAAAAAAACATGACTGCCTTTCAAGTGTATATTGGAAACCCCTAAACATAGGAGGCGCCAACAAGCATCCTGGACGGGTTACACTCCATGCCAAGCGGATAGCTTGATTGCAAGGGTGGCTGTAATTGGGGTTTGACTTGTTAAAAGCAAAACAATAATCATGAACATTACCTGCGCCATCTTGTCTGGTGGAATTCTATGTGCACATAAGTTGCAGTCATTTTAATCTATCACAGCCATTTTGTACTCTGTTGGTCACCTTTGTTTCACCCTGCCCTTACTAGCATCCCTCTGACCGACCTGGTATGTGTGCTGGGGGCTATAAACTCTATTGCCACAACAAACCTCAGCGCCACTTGCTGCCACAAACTCGTTTTTCCTCTCATCTCTGTTTTCAGGCAAACCTTTGGACACTCTACCCCTCACTGCACCTAGTTACACAAACAGGTTCCAAACACCAAAAAGACTCTTGCAACATGATTTATTGCACTGCAAACAGCAAGACTTGTTGTTACCAACAATGGGACCTGTTTTTATCAACAGAACGGACTCTTAGATCTGGCCGGTCTCACATGTTTTAGACCCTGAAGCAAGGTCCAGCTGCAAGATAAGATTGTCTGTTTGACCTGGGTGGGAAGAGAATTACTGTTGGGCTTGTGTGACAACCTGCCCGGGGCGGGGACCCCAAGCTTGTGTAACCATGTTAACGAAACAAATGCATTGTGTCAAACCTGTATAAAAGGAAGAGCCAAAGGAGTTGTCAGCAGAACACTTCCCTCAGACATCCCGGTGTCTCAGTTGACGTGATCTCCTCATGAGAAATAAACCTTTTTCTTGTCTTCCAGTTTCCAGCGCTTGCCTCATTATTTTGATAGCGAACCCAAAGTGAATTAGAGGTGGAACCCTGCACCGGGCAGCATTGAGGGTCTTAGAAGACTCGCTGCCTTTCACAAATTGGCGCCCAAACGTAGGGGCCCATCAGCGACGCGTGGGTCCGGTAGAGAGGTCCTAACGACGGAGTGAACGACTAAGCGATTGGGGTATACCTGCCTGAGAAGACCCTTGTCTGGCTGCCGATCGACTGAACTTCACCGGTTCCGAACGGACCTCTCTCGAGTGACCTGCGGTCCTGACTGGGACCTTAGAGGAATGCCGCATTGATTGCTGGAGTGAGAGGACAACCAGGCGCTGGAAGGGGAAGACGAAGAACTGTCCATACGGTCCGGGTAAGGTTGTGAAAAAACGACTTTAATTGATTGATTGATTGATTGAATAGTTTGATTGAAATACTAGTATTCCTTTTTTTTGATATTGAGATATTTGCGACATTTCCCTGCTTGCAAACAACGAAGAATAGGAATATTCTCTCTCTTAGCAGGCAGCGAAGGACAGGTAGTGCAGACTTTTTGTCTAAATTGATTGATTGAGATATTCATTTTTGACCGATAAATACGTCATGCCTGTTTTCTCTAGATTGTTTGATTGTAATTGTTTTGGACCCGACCGTTCGTTAGAGGTCAGTCAGCCGGCACCGCTGGAAGGCACCCCTAACAAGGACATGTACGTAAAGTATGGATTAGCCACCGTAGCTTATAGCAAACTATGGCATAAATACACTAGGAAGGACCGGGTAAATCAGTGGCCACCGACGGGATCTTTCGATCCCGCTAAAATAGAAACGTTGGAATTAGCTCTCCACAAAAAGAAAACTAGACCAGCCATGTTTGACAGTTTTGGTCTATGGCGAAAAGAGGCAGCTCAAAGAAAGAAAAGGGACGAAGCTAGACAAGATAAAGAAACGCGAAAATCAGCTTACCAAGCCTGTAAAAGATTAGAAGAAAAACTAAAAGAAAATCGATAAAAAGGAACAGGAATCAAAAATATCAGGTCAATGCCCTGTTAGAACGCCCTCGACTCTTTACCCCACGTTACCAGCAAAACAAAGGGTAGATGATGATTTATTGTTAGGTCCCCCAATCATATACATGCCACCCCCTTACGCCCCTACTCATCCCGTAGCACAACGCCAGGACCACCAAAGTATAGCCGGAGATGGCACGATCGCCTCAGTCTCCACCGCCTCTGCTCCCACCGAGTCACCCACACCAAATGCCTCATCAAAGGATACAGTAGTAGAGGTAGGATCAAAAGAAAAAGGAGCGCCCAGGGTCCCGCAATTAAGTAAAAATGAGCGAGCAGGCATTGATAAAATAGTTAAATCCCTCATAGATAGGAAGGAGACAGAAGAGTATGTAACTGACATATGCAACTCCTATGTTGAAAACCGCAAACAATACTTTATTGTACGTCTCTGTTACCACACTCTTACTGCATATGAAGAGAAGTACCAAGATGTAGGGCCCGAGCGGCTAGTGGCTCTCTATAGGAAGGTAGACACCGGAGATGAAGGCGACAACGATGTTACAGAACTTTTTTCATCCACACTGGAGGTATTCCGTCACCTCGTGGAACAAGGACGGATAGATAAGGACAGGACATCTAAGATAGCAGGACCCCCGGTGGAAAAACCAGATAGCATGATGCCGATAAAAGAAGCTGCCCCTTATTGGGTACCTCCTAGAGGACAAGGGACTCATGACGATATGAACCATCAAGACGCTAGAGGAAGGGTGGTCTACAATTGGGTGTATCAACCATGGGACAGACAGGACATTTTGACGTTCAGTAAATCTTTACCGGATTTACGAAAGAACCCCACCGCCTTTTACACCGAGCTAGGTACGGCTCTGGGATCAACAATAATGACACTTGCCGACAGACTTGTTCTTCGGGTTATGTTTGCCAGCAGATGTGTGGAAACAGATTAGGAAAATAGACCATACCGAACTGCTCGGTCATACCTGGGAACAACTCAACACATTAGATAAACAGCGGATCCCTGGTCAAAAACCGGTTAAAGCAATATTGGACCTCCCTGACAAAATAGTGCAGAAAGTGAAAACGCTGATCCCAGAGAAAAAGATAGACTGGTCCATAGTAACCGCGTGCCGCCAGAAACCACAAGAGGATATCTCAGAGTATTTCTCCAGATTTGAAACGGTGTTCTCAGATTACAGTGGAGAAGACATGTCCACCGCAACCGGACACCACTTATTTGTGCAGAACTATGTCAAAGGACTACTGCCAGATGTATCCCAGAAATTACAAGCCAGCGAAAGTAGTTGGGCAGCATCTAAACCGGCGGCCATTATCCAAATGGCCCAGTACTATGAGCATCAGAAAAACGAAAATGACAGGGCTATAGAAAGGAAAAAGAAGGACTTGGAGGAAAGGGTAATGGTAGCACAACTCCAGGGGGCGAATACAGGAAGGGAGCAATATAGGGGAGGATACCAGCAGAATACCCCTAGAGTACAACCACCTAGAAACAATTCATCGACATCATATGTAGGACGCCAAGACCTAGGACAGGATCAATGTGCATTTTGCAAAGAATATGGACACTGGAAAACCCAATGCCCGGCTTTGTTAGGAGCTGGTAGGGGCAGAGGGGCGAGGGAAGTAGCAAGTGGACAGAGAGGAAGAGGACGTGGGAGAGGGTACGCGAGTGAAGCAAGCGAGGAAAGGCCAGGAAGAGTGAACACATTTGACCATCCCAAACAGAATCAGTACCAACAGACAGATTATGACAATACGTACGACTTTGCATAGGACAGCCAGGGGCAAGGGAGGGATCCAGTCGAGCTCTATGTTGATCAGCAAGGCCCTTATATTACCGCTGAGGTCCTGGGCACAAAGTCGCCATTTCTGGTAGACACGGGAGCAACACGTAGTGCACTATCCAAACGACTGATTCCAAGGGCACACTTGTCAGGCTCACATGTGACCTCAATAGGATTTGACGGTACGCCCTCCACCAACCCTTTGTCCCGACCGATCCCTTTTAACCTTGACAACAATAGCGTCGAAACGACATTCCTCCTCTCTTCCAACACCCCAGACGCCATTATGGGTCTCGACCTTTTGAAACACTTCCATGCGACTATCAGATGCTCACCAGATGGAGTGCGTGTCGTCCTGTATGACAACCCCCAGCGCCATAGAGAGAACCCTTCTCAGCACATGTTTCCCATCTCCGAGACTGACGCATCCCTACTGGACACTTTGCCATCACACTTATGGGCTAGGGCTGATTCAGACGTAGGACGAATGATGATTGACCCAGTACACGTAACAATACGACAGGACGCAACCCTACCGAAAGTACCGCAGTACAAAATATCGCCAGAGGGTGAGAAGGCACTGACAGAGATCATACACTCTTTGGTAGAGGCAGGGGTGGTAGAGGAAGTAGTGAGCAAGGTTTGTAACAGTCCCATACTACCGATTGTAAAGAGACAGGGAGAGGGAGACGGAAAAGCCTACCGCTTCATCATTGACCTGCGGGAGATAAACAAAATCGTAGTGCCACAATACCCAGTAGTTTCCGACATCACGACAATTTTGACTTTAATCCCCTCCACTGCCACCACCTTCACTGTAATTGACCTCAAAAACGCATTCTTTTCCATACCTATACACAAGGACAGCCGCTATCTATTTGGATTCACCCTAAACTCCCGTTCGTACAGATTTTGCAGAGCACCTCAGGGGTACACTGAGAGCCCAGGCATCTATAGCCAGGCGCTTAAAAGACAGTTAGACGCCATACAATTGCCAGATGGAGTGGCACTAATACAATATGTAGACGACATCCTTCTAGCAGCGGACACCGTACCAATAGCCGCCACCATCAAACTACTCCATTTTCTTGCTGAGAATGGTCACAAGGTCTCCCGAAAGAAATTGCAGTTCTGTAAATCACAAGTGACCTATTTGGGTCACCTTTTATCCAAAGAAGGGAGGAAACTCACGCCTGACAGGATCCAGACAATTCTAGACACCCCTGTCCCCAAAGATCAGAAACAAGTCCGCTCTTTGATAGGTCTCACCTCATTTTGCCGACAGTGGTTACCGAACTTTAGCCTCATTGTCAAACCCCTTCTCTCCCTCCTAGCTAAAGACATCCCCTCACCTCTCCCCTGGACCCCCGAATGCCAGTCAGCCTTTAAAGAACTACGCAATGCCCTTTGTTCAGCGCCTGTCCTAGGAACCCCGGATTACTCCAAACCATTCTTCCTCTACACGCACGAGAGGGAAGGATGTGCATTGTCTGTCCTAACACAATCAATTGGTCACAAACAACGCCCTTGTGCATATTTCTCTGCCACCCTCGATCCAGTAGCCAGAGCGCTGCCAGCGTGCCTGCGCGCTGTGGCAGCTGCAGCAGTATCGATACGCCAGAGCGAAGGAATAGTACTCTCCAATCCAGTCACTATTTTAGTACCCCATGCAGTCGACACACTACTAAACCAGACCAAAACCCAACACTTGACTAGCGCCCGACTGACAGGATATGAGTTGACCCTGCTAGCACCGCACATTACCCTAAAGCGATGCACCACCCTCAATCCAGCCACACTGTTACCCCTACCCGAAAATGATCCTAGCGTGACTCCACTACACGACTGTGTGACACTAACCGATGAACAAACAAAGAGTAGAATAGATCTCAGAGACACCGCCTTTCTAGAACCAGATGGAGAACTATGGGTGGATGGTTCGTGCATCAAACTCCCCGACGGCAACACCTCAGCTGCATACGCTGTGACCACAGCCCGAACCGTTCTGGAAACAGCCCGTATTCCCCAACGTTCAGCCCAGGCTGCAGAACTCATTGCCCTCACACAAGCATGTATCTTAGCGACTGACACGACAGTTAACATATACACCGACAGCCAATATGCCTTCGGGGTGGTTCACCATTTTGGGATCTTATGGAAAGAAAGAGGGTTCCTGACTTCACACGGTACACCCATCCTGCATGGAGATTTAGTCTCCGCCTTGACGCAAGCAGTCCTCCTCCCCAAGAAGTTAGCAGTGATAAAATGCCAAGCACATAGGAAAGTGACTGATCTCATTGGACAGGGAAATGCACTAGCAGACGTTACTGCCCGAGCCACGGCAGGAGACAGAACTACGACACGAATGTATGTGACCAGGTCACAAGCTGAACGATGGACTGACGCTAGGACCACTGTAAGGGACATACAGACTACAGGCACACAAGACGAATTGACCGAGTGGGAAAAGGTGGGACTAAAAGACGAGGAAGATTGCTGGAGAACTAAAGACGGAAATAAATGGCTGTTACCCAATGCCTACCTCATCCCCATATTGACCATGGCACATTTACCAGCACACATAGGCTCCACCCCCATGATTGAACTAATCACCAGAGTATGGCATAACGTCAAGATAGCAGAATCTGCAAAACGCCTAGTACAACAATGTATAGTCTGCCTACAACACAACCCAGGGAAGGGGACAGTAGTACCACGGGGAGGGTTTGGAGTCCCTGACCACCCCTTTGAAATCCTTCAAATGGATTACATTCAACTAGAGAGATGCCTTGGTCTAAAATATGTCCTGGTGGTTGTGTGCGCTTTTAGCAAATGGGTGGAGGCATATCCCACCCGCGACAATACCGCCTTAGCCACTGCAAAAGTATTGCTGAAAGAATTCTTCCCCCAATATGGCCTTTGCAGAATTTTATGGAGCGACAACGGCCCCCACTTCGTAGCCGAGGTGATACAGAACATACTGAGAGGGTTGGGGGTAAAACAAAAGTTCCATGCCGTCTTCCACCCCCAATCAGCGGGCCTGGTAGAGAGACACAATGCAACGTTGAAACTAAAACTAGCCAAAATAGTTGCCACGACCGGGTTGAAATGGCCCGACGCCCTCCCATTGGCATTGTTATCGATGCGCTCCACCCCAACCAAACACCGACTGACCCCGTATGAGGTTGTCTTCGGCAGGCCTATGAGCATTTGGGCGGCACCAAGACCCACCTCCATTAACGATGTCCCGAACATATGAATGTCGGATTACTTGCATAAATTGACAAACGAGCTAACAATTATCCACCAACAGGTGCAGCAAGCCTTGCCTGACGTATCCAGGGGCCCGGGACATGAAATAAAGCCAGGCGACCATGTATTGATTCGCAACTTCCAAAGAACGAAGAATCTGGAGCCTAGGTGGACGGGCCCCTGGCAAGTCCTGATCACCACCCGAACTGCCCTCCGAGTGGAAGGAAAACGAAACTGGCTGCATGCCCACCACTGCAAACGAGTCCCTCCAACCCTGGCAACCTGTGAAGGGGTGGAGGTGCAAGAGGAAGTACTCGCGAGAGACCGACCAGCTCTGAGTTGCTACTTACAAGAAGACACCCTCGAACTATCAGAATTTCCCGACCCCACGGTGCCATCCAGGAAAGGGTACAACCTAAGATCGACGAAAGGAGGGAGCTCCAACGACCAGGCCACCAACTAAGTCAAGGTCTCAGATCGGTACCACAGTCAAACAACGCTACCAGGAAAGCGCCAGACAAAAGGCTGTGGTCCTAACAGTTGTTGAGTTCCTCGAAGATGATGGAAGAAACTGAACACCTGCAAAACCACCGCAAAGACACCAAGACTGCTAACCTGCACAGCACAAAGACAATTGCACTTGTAGCCGCATTTCTCACCTGTCTCCTGCTAATGGTCGCACTCTGGATCATTGAAGAGAATGCACCTGCATACAGAACATTGTCACCCACCATGCAACCAACCACCAAGAAAGAACACTACCTGGTATCACTACCGCCACATTTCCGAGAACGACGCAAAGAATTCTGGAATAATTCTTTCGTGCAGATGTTGCACCAGCACAATCTTGCCGCCAATGCTACCAACTGTTGGGTCTGTGGGCTGTTACCACATGCCACTGAACATTCCATCCCTTTCATCCCTTCGCCCTTTTCTATTCACGGATCTTGCCTTGCCTGGATGATGCTCCTACAAGAAAGTTACAAAGACAATGCCACTTCCGACGGAACAATCGCCCAGTTCTACAACGAGTTCTGGCGAAACAAAACAGAAAGGACAGCCGCCCCCTTCTGCCCTCACACCTTCAATGCGACATTCCAGATTAATGTCCCCTCCAAAGAACGAGTGGAAATGCAAGTGTTCAATAATCCTAACAGAGCCACATTTTCCTACCTGAAGAAAAGAACTGCTGCAACACTGACTGTGGCCCTATCTGTGGTGAACGTCTCTGGCCTTGTATGCATTGAAGGCCGTGGGACTAAGAATGTGGGTCACAGCACCTGTAGCATTGTAAGGACTTTGAACACTGCCAACCCCCCAGCGCTTGTTGCATCACCCAATATGTACTTTGTTTGTGGAACCAAAGCCTACACCTGGCTCCCAAGAAACTGGGGGGGCACGTGCTACATCGCCTTTGTTTTGCCACCAACCTACACAGCCCCTGCAGGGCATCATCGAGAAAAGCGTTCTAAAGACATTGATCAAGCAGACTCTGCCTCATCACAGTTCCTCGACGCAGAAAAAGGGCTCGTCCCGCTATGGGGTCCGATGGCAAACAGCCGAGCCATCAGACATCTGTCCCAAGCGGTAGAGACCGCCCTGAACGTCACTGCTGGCATCCTAACCAACAACACTGCTGAGCTCCAAGCGATCCGTCTGGTTACCCTGCAAAATCGCATGGTCCTGGACGTGGTACTAGCGGACCGTGGAGGAGCATGCCGCATCATTGGTGCCAGCTGCTGTGTATACATTCCTGATAATTGACCTTCTGTCTATGAAGCAATCGAACATCTCCATAGACTATCTTCAGAAATTCATCAAGGATCAGAGACTTGGACAATTGGAAGTTGGCTTTGGGACATCTTGAAGGAGTGGGGTTGGAAAATATCAATGATTCTCTTGGTCCCAGTATTGACAATATGTGGTTGTTGTTTGGGTATACACTGTATACCACCTTTGTGTTCTCTTTGCATAACTACCTTGCACCCTAAGACTATGGACACTCAGCTAACAAAAATGAGAGTAATGTATGATCAAGAGATACGGGACATTATGGAGATCGAAATAGACTGACAAGCTGGCTAGTTATGTTCAAAGGGGCCACTGTTAAAAGCAAAACAATAATCATGAACATTACCTGCGCCATCTTGTCTGGTGGAATTCTATGTGCACATAAGTTGCAGTCATTTTAATCCATCACAGCCATTTTGTACTCTGTTGGTCACCTTTGTTTCACCCTGCCCTTACTAGCATCCCTCTGACCCTCTGACCGACCTGGTATGTGTGCTGGGGGCTATAAACTCTATTGCCACAACAAACCTCAGCGCCACTTGCTGCCACAAACTCGTTTTTCCTCTCATCTCTGTTTTCAGGCAAATTTTTGGACACTCTACCCCTCACTGCACCTAGTTACACAAACAGGTTCCAAACACCAAAAAGACTCTTGCAACATGATTTATTGCACTGCAAACAGCAAGACTTGTTGTTACCAACAATGGGACCTGTTTTTATCAACAGAACGGACTCTTAGATCTGGCCAATCTCACATGTTTTAGACCCTGAAGCAAGGTCCAGCTGCAAGATAAGATTGTCTGTTTGACCTGGGTGGGAAGAGAATTACTGTTGGGCTTGTGTGACAACCTGCCCGGGGCGGGGACCCCAAGCTTGTGTAACCATGTTAACGAAACAAATGCATTGTGTCAAACCTGTATAAAAGGAAGAGCCAAAGGAGTTGTCAGCAGAACACTTCCCTCAGACATCCCGGTGTCTCAGTTGACGTGATCTCCTCATGAGAAATAAACCTTTTTCTTGTCTTCCAGTTTCCAGCGCTTGCCTCATTATTTTGATAGCGAACCCAAAGTGAATTAGAGGTGGAACCCTGCACCGGGCAGCATTGAGGGTCTTAGAAGACTCGCTGCCTTTCACAGACTGTGTGGGGAAGTGTTTTGTATTATGAACGAATAACTAGAGTGGTGCTTTGATCCAGGCTTAGGTCACATCACTTACCCTTTTGATGAAGGATGGGGTTAAGAGGGATACGGGGCGTTCAGATTAGATTGGCAGGCACTTACAGTTTACTCTGCAGGTCCCATGACCAATTTATTGTGGTTACTGAATGAATGAAATCAGTGTAATGCAAAATGTGCAGTCGATCCTAGTAATTGTCTTTTCTGTTAAATTGGGGTTTTGTTATGGAAAGAAGCCTGAGAAGCAAGGGGCCTTACAGGGTGAGGAGTTCCCCACCCCCACACACACAAAATATATGTTGAGTTTTTACCTGGCTCAAGTTTAAGTTTTTTATGGGGGAGGGTTCATAACCACAAGACTGTGTTCCACAGACAAGCTCACAGTTATGATCAACTAGTGCTTTTCGAATTCCGGAGACTTTCTACTCCGTTCCAGGATTACCATTGCAAATCATAGTTTGACTGTCATTTAATGAAATTAGTATTCTACATTGAAAATAACAGTAAACATGTTGCAGTGGGAATAATGTATTCATTTAAATAAAGCGAGTTAATTTTCTGAGTATTAATTAGGCAAAATGATGTAGGATCCAAATAACTACCAGAAAGGGGTCCTTATCAGTAAGCCAAAATTACTATCATGAAACAGCCTTCATCGCCACCAATATAAAGGAATGGATTTCTTACGATACCTGCAAAAGGAGTTCCCCTTACATCTACCCAAACAGAAAATGACTCAGTCATTTCTAGACAGTGCAGGAAGAAGGACTTCTTCAGTCTCATTGAGGAGTACAGCTCTGTACCCTTCAACTGCGGGATGGGAATTTCAGGTTTTGGGAACATGCGGGCCGTATCGGGAACAAGGGTGCTAGACGACATGAGAACAGAAGTGCCCCTTTGCCCTCGCCCCCAGTAGGTGCAATGAAAGCTCACCAAGGCACCAATACATGCACACATGACCTAGACGAATGACTGATGGTTACTAAAGGCCTACTGTGTCATCTCCAAGTTCTAGTGAAATTTACAAAACAGCCACCATTGAACTTTGACAAACCAGCAGATGGAATTCACAGTGGCATTATGGGCCACAGTCCCTGTAATGAACTGAGCTATAACTCTCACATATACAGACCCACATCTTCACTCTCCTCACTTCAAGCTGTCACGCTGATTAAATAACACAATAATAACAGGCAGACTTTCTAACTTCTATCTAGTAAGAATTAATGTATCTTCCATAAATGTAGCTCATATCACATTCTGCTTTTCTGATGAACCGAGCATTAGAGGTGGTAAACGACGCTCAGACAGCCCCTTCCAAATGCCCGCCTCGCTACAATCTGTCTACCATTCACCAGACACATAGTCCTAACCTGGGGTTATCAATAAGACTAATACATTGTGATTCTGAAATTACTTTAGATTGTGCCTCATCTTCCTAAGTTAACTTGTCCCTTTGTGACAAAATAGGCTGAAGTATAAATGACAGTCCCTCTAAAGGAGGATCACTTGAGATATATGTATTACTAAGGTGAACTTCAACTTTCCTAGTGGTGAGAGAAATACCGCTTAGAAATTAGTCTGTTGTGATCTTTAGTTAGAGGCTGTAACTATCAGCACGGTATCAGTATAGTGCCAGTCCTGCCAAGCTCTCTTTGTGGTGAGGACCCTAGCAAAACAAAAAGCTTTGGAAAAGTCTATCACTCTGGCTTTTTATATGCAATGCAAACATATTTGCTTTGCTAATGCTTTTTGCCAATTCTGTTCCAAATCGGGAAAAAACATACAATGCTTCTTTGCCAACGCTGAAAAAGAAAAAAAAAAAAACCTTGATGTGCTTATGCGCATAAGTCATCACTCCCATGTTGCTTCTTTTCCCTCCCATCCCCCTGTCCAACAATGTAAGCAAATCAGCTCATCTAGGACAGCAAATAGGTCAGTCATCAAGGCACAGAATACGCATATCCTTGTAGCGTAAAGTGTGACTGTGATTCTGCGTGCTTTCCAAATAAAGAAGGGTGAAACATTATTTCTATGCCTCTGTGAAACACTGACAAAACCCATGAGGTTGGCTTCTATTCGGGGATTAAGGACCCCATGACTTGAACTGAGGCTCTGAAGTAGGCCTTTAACTACATTCCTCTACACCACTGCACTCTACTCTTTTCTGCACCACTGCACTCTACTCTGCACCACTCCAAGCCACTGTACCACCTCACTCTACAACACTTCAGACTACTGTACTCTGCACCAACGAACTCTACGCCACTCCACTCTATGCCGAAGCACTCTGCACCATAGCACTCTACTCTTCACAACTCTACTGCACTCCATGGCAAGTTACTCCACTCTACGCCACTTTACTCTATGCCAGTGAACTCTATACCATTGCACTCTAGTCTGCGCCACTGCACTGTATGCCACTCTACACAATGCCATCCTACTCTGTCACTTTACTCTGCACCACACCAATCCAAGGCAACCCACTCAACACTATTTCTGTCCACTCTACTCCACTCCATTACAATCTATGCCAGTCTGCTGTACAACATGACTAAAATACATTATCAAAGCCAATAGCTCTTGCATAGGCGAAACCTATTGGCTTTGCCAATGCTGGTTTTTTATTAACATTCCAAGATGGCAGATGCCCATTGTGGGAGGTAAATTACAAAATAAAAGTAATGAAATGTGTGCAAACGTACATGTTTAAAAAGGAAAGGTACATACATTAAAAAAATATTGTCAGGGTGGGGCAATAGTGCAACTGAGGAGCAGGTGAGGGGGAAAGGAAATCAAGCAGGGGATGATCAATGGATTGGGGGTATTAAAAAATTGAAAAACTGGTGGGGGAAGCAATGAAATTTGAAGAGGGAAGCAGCATATGCGGGCTAGGGAAATTAACACATGCACTCCAATGGAAGAATAGAAAGAAAGAAAAAGTAGTCTCCTGAATGCAAGTGGTAGAATAACACGTCATCCAATCAGAAAACAGTAAAGACAAGCTAAGAAGGGCGAAAAACCACTGAATAAAAAGCAGGGAAAGGAGATAGACAAGAAATCTGGCCAATTAAGAGCAAGGGGTGATGCAAAGTATATGTATTAAAGTAAGTGGGTCTGCAGGCAAGACCTAAAAAGCACATGCAAAGACCATCTTTCTGCAAGGTTCACTAACTACAGATCAGGCTGTCGCATTCCAGAGGGTTATTAAGCACCTACAATGATATCATCAATAAGCAACTAAAAGCACAACCAGAAAGAGAACATATCTCTTCTCGGTATGGACGAGTTCAACAAAAATTGATACACCAGGCTCCCTCTGGTAGTTTGGCTATGTACCACTCCAATTATCTACCATTTCAGGCCTTGAGAAATCTACTTGTCCACTCACTGTAAGGAGTCAGATTTTGTCAGGGCGAGCTATTATTAGAGCCTACTGGCCCATTCTGGTGAGCAGATAAAGAACAGGTGTTCCATTCTCTCAGAAAATGAATGAGCAATAAAAGATGCCTTTAAATCTTGTTTTTATCTTGTCACATTTGCTCTGTGTTCAGAGACAGATGTCAAATATCAGCCTGTCTCTTACAATTTGCAGTCAGAGAAAGAAAAATATACAACCTCCAGGATAAAACAAGCGCAAAGTTAGAGAATTTTTGCAAATTGATGACAACTGTGCTGTACAGAGTGCGAAATGAAAGGCTGCAGGATGTCAGGTTTTCTTTTTCTAAAACCCAACATTTAACAAACTTGTAAATCAACTATTCAAACGCTTCAAAATATATTTTAGTAATTATGAAAGCACTTTTGGGGAAATTCTGCGTGTTGAAAAAGGTTAATAGAATGAAAACATTTATACATAAGTAAAGAACACTTTACTTAGTGACCTGCAAATGATAAACATTTTTGCTGAACCCCAATTTCCACAGATTGTTTTATACGCTACATAGTTTTATCAGTAAAACTGCATGTTAGTGGGAAAGTTTGTGGTCATTTCAACAGAAAATATGCTGTTTGTAAATGACAGCGCGCTACCAAATCAAGCTTTAGTAATACATTTATTTTTAAACATGAACTGATAAACATTCCTGCCCCCTGCCTGATGACAATGGTATTAGAGAACTAAGAGGCAGATTAGGGCTTATTTGCATCCTATATGAGGGCTAGATTCTTATTATACATGAAGCAAAAGTTTAGACTATTAAATCAAACAAAATAGTTTTTTGTGTAGCAGAAATGCTGAACTTGCATATTTGAAGGTGCTCTTATATGCGACAATGAAGAAAAAGGCAGCTCTGTAAAATAAAATATTTGCCAAGATCACACAATTTGAGACTAGATTACGGGTCAAGTACATTACAGCTAGGTCAAATAGATTATTTAAGTCACTAGACCTGCAGGTCTAGGAACCCTTTTATGATTTTTCGAGGGCTTCATTTAATAGTGTGGATATGAGGGTGCTCTTTCTTTTGGTCACAAAAGTATGGAGGAGACAGCCACTCTATCACCTGGTATGGCTAATACCTGCAATGACCTTGCTCGCGCCCCTGTGTTTTAGCCACACACCTCCTGCTACCGCACAGTGTTAATATTTTTTTTAAAACCCTGCCATTCCCTTCTCCTCTGCTTCAGTAAATGCCAGCAATAGCTCTGTCATTCAACATGAGAGATCATTCAAGATAGCCATAACCTCTAGTCACTAAGCGTCTGTGCCAGGAAGTTAACTGTGCCTTTGGGAAGTAGCGTCAGTGATCTTGCTTCCTTTTGGTGGGGATCTGTGACTATTTCCTTTGCTTTAGTGGGGCCTATGGGCTCAGGCAACCAACCAGGTTTGTCAAGCTTTTGAGTACCAGGCCAGGCAGTTCGGGCTGGACTGTTCCCAAGCGGGAGCAGGGTCAAGACTGATTTGCATATGGCTGGGTCCAAACTGGGGTGGCATGGTGAGGGAAAAAAACGATGGATTTAACCCAGATCTGTGACTGGGGTGGATTTTTAGCAATGTTCAGCATTCCGTCCATCATCTTGTTGTGTTGCTATTGTCGCCATAAGTGAGTAGGGTTTGCCCAGAAGTGGGTCTTGTGCTTGCTATGCCACTTGATTCAAGCTAGTTTGGCTGATATGGGGTGATACCCCGAAACCAGTCCCAGGATGCTAGTTTTGAAGTCCAGGGAGAACCTAGAATGGCAGTTAGGACTGGACTGTTCCCATGGGGAACTGGGTCAAGACTGATTTCCATATGGCTGGGCCCAAACTGGAGTGGCATGGTGAGCAAAAAAAAAAAAAAAAAAAAGATGGATTAGGCGCAGATCTCTGTACTGGGGGTAAATGTTTGACATGTTCAGCATTCCATCCATCACCTTTTTGTGTTGCCATTTTAGACAAACATCCTCAACGGCACAGCCTCTTGCAAACACACAAACACCCCCAGAACACACATTACAGATGAATACAAACACACATATCACCAACATATATTCAAATACAGCTTTCTTCACTTACTCAGACACACTTTGTTTATATTGGAAAAGTTGTTGTTGATACGTACAACGATATATGTATGCATAAGAATGAGATTGCATCATTATTACTGAATTCGCCCGTCATGAACTCTCCATCAACCCAGACTCGGAAATACATAGTCAGGCAGGCTCCAAGACCTAGCCCTGAGGTTACTGATTGATAGGTCACAGGTGGGTGACACGTAGCCAGCAGACAAATGTGCGAACAGGAAACTCAGATCAATCACACAAATAGGGGCAGCGACACCACAATGGTCCAGAGGGATTGGCCTCAATATAGTACAAATGGCTAGAGGGGTGCCCGCATTCCCAAAAACATCATGTCAGATGCCACACGAAGTTAGGAACACACAGTTCATGCAAAGATCAAACAACCCTCATGCAAAACATCTGGACACGTTACCCACTGGCCCTCATTGTGTCCATGCAAGATTGAGCCCACCTGCATTTGTTATCAGGGGCCTTATTTATGATTCCAAAGACATGACTCGCATTCTTTATCGAAAATGGAACAATAACCATTTATGATACCCAAAGAAATGTATAAAACCTTGTTCAGATCGATTGTACTTTGAGTCAGTCCTCAGACCCACCTCTGTAACTGTACGCCCAGCCGCAGCGTTTAATTAAACCAACTGTTCTCATTTTGCCAAACGCCTTTTGTCTTTTGCTTTTTAGGTCGAGCCTCGAGTAGCGCGCAAGCGCTGTCTCTGGCGAGACTTTAAGTAAGGGGTTTGAAAAGCTGACCAGACGCTCGTGCGTCGTGGCCTTTTTCGGGCGGTTACGCGCGACGCAGACATGTGTTTCCCATTATCGTGCCCAGACACGGGCGCGATAATTGGAAACACATGCCGGCAAAGGCCATGACGCACGAG
Source organism: Calotriton arnoldi (assembly GCA_963921515.1). NCBI lineage: Eukaryota > Metazoa > Chordata > Amphibia > Caudata > Salamandridae > Calotriton > Calotriton arnoldi. The sequence continues at coordinate 1,206,580 of CAWUFW010004146.1, forward strand.
CGTCTGGTCAGCTGAGCAGGCTGCCGCGCTCGCTCGCCCCCGCTCCTCCATTGTTGTCCTTGTTTTTCCTTGAGGCGGGAAGCCTTCACTCCGATGCGGAGACCTCACATCTTTTTGTGCGCATTTACAGGCTGGCGACGGATACATTTCCCAAAGTGTTAAATCAGTTTGCAGTGGGTGCTTCATGTTATGTTAATCTTTGTGCCAACAGGAGAAACCCAAAATACCCAGTCGGAGTGAGTAGCAAGAACAGTGTAGACGTGCCTGGAGATGCTATGCATCGTGTCACTGCAAGGAAAGTCCTGTGTTTACAAGACCAGTATTTGTCTTAGAAAACAATGATTATATCGGGTATTTCCGTAACACAAGCTTGCACTGTGACTTGTATCTCACAGCTTCCCACTTTGAAACACAGCTGATGCCCGAGACGCACCTAAAGGCCTAGGCGTCCTCAAGGACTGCGTGTACTCCAGGGAGTGTAAACACGGAAGCGCCCGCGCGGGGATCTCCGCCCCTCGCTCTCCCTTTATGAACACTCGGGGCTGCGGTTGTCGGTAAACGGACAGAGTGCAGAGCGGCAGTGGTTGGTGTGCGTGGAGGGAACTGCCTTATAGTTTGAGGTTTGGTCGGGCAGCTGTAAAAGATGGCAGTTACAGCCATCAGCACCCGGCATTGGCTGTGTGACTGTGTCTAGGGCAGAGGTTTGTGGATTAGAGCTCTGTTACAAGCTTGTAACCGAAGAAAATAGATGAGGTCTCTTCTCTACGTTTTACCTAGTTCCAAGTCGAGGTGTGCACAGTGACCAGACGCATACTACCCGAATTTTAAATTAAATTTTGGTTGCGCTCTTTATAAAGAGGCCATTTTACACATCCGGAAGCGGCAGTTGACATGAATGTCGATGGTTTGTGCTTGTATGTGATGGGCTAGGTAGACCTTTTCTTTCTTTATTTTTTTTAACTTGGCTTTATAAGCATTTTCCATGCCGAATACAAAAACGTTAAATACAACTAAAAAGTGCGGCATTATCAGAGACAAACACATATTTAGAACCACATTGACTATGAGATGTCCCGGCCAGCCCTCACCTGGCGGAGTCATTCGTCCATATAGCGCCTACACCTTCCACAGTTTACAGGTTACACCGTTACAGTATGCAGTGGGTCTCGGGCCCAGGTCACGCCTATTCCACCAATCACTGCCCCACGTGGGGGAGGTAGATTTATTGTAACCCCACAGGCCTGAGCAGAGGCATGCATAATGTGAAGCTTTATCGAACGAGGAGCATTAGTGTTTGCTAGAATACATACAGGGTTGCCTGTTTCCAGGGCGTGCTGCTATAAGCAGGAGAAAGGGATTCCGGGAGCTAGCACAAGGCAAGGAAGAGACGGGACAACACAAGAAAGGAGGGAAAACAGCTAAACACTAGAGGTGAGCAAAAGGATAATGAGAGCCAAATGGGAAGAAGAGGTAAACACAATTTGAGGGGAAAAAAATCAGTGCCATAGTAACGGAAGAGACATGCGAAGTGACCGAGAAAGCATCTGTTGGAATTAGAAAAATCCAGTTAAGAAACGATAGCAAGCGGAGAACAATTACAAGAAAGAAAGACGCCAATTTAACTGCGAGACAGAGTAAGGTAAGAACAGCAAAAGGAAGGGAGAGAACGATCAAGAAGTGAGAGGAAGGTAAGAGAAGAACACCACAGAGACTAATCAATGAAGAAGGAAGAGACAGTGCTCTCTCGCCCCAGTAGTTGCAGCAGATGGCCGGGCTCACTTGCTCAGTTAAACAGGGAGCGGGTCTAAACTTTTTTATTTAACCAGGATTTGCCTTTGGTTCTCAGTTCAGCACTTGTCATTTTAGCTCCATGTCCAGCACAGCAGGCAGTATTCAGAGTCAGTAATGCACGTGTAGGGGGGAATGAATAGGTGAGGGGTTGAAACAAGTTTCACTGCGTGCCCCGGAGCGTGCAGTGTGCCTTCTCTTCTCGCCTTGCCAACCCTGGGTGTGTGGCAAGAGCTTCTCATAAAGCTGCTATTTTGGCACTGGAGAGATACTGCTGATTCCCTGCAGCTACATTACCTCGCCATCTGCCGCTCCTTTGGGAATACCTGTAGAGAGGCGGGATGGTGCAATAATAAAAGTAAACAAGAATATCACCGAGGTCAATCAATCAGAGAAAACTGGAACATCTTCCCAGGTTTGTAAGCCGCCTTCTTCAGTTTTTCTTCTCACAAATAGTCACTTTTAATGCCGTTCATATTTTTGTAAAGGTATTGTGACCCAAAAGACTTGTAGCGTTGTGCAGTCAAACGGCTGGTTTGTGTTAATTACTCACACCGAAGATCCATTGCTAGGTTGTAGGTAAATTGCACTGGCATTAATTAGTTTTTCTTGTTAGATTTAATTGATATACATCGCAAATTTCACCCTGGGCCAGTCATTCTCTTCATTTTGGGCATACTACCATACAGAAAGTGTGCCTGTTTGCCACTTGATCCTCTGATTTTAAAGGCTTTCCAGTTCATGAAAATATTACCAGATGTCTCACCATCTTGTAGCTGTCCCTTTTCTACGATTATATCTCGTTCCTGATGTCACAGGGACATGTTTCTACTTTTCATAGAGTTCTTAGCCTTAGTGGGAAACTCAATATGCAAGTGTCGCCACAGGAAGTGAGTATTACAGTGTGTGTGTGTGCAAATATATATATATATATATATTACCCACTGGCGGTCGCTAGTGGGAAGTTATAGGTAGGCCTGCATTTCCAAAGAAAGATTATTTTTGGGTTTGCCAATTGCTGATAATTTTGGCATCATTTGACAAATCTATACAAAACTTCCCCCCTCCCCACCAAGGATATTGTGATGCATAACTAAATACTTATAAGGTCCCAAAGGCGAGACCTATTGGCTATGCCAATGCTTGTTTTAAGGTACATTCATAATTGAGCAACAACTTCTCTACAAACACATCTCTCCGTAACCAGAGTGAAACAGAATTGAGTCTTGTGTACTGGGAAATTGTGACATCTGTATTATAGTGCTAGGAGGTCACAGCCTGCGACTAAAAGCACTGTAACTAGAAACCTCCACCTGCTCCCCATCCAGAAGAGAAGCCAGTTCAAGATCCTCACACATGTCTACAAAGCTCTTCATGACCAAGGACCATCCTACATCAACCACCGACTGAACTTCCATCGGCCCGCAAGACACCTGCGCTGTGCTTCACTCACCCTCACACACACACAAACCTGCATCCGACACAGCCTCATCGGGGACCACTCCTCCTCTTACATCCCTGCCAAGACCTGTAACGACCTGCCCTTCTACCTCCGAACAGCACCCTCCCTGGCAGGCTTCAGAATGAAACTTAAGACCTGGCTTTTCAACAAAGACGCAGCACCCTCAGCGCCCAGATACTCCTTGGGGTGATAGTGCTGCACTTTACAAAATACTGATTGATATGAATACTCACATTGTTAAAAATAGTATTACACACATATAAGACAGGCTGTCACAAACCTTGCAAACATTTAGTGTTCAACAAAAAACAAGTCTTAACCTTCCATTTAAGTGGTTTTGCAGGAGTTTTAATATATTTTTTTAACTTCTCATTGCTCAAAAGGGTGTCATTTCTAACACTTTTCACATTCTATGCACTTCATTACTTGGTTTTACTCGCACGAAAGTGTCACACATTTGAAGCTGAACGTAATTCATAAACGCATTGAAACCATGGAAATGTCACACACAAGCAATCTGAAAACTTGGCAGCTTTGCAATGTTTGTTTTAATATGAGTGGAACCAACAGTAAAGACCTCAAAAACGTGCTCCACTACTTGCCTGCTCCACCAACAAACAACTTCTTATATCTCCATGCAAGCAACGTCTCCACCTACGCAAAGTGTAATGAGAAGTGATAATGTAAAGTTGGACACTCTTTTAGGTGTGTCCCTGGTGAGCCGCAAGAGGACTCTGGGCTGTAACTGTCCTGGTGGGTACTGTGCCCATCTCCATACCATAGCGGGTCCTCGCTTACTTCGTTCACTAAGTGCCAGTGGCAGTAACCATGACCTCTGTTCCTTTCTATTAGGCTCAGTGCCCTTGTTTATTCTCGCCTGGAAGGCTCTGGGCCCCTCACCCTCCTCTGGCATGATTTATGCTCCAGACTCACCAACTGATGTGGAGGCAGGCTGTACCACCTCCTCCCCGGCGCTGTCCTCGGTGCCTCCGGCTTTCCCCATAGCTGCATCCCCTCCCGTCCTCGGGTTTGGGCTGCCCGTACAGTGCACCATACGGGACGGCCGTGATGGTAGCGGCGGGGCCAGGCAGACGGGGTGTTCCTGGGGGCCGCGCAGCGCAAGCAGGGCCGCAGCCGGAGGCACAAGCGCAGCATGGCGAGACAGGGAGCGAGACGCTACCACCTCTCCTTCCCCGGTGACCTCTCCAGTTCTTCCACTCCTTCTCCTCTGGGGGCCGGGCTGCCGTAAACCCGAGCAGCCAACGCGCTCTACGGCACACTTGCATACCAGCAATAGCAAATGTCGAAAAAGTACAGACGTCCAGGCAACACAAACGAAGGACAGGAATAACGGGCCTGGTAGTACTAAAGCAGCAGAGACTAAAGGCGGCCATACTAGAGTCAGGCAGCGGTAGACTGCTAGAGCCAACTCGAACGAGGGACTAGAAATCACCCTTCAGATGACAGGGTCGATCGTGAACCGACTTGCCTTTGCCGACGGTGGTGGTGGTGGTGGTGTCAGGTATAACATTCCTGATAGGTCAAAAGACGGGAAAGGCTTGACACTGTAACTTTTATCATCCTCTACATTTTCCAGTTTTGTAGATCAGTGCTTCCCAAAAATTTTAGAACCATTGCCCACTTCTTAGAACGACAAACGTTTGCGGCTCGCCTATGGGGATTTTTTAATATAACTGAAGCATCGTGTGGTAGCCCACTGTAATTTACAGACAACATATTTTCCATTGAAACGGCCAGTAAATTTGCTCATACATACAGTTTTGCTGATAAACCTATGTTGCATACAAATAATAATGTGTGGAAATAGGGTTTCAGAGAATATTGTTCAATTTTGCATTACGAAGTAAAGTATCTTGATTCTATGTCCGGTCCAGAGGCTTAGCCCAGCCCTGCCATGTACCACCCTTCAGGCGTTAGACTAATGACTGAATGAATCATTTTAGTGCATAATTACTTAAAATCATTGCAAATTGCACATCAGTGACATAATATGACAGTTAGTTGTGAACCTTGCACCTTTTGTAAACAATGACTGTGCAAAAAAGACGACGTGCTACTTGCCCCAATTCGGCCATTAATTGTGTCCTTGACACCGCATACCCCAGCTTGTGAGGGGAGATTCTACTAATTCATTGAAGAGAATGACATACTTTCAGACTTTCAAACAGGATTTCGTCCGGGAAGAGGCACAGAATCTGCCCTCCTTGCCATCTGGGATGACCTGAAGAACACAGTAGACCGCAACGGGGTTGCTGCGCTACTCCTCTTGGACCTCTCGGCTGCCTTTGACACGGTTGACCATAACACTCTGAAACAAAGACTCTATGAAGCCGGCATAGAGGGGACTGCTCTAGACTGGATCGCGTCCTACCTTCGAAACAGAACTAATGTCATCCATTCCCCACCTTTCTCGTCCAAACCATACTCCACAAAAGCAAGGGTCCCTCAAGGGTCTATCATCTCGCCCGTGCTTTTCAACATCTACATGAAGTCTTTACCGGTACTGATCAATCAATTTCATGTCACGTGCTATAACTATGCAGATGACACACAAATACTCCTTCAACTGGAATGCCCCAAAGACATTGGAAACTCTCCAATTTTCAGTTGTCTCAGAGCCGTGGATCAGTGGATGACTTGGAGCCATCTCAAATTGAATGCTTCCAAAACTAAAATACTCACGTGTGGCGATTGGAAACATTATGACCCGCTTGCCGCCTGGCCTGATGAACTGGGATCACCGTCTAAAGTATCGAAGGAAGTAAGAAACCTCAGAATGACCATGGACTCCAAGCTATCGATGAATGCCCAAGTGGACAAACTAGCAAGATCAAGCTTTGTCACTATAAAAACGCTGCGACGAATTTTCCCCCATTTGGGATTTCCACACAAGGTTCAAGCTACCATCTCCCTTGTTCTGTCCAAACTCGATTACGCCAATAGCCTCTATCACGGATCACCTTTAACAACCATGAAAAGACTACAACGGATTCAGAACTCGGCTGCCAGACTACTCTTGCATATCAAACCGCGAGACCACATCTCACTTGCCTTGAAAGCCCTGCATTGGTTACAGTTTGCCAGAAGATCCACGTTCAAGCTGCTTTGTATCACCCACAAAGCGATACATGGAATGGGACCGCTCTTCATCAGGAATAAAATCACCAAACACATTCAATAAAAGGAACCTCCGCTCTAAAGTGGCACCTCGCCTCAAAATCCCAAGATACAAGAAAAAAACCATGGGTGGCACACCCTCTCTGTTCAAGCAGCCAAACTATGGAACTCTTTACCCCCCAACATAAGAGCCACCGACAACCACCTTATCTGCAGAAAACTACGCAAGAGTTGGCTCTTCCCCACATAAGCACCATATGCAAACAGAAATTTACAGCATATCCCTCTGTATATAAGCATTTATTTTACTATAGATATGTACCTATCTTTGTGTATTGCTTTGTATAAACATGTAGAATAATTATGTTGTTAAAAAATAAATACAAATACATTTTTAAAGTACAATAACACTTGAAAACCAGAGTTTATCTAATGCATCTTTTACTTCCTTTATGCATCTATATACCTTCCATGTACTTGGATCTATATATTTATTACTTTTCTCCTAAAAAAGCATATCCAATGCACTACCCTATTTCTCATCCTATACCTCTATCAATATCTTTAATCTACGTATACCTACCTCCTTTATGCATCTATATACTTTCCATGTACTTATGGATCTATATATTTATCACTTTCTTCCATTTCAGCATATCCAATGCACTACCCTATTTCTCACCCTATACCTCTATCAATATAGCTTATCCATCCACTCTCATTTATCCCAAACCCCATACCACTACTATGATCCCCAAAATAACCCTTTCTAGACTCTCCCATACTCTACCCCTCCTTGCATCATCTGACACCTCTTTTACTATACCGATCCCCCAAAACAAGCCTTTCTAAACTCTTCCCTCTGACTCTTCCCCTCCACATCCCTTTTTACTCATCCCAAAGCCTCTTCCTACTGCTATGACCTCCAAAAAAAAACAAAAAACTAAATACTTCACTCTTCTATCCCTCCACTATCCTTTTCAATCAAAATAACAGACTAACATGTTCACTTCTCAAATTTCATATTTCACTATACTAATTCACCACTAATCCTTTATGGGTTCCAGAGTAGCGTGCTACTCGCCAAAAAAGCGCTTCAACACCTCATCAGAAGTAGCAAGCACTATATTAATGAAAACCTTTTTCCCTCTTCTATCCCTCCGCCACCCTTCTCTATCCAAGTAACTGAAAAACATATCCACTACTCAAATTACTTTCATATTTCACTATACTAATTTTCAACACTAATCCTTTATGGGTTCCGTAGTAGCATGCTACTCGCCAATATAGCACTTCAACACCCCATCAGGGGTAACAAGCGCTATATAAATGCAAACCTTTTTCCCTTTTCTATCCCTCCCCAACCCTTCTCAATCCAAATAACTGACTAACATATCCACCACTCAAATTACTTTCATATTTCACTATACTAATTCAACACTAATCCTTATGGGTTCCGGAGTACCGTGCTACTCGCCAAAAAAGCGCTTCAAAACCCCATTAGGGGTACCAAGCGCTATATAAATGGAAACCTCTTTTCCCTCTTCTATTCTGCCGCTACCCTTCTCTATCCAAATAACTGAATAACATATCCACCACTCAAATTACTTTCATATTTCACTATACTCATTTTCAACATTAATCCTTTATGGGTTTCCGGAGTAGCGTGCTACTCGCCCAAAAAAAGCATTTCAACACCCCATCAGGGGTAACAAGCGCTATATAAATACAAACCTTTTTTCCCTCTTCTATCCTTCCGCTATCCTTCTGAATCCAAATAATTGACTAACCTATCCACCACTTAAATCACTTTCATATTTCACTATACTAACTCAACACTAATCCTTTATGGGTTCCGGAGTAGCGTGCTACTCGCCAAAAAATCGCTTTGACGCCTCGTCAGGGGTAGTAAGCGCTATATAAATGCAATTACAATACAATTACAATATAATTGGAACACCGCTTGTGCCAGTGACATTCCGGCCGGAGTGAAACCTGTAAAAGTCAATGGTGCTTAATATGTAATCTATTATTAAAAACGAAAGCCATTAAAACCAAACTCAGCTCTTGGTCTTAACATTTGTTTAACTGTACTTGTGCAGTATCAGTCGCCAAAATTATGAATGATGTTTGAGCGCTTAATCCCCATTTATGACGTAGGTCTCTGTCTGGCAGCATTAAGGTGCTACTACGGAGTCTGCCAGCTTGGTTTTTTAAACGGTTGATTTCCAGGTTATGGAGCCCAGCAGTTTAACATGGCGTGAGAAGGGTAGTGCAAAAGGTATTTCCGTTTTTTTAACAATAAGTCCCCAGGTTATTGAGCCTAGTAGTTTAACCTGGCGTTAGAACTGGTGGTGCGAAGGTTATCCCCGTGATTGTAAATGGTGTCTCTGTGTAATGATCCAGCTAGATGGTTGCCCTGATCCTACGGCCAGTTTGTTTTGGGTCACTTTAACTAATCTGATAAGAGCTTTGCACAGTTTGGCCCCGAGCCCGTTAATCCTGAGACTGGTGTGATGTGGGACATAAAACGGTTCCAGGATACCTCAATGCTATTTTAGACTGATCAATTCGTCCATTTGATTTTAGAGCGCCATGGATTTGCTTTCCGGTATGCTGTTGCCAGATGTGTTCTGCGGCCTCTGATCCCACAACTGTCCTGGCTTTGCCAAACTTGTTACGTGTGTCGGGGTCTCGGATTGATCAATTTCGGCAAGGCAAATTGCATCTAATTTTATTTCGTTCAGGGTCCCTCAAATGATGCTCATGAATTTGCCAAATTTAGCTTGGTCCGAGGGCACTGTGCATTACAAGAGCAAAGCAACTGCGTCAGCGCATGTTCTAACCCCGTACCTTATAAACATCGTTTGTAGCGACTTCCGACGATTTTGAAGTAAGGCAGGGCAACAACATATTAGATGTTCCATAGACTCTGATCTATAGTTACACATCCTACTTTTGACAATCTTCAGTGGGATTTCCAGCCAGGGTTTAATTCCTTTATGGGTAATAACTCTATATGCTCCCATTGGCTCTCTTTCAGGCATTTCCTTCTTAAGGCGCTCTTCAAGTATCGCTGTATGTTGTTTGCCTCATATGACTTGGTTAGGCCCGACAGCGCACCAATAGCGTTGAATCTGGCCATGTCATCTTTTCGTGATAACTGGAGAATTTGGTTGTTTAGCGCCATCTTTATTGCTGCGTAGTTTACTTCCTCTAGGGACCAACTATCTGTAGATAGATCCAACTCTGCAACAGCGTCAAGACAATACTTTTGCCATGGGTTTGGTCCCCCTTCAAATATTATTTTCAGCACCTCCTTTAGTGATCCTTTCTGGGCTTTTAGTGTCTTAAACCAGTATTTCACCAGGGTGCTCCTGCATTCATATTTTTGTTGCACCAGGCCAAACTCAAGCCGAATCAGGCCATTACCTGTAAATTTAGGGAGTCCAAAAAGCCTTTTGTAACACTGACACTGTGCTTTTTACCTTATCTTCTATATCTTCCCTGGGAATGCTAGTGATGCGTACCCAGCTACTGCGAAATTTGGATTTCGTGACTTTTCTTATTGGTGTCGTAGCTGGACTATATAGTTTGCTCTGTAGTTTACACATTGCATAGATTGTGGCTTGTATTTTTGCTTTTGTCTTTGACTGGTGCATGGTTGCCTTTCCTTTATCATTTAACCACGCCCCCAGGTAGTTGTATGATCTTTCTGTGGCTATGTTCTTGCTGTCCAACCTCCACCTTAAGAGAGCTTTTTTCGGGTGATGTCCAAAGACCACGACTTTGGTTGTACTAGGGTTAGCTACGAGCTTGTTCGCCTTGTTGTAGGCATTCAGGACATCCAAACCTCTTTGCAATCTGACTCTAGTGTGATCGAAGATCACCAGATCATGAGAGTACTGAAGCACGTGTAGTCGTTGCTGTCCACTTTTTGGAGTTAGCAAGGTTGCGCCTTGTAGGGCTTTCCCTAGGTCTGCCGTGTACAAGTTAAAAAGAGTTGGAGCTAGAACGCAGCCCTGTTTTAGACCACGGTCAGTAGACAGATTGTGGGTGGCCGTGTCCCCTGCCAGTTTGATTCTCACCCAGGTTTTACTATACAAGGAGGTGATTGCCTTCAGGAGGTTATTTGGGATCTTCCAGCTGTTCCGTTTGTTCCATAGCTTGCTTCGATTTACTCCATCGAAGGCTGCTGAATAGTCAGCAAAGCATGCAAATACTGGCAGATGGTTTCTGGAATTTGCCTGCTGTGCTAGAAGAGATAGTGTCACTATGTGGTCTATGGTCGAGCAGTCATTTCGGAATCCGGTTTGATAAAAAAGTAAGACCATTGTCCTCAATCCAGGCTGTTAGCTCCTGCAAAAAGGTGCTAGCATACGCTTTGCCTTCAATATCCAACAAGGCGATGAGCCTCTAGTTTTTTGGGTCTGTTTTTTCACCCTTTTTGAAGATTGGTTGTAGCAGGGAGCCTCGCCAGGAGTCCGGTACATCCCCGAAGTTCTGCATTTTACGTACAGAGTGGATAGGATCTCTGTCCAAGCTTTGGTATCCTGTTTAAACGAATATAGCATGTTACAGCGCATGCTATTACATCGCGTTCCTTTACAACGACCGCGTTGTTAGAACGCAATACCTTTACAACGCAAGTCATTAGATCGAATTGCTGTAGGGGGCACGCTGGACCTAGGAATAGTATAATTTACTATTCCAACTCCAGCCTGCGCAACAGTAGGGAAGGTGTTGGAATAGTAAATTATACTATTCCTTATGTAAGAGCGCCCCCTAAAGCAAGTCGATCTAATGACTTGCGTTGTAAAGGCATCACGTTCTAACAACGCGGTCGTTGTAACAACCGCGTTGTAAAGGAACTGCGATGTAATGACTGCGTTGTAAACGCTGTCTCCCGTTTAAACAGACCGCCGGGTAAGCCGTTGGGCCCTGGGGCCCCATCCCTTCTTATCTTTTTTATGACATTTGTGACCTCTTTAGGTTCCGGCGCTGTGCAACCCTCCTACGAAAGGACCTCTTCCTCTAGGGCAATGGGATCCTCCCGCTACTTTCGCTCCCTGATTTTGTTGTGTAAATTTCCGCCGTGTGTGCTAGCCAGGCTTCCGCCGTCACTGAGTTTCACCTGTCCGTTTTTTTGTTTTCCATCTTGGATATGTACTCCGGGAATGGCTTCTGTTTGTTTTTTTTACACAGGTCAAATACTTTAATCCATTCTATCTCAATCATCATTAGTTTTTGTTTCCATATTAGGTGTTTGTGATTCCGGTTGGCTTGTTGATAAGGGCTCTCTGCCTCCGTGGTCCCAATTTTTTGATACACCCACTTGACATGTCTGAGAGAGCAGGTACTGTCCCTCAGGCTTCTATTGTATTTCTAGTTTCCTTCTGGGTTACCTACCATCTTATGTGTTGCCTTCCTGGCTCCACTTAGCTAGACCGCATGCAGTTCTATCCAAGTGGCCCAATTCTGGATGGATGGAGTGAGTGGCACACTATTTCACGTGCATCTTAGTTCCTGTTTCCAAGTCTCCCATTTTGCTTCGTTGGGTGGGTTCCATCAGATCCTCCTTAATAATTTATAATCCTCCATTCCTCTTGTGTAGCCTATGACCTCCAATTCTTCTCGATTTTCATTCTGGAGGTTGAATTCTGTAATGAGCCTTGCGTGGTCGCTTGCTTCGTGTTGATGCGTCTCGAAGCCTAAGATCCGGTGCCCCATGCTTTTCCTTGTGAAGGTGTAGTCAATTGTTGTACGATTATTGAAGGTGAAAAAGTTTGATTCTTTAGGACTCGATTATTCAATCGCGGCCTCCACTGAGATTAACTCGTAAGCACTCAGAAAGTTATTGAATGCTCTTTCAGCGGGCGTACCATTTCCGGTGTCTGGGCTCAAGTGGTGAAGGTTAAAGTCCCCTGTAATGATCGTGTCCAAGCTCATTTATCACAATGCACTGCAGCATATCAGCGGTTTCCCGACCTCTTTGATGGAAACTTCTAGTGCATGTTTTACATATATTGCAAGGCAACCAGAGGGCCTGCCGTGGGAATGTGATTTTCTAGCTGGTATGTATAGGCATGCAAAGCCTTATAAGTGTACTTCCGTAGTTGCTCATGTTTGCTGTATGCAGAGGATGTCACCCTCCTGCATCTTTTCCATTGCCAATTTGCTGTTTAGTGTACTTATGATTCCTTCCACGTTCCATGTTATAAGCTTGAGGCTAGTTTTTTTTGTTCTGTTTGGAGGGCCTTTGCCGGTGTTTCTTAATGTAACTACTGTTTTCACCCTTTTTTGTGTCTTTGGGCTAGGAGTAGTTATTGTGTCTGCCCTGCGTTGTAGAGGCCTTGTGATTCTGGATCCTGTGCCAGCCTTTGTCTGCTTCAGTTACTTTTCTCTCACTTCAGCCCTCTTTTTCTCTGTATTCTACAATGAAATTGTTAAAGCTGGAAGTAGTTTCTAAGTAGTGAGTCCCTCGTAGCAGGCTTTGTGTGATTGCGCCATTTCTTTGTTGTTCGGGGCGGCCGCCCTCTTGGATGTCGAGCACGTGTGGGTATTTTTCGTCGCCCAGCTCCTGGACCACTCTGCTCCATTTCTCAAAACTATTCTTTTCCCGCAAGACCAAGTGAGCGAGGGCAGTTGTTTTCCATAACTCTATTGTGTTTTCTGAGGTGCTCCAGTGCTTGTTCTCCTCAAAGTGGATGTTGAGGAGGTCTTTGGTCATTATATGTGTCAACGAGGCGATATGTTGAAACAGTTTCAGTATATTTCCTCTGTTAAGTGTATCTTTCCTTCCTTGTGGCGTGAACTGGGGGCAAAAACCACTTTCTGTGTGGCCACTGCGTAGGCCCGGGGGTCAGCATCTTTGTTTGTGAAGAGTTGTTTGTCCCTGTTTTCCATCTGGATGTCATTTATTCTCTCACTTGGTAGTCCATCGTGTGGCTGGTAACGGTATGTCTCTACTGGCCCGGCGGTCTTTCTTTTTGTTTCATTCCTGCGTCGCCTGACAGGCTGCGTCTATTCCCATAGCTCCTACTTGTCCCGGGTCCCCCCAGGGAGCCGCTTGCGCTGGGCTGTGATCTTGTTCCAGGCCCCTTCTGACCACCACTTGGAGTAGCCTAAGCTCTTTTCTTTCTGTGATTTGGCCAGAGGATTGGTCGGCACTCTCTCCCTCTGCCTCGGCGACCATTAATTCGTGATCTCGTGCGTCCCAGAGGGGTGCCCTTTTTTGTTTTTCAAAGATCAGAAAGAGTTTTGTACTTGGGGGATCTTCTTTCTTGGCTGTTCTTTCTTCAGTCTCGCAATGCTGATCCCAGCTCCTTTGTGCAGAGGGTTTGCCTCAGTGTTTTTTGTCTTTTCTTTAGCCTTTTTTTCTCACGTCTTGACAATGGTTTATTATCCTTGTTTGTGGGGCTTGTTATGTTTGTGCTCCCAGTCTTGTTGCCCTCCGAGGTTGTGCCCGTCCGCCTGGGGTTGTTGTTATTATTATTATTATTGGGGCTGCTGGCTCTATTTGCCCCAGCTATATCTGTCTTACAGTCGCTTTGTAGAGTGGTAACTGTTACTTGGACCTCCGCCGAGCGCGCTTCTTTCCTCAGTCTCCCTGATCTTATTTGAGTTTCAGGTGCCTTGTTTTTTACAGTCATTGACTCTATTTCAGTGTTTATGTCCGAATTTGATTTAAGTCCATTGTTTAAATTGAGGTTTTTGAGATCTGTAATCATTGTTATCAAAACTTCAGTCAGTGTTGAGAGCTTCTCCACAATGGCTCTACAGTGGCAGTCCTTTAGGATGACTCTTTGTTCCAGGTTTTCCAGCTTGGTAACTATGTTTGCAGTGGCCAATGCTATGGTTTGCATGGCGTCCATTTGGACCTCTAGTTTGTGTGATTGTCAGTTGAGGGCATTGGTGGCTGCCGCCAGTGTGACATTGATCGAAGACAGCAGGTTATCTTGATTAATTAACAGGACATGGCTTGTCTCTTTGCCCTCCTCCTGGTAATTATCCGGTGGCGTGTCAGTTGTGTCCATCCCAATGGACAACCTCGCTCCTTGCTGTAGCACCTCCACATCCAAACATGCAGTGGATCTACTACCACTCAGGTCCTCCCATCTCCTTAAGGACAGTGGGCTGGTTTGGGTGACTCCGATTGGTTCAATATTGTTGTTTGCCACGTCAGCCACTTTGGTCTGTGTTTCTGCTGCGGTGTGTAATTCTGCCGCAGGTGCCCTGTCACCTGTCTGTTGTATTGGCCTGGAGCATGACATCTTTAGGCAGATCCCTGGGTAGGTCATGCTCCGGGCCTGAAGAAAGTTCTATCACACTGCCGTCATCCACACTTGCCTGTGTGCAAATGGCGGAAGTGCTGCCTTTGTTAGCGTTGTCCGTGATGAGTCTTTAATGCATTGGGACTTCAACTTCATCTTCGCCCTTACAGGCATCTAGCCCCCTTTCGATCTTGGCGGATAATCCCCTCCTTGTCTCGGGAGTCTCTTGATAGCTGCCTGGTGTTGGTATGTTATCGTTATCATTGTCATCATCATTGTCATATTCATTATCTTTATCCCAAAATGTTGCTTCGGAAGTTGAACCCACTCTCCTGTAGCAGTCGTTCAAGATTTTTGGACCCCTTGCTGCCCTCTGTACACTCTCTTGTGCACCCCCTCTCCCTCTCTGTTCCCCCATTTTGCCATACTTGCCGCTCTTCTCTGCAAGAAGACTCTGTGGACGATTTTCCAGCCCGCTGTGAAGCACGTGGCTCTGGCTGGTAGATGGTTGCTCCCCAGGGCCTCTCTTGCTGGCCCAAATGCTTTCTTCCGGGGATTTTATAGGCAGCCGTCAGGGTGACTCATTGGACTCAGGCTGGGTTGCCCAATTTCCAGCGCTGCTTACGTGGTCACTTGTGGTTCCAATCCAATCTTATTATGGGGTGGCGTGTCTTTTTTTCAATTTTTTTGTTCTGTTATCCGGCTGTTACTGCAAAGTTGAAGTGAAATTGGTGAGGGCTCAAGGCCAAGGAGAGTACTGGGGGTGGGAGCACACCTTGACCTCAAGCCACACCCGCACCTAGGCAGGCCGCTTCCGCAGCCAAGGGGCTCTACTTTGCACAGGGACTCTGATGCCACTGTCCTCCCAGAGTTTTCACTGAGCCAATGTTTCACCACCACACCGCCTTTCTTGCCCCCTCTCTCTCCTTTGGCGGCTCCCTTAATGTTCCTTGTTGTCCTTAGCAAATTTATCCCCCTCCTGAGGGTGGGCAGACAGTGGCCGCGGTGGGCGGTGGGCCTGTCTGGGGTGGCCTAAGGGGGCTGTAGGAACTGTTAAGAACAAAACGAAAATCATGAACATTCTGCGCCATCTTGTCTGATGAAAGTTCCTACGTGCACATAAACTACAGTCATTCTGATTGACCACAGCCATTTTGTACTCTGTTGGTCACCTTCATTTCACCCTGTCCTCTAGCAGCCTTCTGACTCTCTGACCAAACCTGATATGTGTGCTGGGGGCTATAAACTATTTCCACGACAAACATCAACATCACCTGCTGCCTCAAACTCGTATTTCCTCTCATCCCTGCACAAACAGGTTACAAATACCAAACAGACTCTTGCAAGCATGGTTTATTGCACTGCACACAGCAAGACTTGTTTTTTGCCAACAATGGGACCTATTTTTATCAACAGAACGGACTCTTAGATCTGGCCGGTCTCACTTGTGTTTAGACCCTGAAGCAAGGTCCAGCTGCAATTAAATTGTCTGTTTTTGACCTGGGCGGGAGGAGAGTTAATGTTGGGCTTGTGTAACCATGTTGATGAAACAATGTTGGGCTTGTGTAACCATGCTGATGAAACAATGTCGGGCTTGTGTGACAACCTGCCCGGGGCGGAGACTCCAAGCTTGTAACCATGATAAATGAAACAAATACATTGTGTAAAACCTGTATAAAAGGAAGAGCCAAAAGCATTGCCAGTAGAACACCTCCCTGAAGACATCCTGGTGTCAGCAGTTGACGTGGTCTCCTCTAAGAGTAATAAACCTTTTTCTTGCCTTCCAGCTTCCAGCGCTTGCCTCGTTATTTTAGATAGCGAATCCAAAGTGGATTAAAGGTGACCTTGCGCCGGGCAGCATTGGGGATCTCAGGAGACTCGCTGCTTTTCACAAATTGGCGACCCAACGGGGGGCCCATCAGAGACACGTGGGTCCAGTAGAGAGGTCCTAACGACGGAGTGAACGACTAAATGATTGGAGTGCACCTGCCTGAAAGAGACCCTCGTCTGGCTGCCAATCGATTGAACTTCACCGGTTCCGAACGGACCTCTCTCGAGTGACCTGCAGTCCTGACTGGGGCCTTACAGAAACGCCGCATTGATTGTTGGAGTAAGAGGACAACCAGGCGCTGGAAGGGGAATACGAAGAACTGTCCATACGGTCCGGGTAAGGTCGTGAGAAAACATGACTTAAATTGATTGATTGATAGAAATACTAGTATTCCTTTTTGAGTTATTTGAGACATTCCCTGCTTGCAAACAACGTAGAATAGGAATATTCTCTCTTTGCAGACAGCGAAGGACAGGTAGTGCAGACTTTTGTCTAACATTAATTGAGATATTCATTTTGACCGCTAAATACGTCATGCCTGTTTTCTCTAGATTGTTTGATTGTTTTGGACCGGACCGTTTGTTAGAGGTCAGTCATCCGGCACCGCCGGAAGGCACCCCTAACAAGGACATGTACGTGAAATATGGATTAGCCACCGTAGCTTATAGCAAACTATGGCATAAGTACACTAGGAAGGACCGGGTAAATCAGTGGCCACTGACGGGATCTTTCGATCCCGCTAAAATAGAAACGTTAGAATTAGCTCTCCACAAAAAGAAAGCTAGACTAACCATGTTTGATAGTTTTGGTTTATGGCGAAAAGAGGCAGCTCAACGAAAGAAAAGAGACGAAGCTAGACAAGATAAAGAAACGCGAAAATCAGCTTACCAAGCCTGTAAAAAGTTAGAAGAAGAACTAAAAGAAAAGGAAATCGATAAAAAGGAACAGGAATCAAAAATATCAGGTCAATGCCCTGTTAGAACGCCCTTAACTCTTTACCCCGAGTTACCAGCAAAACAGGGGGTAGATGATGATTTATTGTTAGGTCCCCCAATGATATACATGCCACCCCCTTACGCCCCTACTCATCCCATAGTACAACGCCAGGACCACCAAAGTATAGCCGGAGATGGCACGATCGCCTCAGTCTCCACCGCCTCTGCTCCCACCGAGTCACCCACACCAAATGCCTCATCAAAGGATACAGTAGTAGAGGTAGGATCAAAAGGAAAAGGAGCGCCCAGGGTCCCGCGATTAAGTAAAAATGAGCGAGCAGGCATTGATAAAGTAGTTAAATCCCTCATAGATAGGAAGGAGACAGAAGAGCATGTAACTGACATATGCAACTCCTATGTTGAAAACCGCAAACGATACTTTATTGTACGTCTCTGTTACCACACCCTTACTGCATATGAAGAGAAGTACCAAGACGTAGGGCCCGAGCGATTAGTGGCTCTCTACAGGAAGGTAGACATCGGAGATGAAGGCGACAACGATGTTGCAGAACTATTTTCATCCACACTAGAAGTATTGCGTCACCTCATAGAACAAGGACAGATAGATAGGGACAGGACAACTAAGGTAGCAGGACCCCCAGTGGAAAAAACAGATAGCATGATGCCAATAAAAGAAGCTGCCCCTTACTGGATACCTCCTAGAGGACAAGGGACTAATGACGATATAAACCATCAAGACGCTAGAGGAAGGGTGGTCTACAATTGGGTGTATCAGCCATGGGACAGACAGGACATCCTGACCTTCCGTAAATCTTTGCCGGATTTACGAAAGAACCCCACCGCCTTTACACCGAGCTAGGTACCGCTCTGGGATCAACAATAATGACACTTGCCGACATAGACTTGTTCTTCGGGTTATGTTTGCCAGCAGATGTGTGGAAACAGGTTAGGAAAGTAGACCATACCGAACTGTTTGGTCATACCTGGGAACAACTCGACACACTAGATAAACAGCGGAACCCTGGTCAAAAACCAGTTAAAGCAATATTAGACCTCCCTGACAAAATAGTGCAGAAAGTGAAAACGCTGATCCCAGAGAAAAAGATAGACTGGTCCATAGTAACCGCATGCCGCCAGAAACCACAAGAGGACGTCTCAGAGTACTTCTCCAGATTTGAAACTGTGTTCTCTGATTACAGTGGACAAGACATGTCCACCGCAACCGGACACCACTTATTTGTGCAGAACTACGTCAAAGGATTACTGCCAGATGTATCCCAGAAACTACAAGCCAGCGAAAGTAGTTGGGCAGCATCTAAACCGACGGCCATTCTCCAAATGGCCCAGTACTACGAGCATCAGAGAAACGAAAATGACAGGGCTACAGAAAGGAAAAAGAAGGACTTGAAGGAAAGGGTAATGATAGCACAACTCCAGGGGGCGAATACAGGAAGGGAGCAATATAGGGGAGGAAACCAGCAGAATACCCCTAGAGTACAGCCCCCTAGGAACAATCCATCTACATCATATGTAGGACGCCAAGACCTAGGACAGGATCAATGTGCATTTTGCAAAAAATATGGACACTGGAAATCCCAATGCCCGACTTTGTTAGGAGCTGCTAGGGGCAGAGGGGCGAGGGAAGTAGCAAGTGGACAGAGAGGAAGAGGACGTGGAAGAGGGTACGCGAGTGAAGCAAGCGAGGAAAGGCCAAGAAGAATGAACGCATTTGACCATCCCAGACAGAATCAGTACCGACAGACAGGTTATGACAATACGTACGACTTTGCATAGGACAGCCAGGGGCAAGGAAGGGATCCAGTCGAGCTCTGCGTTGATCAGCAAGGCCCTTATGTTACCGCTGAGGTCCTGGGCACAAGGTCGCCATTTTTGGTAGACACAGGAGCAACACGTAGTGCACTATCCAAACGACTGATTCCAAGGGCACCCTTGTGAGGCTCACATGTGACCTCAATAGGATTTGACGGTACGCCCTCCACCAACCCTTTGTCCTGACCCATCCCTTTTAATCTTGACAGCAATGGCGTCGAAACGACATTCCTCCTCTCATCTAACACCCCAGACGCCACTATGGGCCTCGACCTTTTGAAACACTTCCATGCGACTATCAGATGCTCACCAGACGGAGTGCGTGTCATCCTGTATGACAACCCCCAACGCCATAGAGAGAACCCTTTTCAGCACATGTTTTCCATCTCTGAGACTGACACATCCCTACTGGACACTTTGCCATCACACTTATGGGCTAGGGCTGATTCAGACGTAGGACGAATGATGATTGACCCAGTACACGTAACAATACGACAGGACGCAACCCTACCGAAGGTACCGCAGTACAAAATATCGCCAGAGGGTGAGAAAGCACTAACAGAGATCATACACTCTTTGGTAGAGGCAGGGGTGGTAGAGGAAGTAGTGAGCAACATTTGTAACAGTCCCATACTACCGATTGTAAAGAGACAGGGAGATGGGAAAGCCTACCGCTTCATCATTGACCTGCGGGAGGTAAACAAAATCGTAGTACCACAATACCCAGTAGTTTCCGACATCACGACAATTTTGACTTTAATCCCCTCCACTGCCACCACCTTCACTGTGATCGACCTCAAGAACGCCTTCTTTTCCATACCTATACACGAGGACAGCCGCTATCTTTTTGGATTTACCCTAAATTCCCGTTCGTATAGATTTTGTAGAGCACCTCAGGGGTACACTGAGAGCCCAAGTATCTATAGCCAGGCGCTTAAAAGACAGCTGGACGCCATACAATTGACAGATGGAGTGGCACTAATACAATATGTAGACGACATCCTTCTAGCAGCAGACACCATACCAATAGCCGTCACAGCCACCATCAAACTACTCCATTTCCTTGCTGAGAATGGTCACAAGGTCTCCCGAAAGAAACTGCAGTTCTGTAAATCACAAGTGACCTATTTGGGTCACCTTTTATCAAAAGAAGGGAGAAAACTCACGCCTGACAGGATCCAGACAATTCTAGGCACCCCTGTCCCCAAAAATCAGAAGCAAGTCCGCTCTTTGATAGGCCTCACCTCGTTTTGCAGACAGTGGTTACCGAACTTTAGCCTCATTGTCAAACCTCTTCTCTCCCTCCTAGCTAAGGACATCCCCTCACCTCTCCCCTGGACCCCGAATGCCAGACAGCCTTTAAAGAACTACGCAATACCCTTTGCTCAGCACCAGTCCTAGGAACCCCAGATTACTCCAAACCATTCTTCCTCTACACACACGAAAGGGAGGGATGTGCATTGTCTGTCCTAACACAATCAATTGGTCACAAACAACGCCCTTGTGCATATTTTTCTGCCACCCTCGATCCAGTAGCCAGAGCACTGCCAGCGTGCCTGCGCGCTGTGGCAGCTGCAGCAGTATCAATACGCCAGAGCAAAGGAATAGTGCTCTCCAATCCAGTCACTGTTTTAGTACCCCATGCAGTCGACACACTACTGAACCAGACCAAAACCCAACACTTGACTAGCGCCCGACTGACAGGATATGAGTTGACCCTGCTAGCACCGCACATTACCCTAAAGCGATGCACCACCCTCAATCCAGCCACGCTGTTACCCCTACCCGAGAACGATCCTAACGTGGCTCCACTACACGACTGTGTGACACTAACCGATGAACAAACAAAAAGTAGAGTAGACCTCAGCGACACCGCCTTTCTAGAGCCAGATGGAGAACTATGGGTGGATGGTTCGTGCATCAAACTCCCCGACGGCACCACCTCAGCTGCATACGCAGTCACCACAGCCCGAACCATTCTAGAAACAGCCCGTATTGCCCAACGTTCCGCCCAGGCAGCAGAACTCATTGCCCTCACACGAGCATGTATTTTAGCAGCTGGCACGACAGTTAACATATACACCGACAGCCAATACGCCTTCGGGGTGGTTCACCATTTCGGGATTCTATGGAAAGAAAGAGGGTTCCTGACTTCACACGGTACACCCATCCTGCATGGAGATTTAGTCTCCGCCTTGACGGAAGCAGTCCTCCTCCCCAAAAAGCTAGCAGTGATAAAATGCCAAGCACATAGGAAAGTGACAGATCTCATTGGACAGGGAAATGCGCTAGCAGACGTTACTGCCCGAGCCACGGCAGAAGACAGAACTATGACACGAATGTATGTGACCAGGACACAAGCTGAACAATGGACTGATGCTAGGACCACTGTAAGGGACATACAGACTACAGGCACACAAGACGAATTGACCGAGTGGGAAAAGGTGGGACTAAAAGACGAGGAAGATTGCTGGAGAACTAAAGACGGAAATAAATGGCTGTTACCCAATGCCTACCTCATCCCCATATTGACCATGGCACATTTACCAGCACACATAGGCTCCACCCCCATGATTGAACTAATCACAAGAGTATGGCATAATGTCAAGATAACAGAATCTGCAAAGCGCCTAGTACAACAGTGTATAGTATGCCTACAACACAACCCAGGGAAAGGGACAGTAGTACCACGGGGAGGGTTTGGAGTCCCTGATCACCCCTTTGAAGTCCTTCAAATGGATTACATCCAACTAGAGAGACGCCATGGTCTAAAATATGTCCTGGTGGTTGTGTGCGCTTTTAGCAAATGGGTGGAGGCATATCCCACCGGCGACAATACTGCCATAGCCACTGCAAAAGTATTGTTGAAAGAATTCTTCCCCCGGTACGGCCTTTGCAGAATTTTATGGAGCGACAACGGCCCACACTTCGTAGCCGAAGTGATACAGAACATACTGAAAGGGTTGGGGGTAAAACAAAAATTCCATGCCGTCTTCCACCCCCAATCAGCGGGCCTGGTAGAGAGACACAATGCAACATTGAAACTAAAGCTAGCCAAAATAGTTGCCACAACCGGGTTGAAATGGCCCGACGCCCTTCCATTGGCATTACTATCAATGCGCTCCACCCCGACCAAACACAGACTGACCCCGTATGAAGTGGTCTTCGGCAGGCCTATGAACATTTGGGCGGCACCAAGACCCACCTCCATTAACGATGTCCCGAACATATTAATGTCAGACTATCTGCATAAATTGACAAACGAGCTAACAATTATCCACCAACAGGTGCAGCAAGCCTTGCCTGACGTATCCAGGGGCCCAGGACATGTGATAAAGCCTGGGGACTTCATCCTAGTTCGCAACTTCCAAAGAACGAAGAATCTGGAGCCCAGGTGGACGGGCCCCTGGCAAGTCTTGATCACCACTCGAACTGCCCTCCGAGTGGAAGGAAAAAGAAATTGGCTGCACGCCCACCACTGCAAGAAAGTCCCTCCAACGCTGGCAACCTGTGAAGAGGTGGAGGTGCAAGAGGAAGTACTCGCAAAAGACCGACCAGCTCTGAGTTGCTACCCACAAGAAGACACCCTCCAACTGTCTGAATTTCCCGACCCCACGGTGCCATCCAAGGAAGGGTACAACCTAAGATCGACAAAAAGGGGAGCTCCAACAACCAGGCCACTAACTGAGTCAGAGTCTCAGATCGGTAGCACAGCCAAACAACGCTACCAGGAAAAACACCAGACAAAAGTCTGTGGTCCTAACAGTTGGTGAGCTCCTCGAAGATGATGGAAGAAACGGAACACCTGCAAAGCCACCGCAAAGACACCAAGACTTTTGAACTGCACAGTACAAAGACAATTGCACTTGTAGCTGCATTTCTCACCTGCCTCCTACTAATGGTCACACTCTGGATCATTGAAGAGAATGCACCTGCATACAGAACATTGTCACCAACCATGCAACCAATCACAAAGAAAGAACACTACCTGGTATCACTACCGCCACATCTCCGAGAACGACGCAAAGAATTCTGGAATAATTCTTTCGTACAGATGCTGCACTAGCACAATTTTGCCACCAATGCCACTAACTGTTGGGTCTGTGGGCTGCTACCACATGCCACTGAACATTCCATCCCTTTCATCCCTTCACCCTTTTCTGTTCATGGATCTTGCCTTGCCTGGATGATGCTCCTACAAGAAAGTTACAAAGACAATGCCACTTCCGATGGGACAATCGCTCAGTTCTACAACGAGTTCTGGCTAAACCAAACAGGAAGAACAGCAGCTCCCTTTTGCCCTCACACCTCCAATACGACATTCCCAATGAATGTCCCCTCCAAAGAACGAGTGGAAATACAAGTGTTCAATAATCCTGTCAGAGCCACATTTTCCTACCTGAAGAAAAGAACTGCTGCAACACTGACTGTGGCCCTATCTGTGGTGAACGTCTCTGGCCTTGTATGCATTGAAGGCCGTGGGACTAAGAATGTGGGTCACAGCACTTGTAACATTGTAAGGACTTTGAACACTGCCAACCCTCCAGCATTTGTTGCATCACCCAATATGTACTTTGTCTGTGGAACCAAAGCCTACACCTGGCTCCCAAGAAACTGGGGAGGCACGTGCTACATCGCTTTTGTTTTGCCACCGACCTACACAGCCCCTGCAGAGCATCATCGAGAAAAGCGTTCTAAAGACACTGATCAAGCAGACTCTGCCGCATCACAGTTCGTTGACGCAGCAAAAGGGCTCGTCCCGCTATGGGGTCCGATGGCAAACAGCCGAGCCATCAGACATCTGTCTCAAGCGGTAGAAACCGCCCTGAACGTCACAGCTGGCATCCTCACCAACAACACTGCCGAGCTTCAAGCGGTCCGTCTGGTGGCCCTACAAAACCGCATGGTCCTGGACGTGGTACTAGCGGATCGTGGAGGAGCATGTCGCATCATTGGTGCCAGTTGCTGCATATACATCCCTGATAATTCACCCTCTGTCTATGAAGCAATCGAACATCTCCACAGACTGTCTTCAGAAATTCATCAAGGATCAGAGACTTGGACAATTGGAAGTTGGCTTTGGGGCATCTTGAAGGACTGGGGTTGGAAAATATCAATGTTTCTCTTGGTCCCAGTATTGGCAATATGTGGTTGCTGTTTGGGTGTACACTGTATACCACCTTTGTGTTCTCTTTGCATAAGTGCCTTGCGCCCTAAGAATATGGACACTCAGTTAACAAAAATGAGAGTAATGTATGAACAAGAAATACAGGACATTATGGAGATCGAAATAGACTGACGAGATGGCTAGTTATGTTCAAAGGGGCGACTGTTAAGAACAAAACTAAAATCATGAACATTCTGCGCCATCTTGTCTGATGAAAGTTCCTACGTGCACATAAACTACAGTCATTCTGATTGACCACAGCCATTTTGTACTCTGTTGGTCACCTTCATTTCACCCTGTCCTCTAGCAGCCTTCTGACTCTCTGACCAAACCTGATATGTGTGCTGGGGGCTATAAACTATTTCCACGACAAACATCAACATCACCTGCTGCCTCAAACTCGTCTTTCCTCTCATCCCTGCACAAACAGGTTACAAATACCAAACAGACTGTTGCAAGCATGGTTTATTGCACTGCACACAGCAAGACTTGTTTTTTGCCAACAATGGGACCTGTTTTTATCAACAGAACGGACTCTTAGATCTGGCCGGTCTCACTTGTGTTTAGACCCTGAAGCAAGGTCCAGCTGCAATTAAATTGTCTGTTTTTGACCTGGGCGGGAGGAGAGTTAATGTTGGGCTTGTGTAACCATGTTGATGAAACAATGTTGGGCTTGTGTAACCATGCTGATGAAACAATGTCGGGATTGTGTGACAACCTGCCCGGGGCGGAGACTCCAAGCTTGTAACCATGATAAATGAAACAAATACATTGTGTAAAACCTGTATAAAAGGAAGAGCCAAAAGCATTGCCAGTAGAACACCTCCCTGAAGACATCCTGGTGTCAGCAGTTGACGTGGTCTCCTCTAAGAGTAATAAACCTTTTTCTTGCCTTCCAGCTTCCAGCGCCTGCCTCGTTATTTTAGATAGCGAATCCAAAGTGGATTAAAGGTGACCTTGCGCCGGGCAGCATTGGGGATCTCAGGAGACTCACTGCTTTTCACAAATGGAGAACAGCCCACAGCCAGCAGTTCCCACCAAGGACACCGAGAACACTGGGGCATGTAACCGCAGCTGCACTCCCTAAGCCTTTCCTCTACCTCGGTTGTGGCATGTGGTGGGCGTGTGGTAGGCTGAAGCTGGTGCTGCTGTCCAAATCTGTGCACTGCACTGCCGCCGGCCGGGCCGCACACACCACCGGTGCCAGAGCTGGTGAAATGACGAAATGGTCGGGAGGGCACGGGGCTAACTGACACTAAAGATGTCGGCCCCCGATTTCCAGACCCCCTGCTCCTGCGGCACTCTGCACTGAGGAAACTGCTGAAAGCCGCTGAAGTAACCAGTGGCAACCAGCGAGCTCCAGCGAACTCCGTTAGACTTACGCATTTCAGTGTAGTGGTCCGCATCACTGCACCATACATGTCCACCCTCCTGATTCAGGCAGGAGACTACCGATTTCAAGGCTAGTCTTCCTCCTCCCGATTCCTGCTGCATGCAGAAACCCGATTCGGAGTTTTGTAAAACTGCCAAAAATAAAACGTTAATGCCTGTCACGCACGCTCCAATCTTCTCCTCCAAGAATTACCTGTGGCATCAAAGGTCAACTCTTTGTCCTTAATTCTTGGAGGGGGAGATTAGAGTTTGTGACAGGCTTCAATGTTTTATTTTTGGCATTTTTACATAGCACAATCAAAAACAGAGCTTAGAATTCTGTTTTTGTTTGCGCTATGTTATTAAACTGCTAAAAATGAAATGCTGGTTGTCTGTCACCATACATATCAATAGACCCAATTCAGGAAGTTTGCCTCTGCTTCAATATGTCAGTGCGGAAAATACATTCTCCTGACTATTTTAAAAAAATCTCTCACTTGCCTGCTCTAAAATGTTGGCATGTATGCCGCACTGAAATGCAAAGTCACGCATTACAGTGCCTCCTGACACCATCGGCGTTGAGGCAGACAAGCAAGGCGGGAGCGCACTCTTAAGCAGTTCGGACCGTGCGCTGCTCTGGGAGTGGACTGCACTGACTGCACACACTGTGCAGCAGTGCTGCCCTGGTACAGTTAAGTTCGCTCAACATATGTGAATGGCAGTGGGTCACTTGCGCCGGCCTGGGGCTGGCTCAGCAAGCTATGCTAGTGGGGCTGCATTTATCCATCATTGTATCATTCACAGCTGCTGCCTGCTGATTCAGCCTGGGATGGTTGCGTCATGTGACTGCACAACACAGGGTGTGCCCATTTGATTTGTGGGCAGGAAGTCACACTCAGTCACTGTCTGAGTGAAGCAGCGAGCGACAGTTATGTTTAGTTTGCTGCACCTCTGCCCATGACCGCACTGCTGCCAGTTTGGTGCCTGCCCTCCTCGTCATGCGCAACCGGCTGCATTGGGAAAGGAGGAGAGGCCGCATACTCCCCGCTACAGAAGCAGGATCTGATGTTGATAAAATAAGATGATCTGACTGCCTAAGTCAGGTATTGTCTCGGTCCAAGACTGGGAATATCCAAGAGGGAATTCAGAGTCATCCGTTGAGGGTGATTCTAGATCCTGGTTACCTGCTTCTAAGAAAAGCTGTGTAGATCAATCCATCTCTGAGGATGGCTCTTCGGGTTCTGGTCAGACACCCTTATTACTTGACACCTTCGAGCTGGATGACATTATACACCCACGTTCTTCGGAGTGGACCCCGACCCCTAAAACCGCAGCTTAATTCCAAAGCAGATTACGTAAATTCTTCCCTGAGTAAATTAGAAGCCATTTGCGCTCAGGATGTCCCTGTCCTTCCTTGGAAGGTAAAGTCGCTATGACACCCAACATAAACCCTCAAACTGCCTACCTTTTTGAGCACGTTTGTTAAGGATCCAGAGAGAGGGATTGATCGCTTCTGGAAAGCTTGCCAGGACAAGCTGTTAGATATTTCAGGCTACTTGGCAAAAATCCTAGACATGGCCTTTCTCACCAAAGACCATGGCATCCCTATTGATCCGGACATACCGGCAGATAGGGCCCAAAGAGCTGTTTGTTTTCTGGTCAATGCCAATTGTGCCTTGTTGAGAGAACGCCGTTGATCTATTCTTCTTAGATACGATCCAAAACTCTGCAAAACTAGCTACCATTGAAGCTGGCCCGTCTGCTGATGGCTTTCTCTTTGGTGACCCTTTTGTTAAAGAGGTGGCAAAATTCGTTAACACCTTCACTTCTCTTGACAAGGCACAGGCAGCTTTGAAATAGGTTTATCCCCCCGAACCATTTTTCTCCGAGCTGGCCAAGGTCAGGGTCGCTGCACCAGCCACTCCCAAAGCAGGGCTCCTTTAGAGGCCAGATCAGATGGAGATTCTCTGAATAGAACAACAGTCATCGTCCTGCCTCAGAGGTTCAAGAGGGCTTTTCCATGGCCCTGGACCAACATCTCAACTCTCTTTTCAAGGTGAGTCCTTCCCTTTCTTCTCAAGCAGAGCAAGGGGGCAGGATTAATTTTTTCTCCACAATTGGCAGTTCATAACCTATGATGCATGGGTGCTCCAGACAGTTCAAGGTTTTCAACTGGAGTTTTACGCTCCCCCGGCCCAGTCTTTTATGCCCCGCCAGCTTAACTTCCTGTCTTCCAAATGCCATTTCATAGATCAGGAGATATCTTCTCTTTTACACAAACAGGTCATAGCCACTTGCACTCTTCATCCTTCAGGGTTTCTGAGCAACATCATTAATGTGGACAAAAAAGGTGGAGGGTTCTGCCTAGTGATCAACCCAGAAGAGTTCAAGACATGGATCCTATACCGCCATTTTGAGATGAATGTGATCCACTTGCTTCGAGACCTACTAAGAGAAGGTGATTACAAAGTCTGCCTGGATTTAAAAGATGCCTATTTGACGGTTCCTATTTTCCCCCCTCACTGTCACGTTTTACAGTTTCATTGGAGGAATCACACCTACGAGTTTCTGACAGGGCCCTTCGGACTATCCTTTGCTCCTTGGTTTTTCACCAGGCTGCTCAAACCGGTGGTGGAATTCTGAAGATCAAGGGGATTACGATTTTTGGTGTACCTACACGATTTTCTCTTGATGTCACATGAGCCAATAATTTTGAAGGATCACTTGTCCTTAACGATAACCCTGCAAGAATCTCTGGGGGTTATTATCAACCACAACAAGTCTGATCTCCCGGCACAGCGGATGATCTTTCTAGGCTTCACCATAAACTCCGTCTCTGCCACCATAGTTCTTCTGACCCAAAAGATCAAAGTGATAAAGAAAGAAATCTGCAAGACTCTTACCCAGGAAACGATCCTCTTTGCTGGCTGGTGAGGCTTGTCAGGCTGCTAGCATCTTCTATCCAATCCATTTTCCCAGGGCCACGCCATTATCGAGGCTCCCTTTCTGGCTCAACCTTGATTTCCTTGTTATGTTATACCACGGTGTTGTGTCTTACGGTGGCACACTGGTTTAAGTGGCTACTTTCAGAAGCAGGAATAGATCCATCCATTTTTGGGGCTCATTCAGTTCGAGATGCCATGGCTTCGAAATCTTACTCAGTGGGAGAACGATTGGAAGAAATGATCCAAATGGCTGTTTGGTCCTTGGATTCCATATTTAAAGAATTCCATCATAAACCAGTATGTAATCCCTTTTCTGTGGTGGTGGAAAAGCTTTAAACTTGCATAATCTGAAGCCTCCGGTCCTGACATAGAAGTGAGAAGTTTATAGCGTTTGTGAACAAGAATGTTAAATTCTATTAAGAACACAGAGACGAAGATTATCAGAACAATTAACACCTGTTGCTGTAAATATTTTACCTATATATGTTCAGCCATGCTATATCCAATTTTTGTGATTATATTGCACCCAATCAGATATTAAAATTGATGTCTAAGCGTTGTGTTTATTTCAGATCAAAAGCAAGAATAATTTGATTTCCTTACTAACCAAAAGAGAAGTTCCTCGCAGCAGATGAGGTGGAGTTTAAGATGGACATCATTGATTTATAGACTGGCTATTGTGCTCTTTGGTTATTAGAGAATCTACTCTTACATATGTGATTTCTGAGAGTGCTGGGATTTGTTGTTTTTTACTGGTCATTTCTGTGTTTACTGGTTGTGTTTTACATGCCTACTGTGTTGAATAAAGTAGAAAATATATACTCTTCTCGTCTGTGTCCTTAATAGAATTGAAAATTCTTGTTCACGGATGTTATAACATTTTCAATTTGTTTTGATTCTATTAAAACCTTTGTCTCCATCACAATTCAGAATGACAAAAAATGTGCTTTATTTTTAGGTCTCGCCTGACAGCGCCTGTGATGTCACTGCAAGTCTATTGTTTCTTTAAAACTAGGTTCAAGTCCCAGTGGGGCATAATGAAGGGTTTTTGAGGGAACATGTGTTGTTTGCCTTTTAAGAAACGAGTCACAACTGGTGACCTTAATATGGAGGGCTTATCTGGCAATCACAAGAATGCAGAAATGACAGAAAGATACCTTTTAACTGTGCCCAAAGCAACGCCTTGCCGGAATAGCGAGAGAACAAACAACAAAATTTCAGACTAAGGAGCAGAAAGGGGATCAACATTTTTGGAAGGACACCAAGCCACAAATTCGTCCCAACTTCAGGTGTATACTGTCTTGGCTGAGGAATGCCTGGCTGCCAGAATTACATCACAGACTTCTGTAGGGTTGTCAAAAACTGTCAACTGTCTCCTCTCAATCTCCATGCATGAAGGCAAAGAGTGCGCTTTATTGCTTTGACAGTAGATCCTCCTGAAGTGGCAACCTGATTGGAGGACTAATGCTCATGCTTAGGATTTTGGCATGCCATACTCTCCATGCCCAATCCGGAGCCACAAGAAGGACTTGGGCCTGGTCGTTCCTGATCTTGTTGAGAACACTGGGCAGGAGTGGAATAGGGAGAGGCGTACAAGAGGTCTGAGTTCCACTCGAGATGAAAAGCATGTCTGAGAAAGAGTCACCTTGGATTTTCCAGTGTGCAATAGGGCTGACATTGCTCATTCTCGGCGGTGGAGAACAGATCAAACCAAGGTTCTCCCCAGTTGCTAAAGAGACCATGCACTACCTGTGGATGGACATGCCATTCGTGATCCGCTAGACATCAACAGATGAGTTTGTCTGCTCTGGCGTTCAGGGAACCCGCTATATGTTGAACCACCAGGAATATGTCCTGACATTCCATCCATGTCCAGAGACGCAAGGCTCTTGACACAGGGTCCACGACCCCACCATGCCCTGTTTATTGCAATACCACATGATAGCGGTGTTGTCCGTGAACACCTGAACCAGCCTTCCCTTGCATCTTAAGACCTGACTATTTTGTATAACTTGATGAGTTTTGTGCCTGTATTTTTCCCAGTGCTAGGAGGCCCGATTCAGGGAGCCATGCGCTTTATAAGTCCCAAAGAATAGAATGGAAGGAAGAAGGCTTTCAATGCCAGGTGAATCGCTCTCAACTCCAGCAGGTTGATGTGGAGCAGAGACTCTGCCGGACACCAGAGTACTCTGATCTTACCTCTCCCAGAGCGCTGCCCCATCCCAGGAGTGACACATATGCACTACAGTCAGCACTGGGTGCGGAAGGGAGAAGGGTCTGCCACTGACCCAATCTCGATTTGTCAGCCAACAATGCAGATCTTTTGCAGTTCCCTCCGGTATCTGGACCAGGTCGGAGATATTCCCCATATGCTGTCCCCACTGGGACTTCCATCGAGCATGTGCTATCAGAAGGATGCAGGAGGCCATGAGGCCCTACAGCCTCATTGTCAGTCTCATGGAAATCCAGGATAGAGGCTGAAACATCGAAATCATAGCCATGCTGGAGGATAGGCCGGAAAGTGCACTGCATCCAGAATGGCTCAAATCAAAGGGAGCATCTGAGAGGGAGTCAGGTGTGACTTCGGCACATTGATAGTAAACCCCAGCAAATGTAGTAGGTCCACTGTAGTCTGGTGGTGGGAGACGACTGCCTGGGGTGAGCTTACCTTCATCAGCCAGCCGTCAAACTCAGGGAAGACTGGAACCTCTGACCTCCGCAGATGTGCTGCAACCACTGTCATCACCTTGGTGAACACCGAAGGGGAGCTGGTGAGGCCAAAAAGGAGCAGAGCGAACTGAACATGCTCTTGGTCCACTGTGAACTGTAGGCAATGCCTGTGGGCAGGCAGGACGGGGATGTGGAAGTAGGCATCCTGCAAGTCCAGCTCTGCCATCCAGTTTATAGGATCCAGGGCATATTGAACCTTAGCCAACATACGAGTGTTAAATTTCTCCTTCTTCAGGAAGAGGTTGAGAGGACGCAGGTCTGAAATAGGGCGGAGGCCTCCATCCTTCTTGGTCACCAGAAAGTAGTAGGAATAACAACCACGACCTACTTCTGATGCAGGCACCCTCTCAATGGCTTCTTTGGCCAAAAGTACTTCCTGACGGAGCTGAGTGACATGGTCCTCCGTCACTCAGCTCATGGGTGGTGGCATGGGTGCTGAGGTTTTTAAAAAAAGGAATGGAGTAATCCCGCTGAACAATTTGAAGTACCCACTTGCACACTGTTATGGACTGCCATCGGGGCAGGTGATGTCGGGTCTAACCACCCACTGGATGCCCGTAATGGTAAGAGGGCAAATTAAAAGGATTTTGAGGGTGCGGTTGCCGAGCCATATCTGTTGCCACGAAAAGACTGGGGTGTCTCTGGTGACTAGGTGGGAATGGACGTGACTGGTAGCACCTACCGTAGCCACAGAAGGGGCTAAAGACAGAATGGGATTGACGTGGGGATATGAATAGACTCAGGGACCGGACAGTGGCCGGATTGTCCTTAAATGCTCTAGTGCGGAATCTGCCTTATCACTGAAAATTAGGCATGCCCATTAGCGATGCCAAGACATCCCCTGAGAAGCCAGTAGATCTCAGCTAAGCATCCGTCTGAGTGCCACTGACAACGCAATCACTCTGTCTAGCGAGTCAGTCGTATCCAGTCTGCATCAAATGGTGAGCTTTGCTGCATCTCTGCGATCTGCATTAGTCTGGGTCCCTATGGCTCGGCCCTCCTCCAAGACCATGGGCAGCACTTGCAAAAACGATTCCCAAACTGTGTGAGTATATCGGCCCAAGAGGCATGTGCTATTCCCCGACCACATTGCTAGCCTGGCGGAAGAGAACATCTTCTTGCCAAAGGTATCCGGCCTCTTGGATTCTCTATCCGGTGGTGTGGTAGGGAATGCACCTGGGTTACCCTAGGAGGTGGAGGCCTGGACAACCCCTGGGGTGGGGTGCTGGGTGGGAAATCTGGGTCACCGGGAGTGGAGCAAGATTGGTGGTCAATTGTCCTGTGCATAGGAGCCCCTTGGCCAATCGTAGGGTAGAAGGGGTTCTAAATGGGGCCGCAAATGGGCTTGGGACCTTCATCGCAACAGAGACCTGGAACGTCATGAAGGCGACTTCCGTCGGGTGACGAGAAGCTTCAAGAAACACTCCTGCAGTGCACTGGAGTTAATGACACAACAGTCCCCACAGGTCTTGGAGTCGTGGTCTGGCTTCAGGCACAGAGACCAACCAGAAAGAGGTCTGTCACAGACATCTGTCTGTGATAGGAACCACAGGGTTTAAACCCCACTGGCTTTTCAGGACTTCCCTGATACACTGGAAGACAGTCTCAAAAAGACTTGTCAAAATGTTGAAAAATTTTGTCCAAAAAGTGGACTGTGGTAGCTCTCTTTGGATCTGCGCTGATGTCGTGGAAAGAAAAGAATTGAAGTCAGCGCGCTGGGGTGGTGCCTATATAGGCACTG
The DNA here is from genome assembly GCA_963921515.1 of Calotriton arnoldi. NCBI lineage: Eukaryota > Metazoa > Chordata > Amphibia > Caudata > Salamandridae > Calotriton > Calotriton arnoldi. Next base: position 1,239,812 of record CAWUFW010004146.1, read on the forward strand.
TGCACATCACTTCGGATGATGCCGACGACGTAGAGCTGTTCAACAGCACCTACCATCGTGCAGAGGTACTGCTTGAACATTTTCCGGATCCAGTCTGATGCTACGAGAATATTCAGAGGTAAGGATTCTGAGGCTACAAGTCTCTATCAGATAGCCTTTTTAATGCTTCCCCATAAGGGGTATGTTTAAAGTGAACAATAGACTTGCCAATTCCATCCACAAGGCCACAAACAGGCAGCCCAATTCCTTTGCATGCAGAAATACGCAAGTCCCCGCCACATAGTAGAAATAACTAATAATTGCCTTTCATGATATAACTTGATATGAAATCATCCAGGTGGTCTATTACCTCAGTTGACCCTTGATCAAAAATATTATAATACAAGTTTACAAGCATCGGATCAAAAGATCCTGAAAGCGACAAAAGTAATATTTGAAACAAAATGGTACAAAAAAATTAATTCAGCATTAATAAAAGAAAGTTTAACGTAGATAAGAACTATCAGACACCCCTTCGCACTGCCGACTGAAGAAGGAGTTGCCAGATTACAACAGGTATGATAACCATCAATGCAAAAATGCTCCATCATCTAGGCCTCTTGACAACATATTAGATCATAAACGCCAACAAATTTGCATTCAACAGTTTAGGGCAGGGCTCAGGTGTTGCCGATGCCACTAACCTGGTACAAGGCTCAATCCACAGGAGCGAAGAGAGGTTCCCCACACTCCCTACGACAGTGTCAAGATGAAGATGTCACAAATACTCTTATATCATGAAACTGACCCAAGGAGATGTGGGGATGAGATACCAAGACGTAACCACTTCTCAATCCCCCAGCCGGTTCCCACAGAGTCAGGGTAGAACAGGAAACAGATGAGCGGTAACCTACAGGAAGATAATTACAAACAGTTATGAGAAATATCCCTCCCCCAAGTAATGATACCAAGAAAACAAAGTCTGCTAAGTGCCTGTTCCACAGAAACAAATTGATCCCTTACCGGCTGGACATCTCCTGATGCTTTGTAGGGGATCCAAACTGCTCACAAGACGTGCAGGTAAATGCTCCTTTACTCGCACTGGCAGCAGTGATTAAATTCAGGAAGGGACAAATAAAAGAAAACCGGAGTGGCAGCTCAGAAACCCGTCTAATTAGCGTTGACGGATTCCTAGGTGATAGCTGCATCAAGCAGGCCCCAGGCATGCAAGGAAACAAAGTATTCCGCTATGCGCTGTACGTAAGAAAGGAAAGTTAAGGAAAGTGAGTCAAACGCGCATCGCGCGTGTTGTCTGATACAAAGTATCCGTCAGACGTCAGAACTTGAAAGCAAACGCGGCCGCGTATAAACTAGAAAATAGAACGCGGCCGTGAGTCAATTACTCTGGAAGGCTTAGAACCGGGAGAGTCTGGCGGGGATGAAAGGCGAAGGGTAGTGGGGAGTTAGAACGCGGCCGCGAGTCTTGTCACTAGAGAGCGCGGCCGCGAGTCAGGATGTCAGCAGTAATGGGACAGGGTAATGCAGGGAGCCAAGGGTCCCGTGACGCCAGTAAACTTTTCGCCGACACTTCGAGAGGGAGACACAGGATACCAGCAACGCTGAGCGGAGTCAAACTCTAGGTCGGAAGGAGGGGGGGGCGTGGAATCAGGTCAGGAACCGAAAGCCAAGCAACGGCTTCTTCGGTTGACCTGTATTTAAATGAAGGGAGCGTGTCAAAACTCCACCTCTCTCAGCAAGTAAGGGATTCTCTAAAAAGAGCTATTGATCTCTGTAGAACAGGCACTCGCTTTTCTCACGGGCTCCAGCTAATAGTGCATGACGCTTGGGGTCTAACATCAGGCTCTTGCTAAATTCGATGAGAAGAGTCAGAGGCCTCGTGACAAGTGGGCTCCGTCATTCGGGTGGAAGATGCTGATAAATGAATCATGTCTCTCAGTTCTCCTCTAGCATCATATATACCCGAGGTTGGTAGAAAAGAATTAGCCTTAAAAAAATCTCGGGATTGATGTCAATCAATTTCTTGTAGAACATCAAGAGGTGCAAACCGATTCCTTGTTTCAACATTGCATACAACCTAATTTCTACTCCTCGGAGAGGGACTGGGTACAAAATCAAGACCAGATTAGAAACTCTCAGGATGTGGTCTGTAAAAATATCCCAACGGGTGGGCCTGAACTCTTCCTGGTAACTTAGCCAGGTAGTTAAGGCATTGCAGTAGGTTTCTTACCATCATCAGCTTTTTAAAGTTAATAACAACACAATCACCATCTGAATGTTTAGGTTCATATCCAACCCAGCCGACCCTTCTTATTGAGAGAATTTCACCAAACAAGTCATCAGGCCACCCTATACTTTTCTTCAACCAATGAACCATCTTATATTTTGAATAAAGCCAGTCTTCTCTCTTACTGGCAGCTAATGGAGGAACTGCCTCTAAGACGATGACAAAAGGCGTGCAATCAGGTGGCAATTTTATATGGACCTTACTTCTTATATGGGTTATTCTAACCCCGATGAGGCTTGGAGGAGATGGCAGTATTACTTCATTCCAATCCCTCCTGGTGGGACGCTGTATAGTGGTTGTCATAAGTTGGCACCACCGGTAGGCTGATGCTTTCAAGCACTCTTACTTTAGAATTATTCGCTCCCGGTGGATTATCCACACTCGACACAGGGTTTACAGACCTAGTGGCACAGGAAGAACAGACCTTCTGTTGATTGCCCCGGGTTTGAAGCAAAATTCTGTCATCAAGGGCTTTAAATTATTCTTGAATTTCCTTACGAAAATTCTTTAACATCTCCTCTAATTTCTTGAAGAATGTAAAACAATGGTCAGTTAATTTGGTTTGCAGGTCAATAATATCAGATGTGTGCATATATGCCCCACTTGGCCAGCTGGACTGGTTCTGGATCTGACATTTATTTATCAGATTGTCTTCCTGCAACCTCCCAGGATGTTTTGGCCTGCCCCTCCTTTCTTTTCCTTTTGGATGAGGGTGAGATTGTGGAAATCAGGGTTCCTTAGTTGACATCAATTTGAGAGTCAGAACTGATGCAAGAGTTTGTCATACACGCTAAGGCACCTTTTGAAATCACACCGCTGCTTTGTCAATTAGGGTACCAGCCCATCCCTCTTCCAAGCCTATGCCGGGATTGATGCGATGACCTCAGTCACAGTAGGAGATTCCCTGGATAGCTGTTGGACTGCATCAATCCTTTCCTCAACTAGCCCAATTTTAGTATTGATTACACCTACAACTAAAGTTAGGTAGTTTGTAATTGAGGGGGAAGTCGGGGCTCGTTGTATTAGTTTTCCTTTCACCCATGGTAAAGTGAAACAAGCATTTGCAATGCAATAGGTCTCGCATTTGTGAGAGTTAGAGCTATTGGCGTTGTTAAATGACAATGTCTTTTACCCATGTGTTTTGGTTTGGAGTGGATGTATGTGGTGTGGACTGGAATTATGTGTATTGGATTGGAATTGTTAGTTCTGGAATTGTGTGGTGTGAAGGGATTTGTGCAGTGGAATTATGTGGCATGGTGTGCAGTGGAAATATGTGGATAGTAGTTATGTGGCATTGAGTGCACTGGAATTTTGTGTAGTGTGATGGAGTGTAATTATGTGGATTGCTATTTTGTGTTGTGGTGTGTAGTTGAGTTAAATTATGTGGCATGATGTGGAATTCTGTGGTGTAGATTGGATGTACGTGGTGTGTTGTGTCATTTTGTTGTTGAGTTGAATTATGTGGTTTGGAATGGAAATGTGTAGAGTTGAACTGTGTGGCATGGAAGTCTGTGGCATTGAGTAAAATTATGTTGATTGGAATAGCAGTGAAATGTACGAACACGTAGTCCACATACATTGCCATGCTACAGCATGCATACCCTGCTTATAAAAGGGAATGGTAATTAGGGTAAAATTTCATATGGAACAGACAGCCTTCCCTGATGTTGCTCACTCGCTGTTGTCCTTAGATGAAGCAATTTAGATCTCTGTAAGTGGAATTCACAATCTCAAAGCCAATGTGGCAGCTACTACCAGAATTAAAAACACAGGGATTTTATGTAAGTGCTCTGTGCTAATTGATACTTTCCCTTAAATAGGCCATTTAAATGGCAGACAGACGCTTCAGTAACAGCACAGTGAACACACAACGTGGGGAACGACAAACATTGCTGCTCGTCACACATAAGTAATTCTAGACGGTAGGGGTGGGGTGCTGAATGAGGGGAGGTTTGATGGTTAAATGAAGAAAGACACAGGACATCAAACCTGATATTGCACAAAAACAGATGATATTTCTGTACACAAGCTGCCAAATGAATAACGTTAGCCACACTTTATTGCTACCATATATGTAAACGATTTTAAAAGTTGCAGTTAGTTTCCCTCCTATGAAGATAACCCGCAGAAGCTGTTCCCTGCTGCAGCCGGGAGCATGTTGTGGTGTGCACTCTGAGCACACAAGGCAGTTGACGACAAACATTCCTGCACATGACATAAGAAAATGTACGCACCCTAGAAAACAAACAGAAGCAGATGGCATATAGCTAAACAGGACCTCTGGTGATGAAGCACAGGCAGGATAGGAGAGAATGTGGGATGAACACTAGCTCTCCAAAGCACACAGGTAGCAGTACTATATGTTCCAGAGCGCTCATTATCACGTGCCCTTTCTCAAGCATAGAGCAATACTGCAGGTTCTAGAGTGCTTTTGATCTAGTGCTCTCAAGAACACTAATGGCAGCACTGCAGGTTCCAGAGCACTCACATTCTTGCACACTCTCTGTGCAACATACAGCAATACAGCAGGTTCTAGAGTCCTTCAGACCAGGCTAAGCGTGAACCTACTGTAATTGCGTTACAAGGACTGACGTGACGGGAACATAGTGCTTGCAGATGCAAGTTTTAATCGTATACGCCTATGTAATCTCCCATTTTAACCCACTGGCAGTGAACTAAGTAAACAACTCCCAAAATAAGAATACACATGAAATGAGGTGTCCTGGCATAGTAGGGCAATGGAATTATGCGGCAGGGTTGACTAAATTATGGAGCAAGAAAGGGAAAATTATGTGATAATGAGGAAGGTTTTGTGATAGTATTATTTTTCAATTATTGTGTCATTTGTATGAGTTAACACTGTTCTGGCAAAGGTTTCAACTGTTAAGCACCATTTAAACTCCCAAATACAGCAAAAAGCAACTGAAAGATTGCAATTTAACCTTTGACCAGGGCCCTCCACGGAGCAGCAGTGAAAATAGGGGGGACAGGCAGAGAAGGGGGGGGGGCTGGAGCAGAAGCAGGCTGAGAATGGGGACTAATCACACACTGACCTTACGGCCAAATACTTCTGCACACAGTGAATACGGCTTCCACTGAGCAGAGGAAATTAGAGAGAGGAAGCAAATAATGTAGGCACAGAATCAGAGGAGTGTGGACCGTAAAAGCGAAAAACAGACAGCCAGGAGGACCTACTTTGATTGAAAGGGCCCTCCACGGAGCGGCAGTGAAACAAGACCCTCACATGCTCACGTACGCGCCCGCGCGTTTCCGGGAATGGGGCAGGCCGCGCGCGCAAGCTCGTTGGTGATGGAAATGTGCCAAGCCGCAATGTGAAGTCTAGGTGAGCCGTTTAATAGGGCCCCTGCAAGGAATGGCAAACAAGTGCAATAGGTAGGGAAGAAAATGAAAGTGACGCGGCCGCGGGAAGAAAATGAAAGTGAGCGGCCGCGGGAAGAAAATGAAAGTGAGCGGCCGCGAAAGTGATCGCGCGCTGTAAGGGTGCCGCGAGCTATGCGATGTGCGCGCACCATGACAAGAGAGGAAAGCCAGATGGCGCCTCTGCTCGTCATTGTGCGCGTAGCCGCACGCTCTATGCCACCCAAAAAGCTGTGGTCGGCTTTTTAAAGCCCACTCACTAAATGTCTCGCCAGAGCAGCGCATGCGCTGGCTCAGGCGAGACCTAAAAAGTCACCAGTCAACCTTCAGCAGGTTCCTCTGGAATCCTTAAACTCAGGCCCAGCCCAGCCCAGCCTCCTCCAGACTCTGATGTGCACAGACAGGCCAGATATTGGCCCGGACTTCCCCTAGTGGGCCCAGGCGCGTCCCATGCCGAGGGACCGCTATGCACTCTATGTAGGACCCCTCCCTCCTCCTTACTCTCAGGAGCAGAACAGCACTCTGGGGAATGAAGTCTCCCTCGGCGTGGTGTGTGGAACACCGTCCTTCAGTCTCCCACACCGCAGGGCCGATATGTGTTCTGTGTAGCGCCGTTAGGTCCTCTTTCCTCCCAAGGAGCTGAGAAGCACTCTAGGGAATGAAGTCCTCCCCAAGCGTGGCATGGAACTCAGTCCCTCAGTCTCCCATGCTGCGGGACCGGTATAGGCTCCATGTAGAGCTCCTTCTTCCTCCTAGTCCTTTGGTATTTAGTGGTGAAACTCATGATTCTTAAAGCTAAAAATGATTGGTATTTTAGCTGTCACTTAAACTTTCCTCCAATACAATTAAAAGGAATGCCTCCCGCCTTTTTCTCTAAAGCACACTTTTACTCTCAAATGCTGGCACATATGCAAGATGGCAGCATTTAGCAGGCCCAATCAATTTACCAAACTTTTCATCAAAATTCACCATCTTCTCTGAGTCAGACACTGAGAAGCAGATCATTACAGCACCAAGGGTATGAAAGGTTTTTATCCATATTAAATGTTTTTGCATTATATCGATATGAACATTGAAACTTGCAACTGTATTAACCACTTGGGAGCTAAGGACGTGTTGGAGCTGTCCTCTGCTCAGATGCTGAGGACGGGTCCAGCACGTTCTAGCACCCCCTCACGGGGGAAGTGCTGCCGCTCCCCTGGGGGATCCTCCTCCCTACATGCCCCCTCCGGGGGAGGCAGCGGAACCACTTCTGCTGCCACCCCAACACCTCTCACAGTGCCAGCGATCTGATGATTTCAATGTGCACTGATGTCAACAGGAACCAGGGACAAATTGATTCCAGCGCGTCCATGGAGATGGACGTTTTTAGGTCTCGCCTAGCGACGCAGCGCATGCGCTGCTTGCCTTGGCGAGATCTATTGTCGTCGACTTGGTTGCCGAAAGGGGACAGGAGATGTGCACTTGCCCAGACAGCCGATGTGCACGCTCACGCCGTCTCTTGTCTGGCGATGTCAGCTTGCGGCCGGACAACAGATGTGCACGCTCACGGCGTCTCGCGAGCTCCCACCGCGCTTTCACTTTCGCGCGCTCCACGCCGGCTCTTCTCTGGCGATGTCAGGATATGGCGCAGACAGAGGAGCCCTGGTGTCAGGCTTGCGCTGTGATAAATCTCACCTCAGGGGAAGCCCGACAGCTACGCGCCGCTGGCATGAAGGAAACAGCACAAAACGCTCACGGCGTCTCGCGTGCTCCCACCGCGCTTTCACTTTCGCGCGCTCATGTAGGGATGTGAAGCCAGCGTTACTCAGCAGGATATGGCGCAGACAGAGGAGCCCTGGTGTCAGGCTCGCGCTGTGATAAATCTCACCTCAGGGGAAGCCTGACAGCTACGCGCCGCTGGCATAAAACACAAGATAAAAGGGCAGGCCAGCAGGAGCGAGTGCAGCCAGGCGGAGATAAGTGAGTTAGCACAGGTAATAAAGTGCCTCTTTACACACCTTGCCATTTGCGAAGCGCCATTTTAACTCTCCCACGAAGCAGACAGCCACTTGGCGCCTCACCCAAGGACGATCTGTTTGCACTTAGGGACTTTCACGTTTACCACTTTATGGTGTTTTTCTCTTTAATTGTAACTGTATGACGTATGAGCTTGTTAGTCAAAGTGTGTCACGTTCAGGTATGGTGTATTGGTGTATTCCCTTGGCTTCCTGCCACATGCCCGTGCTAGCGACTTTTGACTGGCTAAAGTAGATTAAAGGATATGCTCCATATTTATAAAGCCAGATGTGCCTCTATCGCTCTATATGGTGCCGGGGTTTGGGGTTATTCCTCATGCCAAGATGTGCAGGTAGATGAAAATTCTTTCCTAAAAAAGCTTTTATGCCTGCCCCCGTCTGCATCATCAGAACTTATTCATAGCGAGGTGGGGCTTGAGTATCTAATCGACTTGATTGCAAGGAGACCTGTTTTATTATGGAGATTAATATGGTCAAAGGAGGAAACATTATTTACACAGACCATTATTAAGGATTGTTTGCGACTAGACAACTGTCATAAAATTCCATGGTTAAATTATATTTCAATAGTTTTCAAAGAAATATTTAACTCCCCCATCTCTGGAAACCCTCAGGACATGTTAATTTTGAATAAACGGGAGATCAAGGGTGGTTTTTTGGCCTATAAGAAGGAGTGCAGGCTGCGTACCGTGGGGAATCAAGCAACATATCAGTTGTACCACTCGTATATTGATACCACTGGTTTCCAAAGTTATTTAACCTTTGTTACCAAACCATCTCACCGTTTCGTTTTAACTAGGATGAGATTGGGTCTCGTACATCATCTAGTTGCGTTTCCAGAAATCAAACAGCATTCAGATAGCCCCTGTCCTTGTGATAAACACACTAAACAGAGCACTCTGCACTTTCTGCTACTATGTGAATTATACCTGAATTATAGAATTGCCTATCTTAAACCATTGTTTCATAAGTATAATGTTAAAACTACACGAGCTGCTATGTGTTTACTGTTTACATTAGGAGACCCCGAGATCTGTTATTATATATCTACTTTCATTTTAAAATCATTTTATGCTAGAAAAAGTATGGTTTTTAATTGATTGAAAGAATGATATACAGGTCCCGTGTATATATATTCATGTATGGAATTTTTCGTGTTTAGTATTTTAATGAAATTGTAAAGGATATACGCTATGCTTGTACGATTCGCTTTTATGGTTGCTTTTTTGTGAACCGAATAAAGCTTAAGAAACGAACGAAACGAACGAACGACTGGCTAATAACACATGATAAAGCCAATGTCCTTTGGAAACAATAAACACATTGTAGAGAGCAGGTGCAAGAAATTAGTCACCCAGAGCACCTGCGCTAAGGTCTGTGCAGCCCGGTACATTTCCAAGGTCGACTTATTTAATGAGCGCGTGGGTTTGGCAGTCCCAATCAGTCATCAGCCTACACCCTGTGGTTCATTTACTCATTCATTCTCTTTTCAGCATTTTCACCCCCTCATGCATTATCAGTTCATTCATTTATTCATGCATGCATGCATGCATGCATGCACACCACCCCACCCCAGCTGTTTTTATGTATTCGAAAACAAATGTGTAAAAACTCCGAATGAGACTCGCATATTGCTCAGCGCATCGATGAATGAATGAATCAACGAATGAATGAATGAAATACGCGCACATTGCTGAGAAGTGCATGGATTAATAAACTAGTGCACATATTGCTGGCCAATGCATGGCTGGATGAAGGAATGTCCTTGTTTCCATGCAGGCAAGAAGAACTTTACGCCCTTGTTCCTGACCCCTGATCTCAATCTTTGAATCCGTGGCACTGACGATGCTTGAAGTGGAATGAGGGTGTGACCTAAGATGAATAATCACTATTTATAAGAGGTGTGGCCTACGTAACTCTGGACTTTGCCTGATACATGTGAAATAGAATCTGGTGCTTGACAAGTTCATAAATTGGGCTTCATTACAAGTGTGCTGTTAAAATGCTACATCTGTACATACCTCTGTTTGCAAGGGATGTCAGAAGTACATGTCTTTAAGTAAAATCCAAATTTTTTCCGGCCGACAAATTTCGGCAGGTCAAACTTGCTGAAATTTAAATGGTGAAAAAGGCCCGATAAATAGTAGGACATGCAGAATTTAGTGCGGGTAAGCACAAAAATTTGCATGTTATGCCCCTTTTCACAGGGCCACTCACAATTGCCATTACATGAGAAGTAGGGAGACAATCTACAAATCATGTACATCAAGTCGGAATACACAAATACATTTCAAATTTTTAGGCAAAGTGAGATAAAGTTATTTGCTCAGAATTCATTTAATGTTAAGACAAGCGCAGATGCCCACAGATTCCAAGGTCAGCAGCCCTGACCGCCAGGCCATACACCCTCCACATCTCCCCCCTGTAACAGTATATTCAAGGTCAATGGAAATATGCGATTGTGTGCCCGCAGCAATCTTCACATAATTATAGATATGCCGCATTTGCCACATAATCTGCAGGTTTTATCAAACAAAAAATGTTGTTTCTAGCTCAAACGGTTCAAAAGTTACTAAAAATGCAGGGACACGTGTTGAGGCACAGTGGAAGGCCCTTTGCAAAGCTAGATTGGTCACCTTTCTGTTGCTTATCGCTATATTTGTGTGTTGAACTGGTACTAATGAGGTGCAACTAATGCCCAGACAGTATTAATAAATGTAGAAATGACAAAATAATGAAGTAATACTGTTACAAAATGTGCCGCATTATGCCGCATAATTTGCCTTTTATCAACGCATAATTTACTCAACCGTGCTGCATAATTTGGCCCTCTCTTGCCGCATAATTCCAGTGGTCTTGAGTATATTCATTGGCGTGGGCATCATACATCATTTGCATACAGTATCACCCCCACCAATAGATGTGGTCCGGTACATTTGACATCTAGTTGTGGATTTACCAAGATATGTTGTTGATAAAGTGCTACCAGGGCAGTAACTGCAGAAGCATTTTCCTGGGAATATGTAGTTTGTGTCTTCTACAGGATTGGAAAGAAAGGAAAAGAGAGCCCCTGTAGGACCCATTTTCATTGTCAATTTTAAGGTCTCGCTTACTAGACAGCCCATGTTGTGACACATATTCTGAGCTTCCAGAGAACATACAGGGGCTTGGAGCCTGCCCATTGCTTACGATTGGCTGTCTTTCCTGTCACTTCCTGCTTCTAATTTGTGTCCCATCTTGCCAATCTTGTGTTTTCCCCTTTCAAGGAGCATTACCTCTTTACCATCACTTTTGATTGGCTGGCTTCTATGCTTCCACTGCTTGCACTACATTTTTCTTTTTGGTTAAGCACTCCATGAGAGCGCATGCTTTTTCCAACTGTATCCCTCGTGTACTTCTATTCCGAGGTGCTTCATGTTGACTCTGTCATCATGTGCTTTTCCCCACCCTCTCCATGTAGCACTTCTCCTTGTGTACTTCCCATCCATGCGTTCACACCTGTGCACTTCTCCCTGCCTGCTTGAGGTTAATTTTTCACCCAATGTTTCTCCTCCTCACCCGCATTCTCCTCTCTTGCCCATTGCTTCTCCACACCCCTGCGACGACTCTCCTGCCCGCTTCACATTGCTCTGTCCCATTGCTTTTCCTCACCCACTTAAAAAAAAAAAACGCTTTCACTTAGATATTTTCATTTTAGTTACTGATTAAAACTCGGATCAATAACCAAACAGAACGAGCATTTGCAATGCAATAGGTCTCACATTTGTGAAAGTTTAACATATTGGCATTGTAAATGGCAACGCCTTTTATTTATGTTTTAAAAATCAACACATAAATAGAAGGCATTGTCATTTACAATGCCAATAGCTGAAACTCTCGTAAATGCGAGACCTATTGCATTGCAAATGCTTGTTAAATAAGTCCTCACTTGCAATGTTCAACACTCCGTCCATCATCCCCTTTGGTTTTGCTATGTTCGCCCTAAGTTGGCAGGGTATGCCCAGACGTGGGTCCCTTGCTCACTTTGCCACTGGATTCAAGATAGCCTGGCTGATGACGGCTGTAAGCCAGAAACCGGTCCCAGGATGCTTGTTTCCGGTCCAGGGAAGACATGGCTTGGCAGTTCGGGCTGGACTGTTCCCATGAGGCACAGGGTCAGACTGATTTGCATATGGCCATGTCTGAACTGGGGTGGCGGAGTGAGCTAAAGAATGATGATGGATTAAACCCAGATCAGTTGACTGGGGGTGAGTGCTTGCAATGTTCAACACTCCGTCCATCATCCCCTTTGGTTTTGCTATGTTCGCCCTAAGTTGGGAGGGTATGCCCAGACGTGGGTCCCTTGCTCACTTTGCCACTGGATTCAAGATAGCCTGGCTGATGACGGCTGTAAGCCAGAAACCGGTCCCAGGATGCTTGTTTCCGGTCCAGGGAAGACATGGCTTGGCAGTTCGGGCTGGACTGTTCCCATGAGGCACAGGGTCAGACTGATTTGCATATGGCCATGTCTGAACTGGGGTGGCGGAGTGAGCTAAAGAATGATGATGGATTAAACCCAGATCAGTTGACTGGGGGTGAGTGCTTGCAATGTTCAACACTCCGTCCATCATCCCCTTTGGTTTTGCTATGTTTGCCCTAAGTTGGCAGGGTATGCCCAGACGTGGGTCCCTTGCTCACTTTGCCACTGGATTCAAGATAGCCTGGCTGATGATGGCTGTAAGCCAGAAACTAGTCCCAGGATGCTTGTTTCCGGTCCAGGGAAGACATGGCTTGGCAGTTCGGGCTGGACTGTTCCCATGAGGCACAGGGTCAGACTGATTTGCATATGGCCATGTCTGAACTGGGGTGGCGGAGTGAGCTAAAGAATGATGATGGATTAAACCCAGATCAGTTGACTGGGGATGAGTGCCTGCAATGTTCAACACTCCGTCCATCATCCCCTTTGGTTTTGCTATGTTTGCCCTAAGTTGGCAGGGTATGCCCAGACGTGGGTCCCTTGCTCACTTTGCCACTGGATTCAAGATAGCCTGGCTGATGACGGCTGTAAGCCAGAAACCGGTCCCAGGATGCTTGTTTCCGGTCCAGGGAAGACATGGCTTGGCAGTTCGGGCTGGACTGTTCCCATGAGGCACAGGGTCAGACTGATTTGCATATGGCCATGTCTGAACTGGGGTGGCGGAGTGAGCAAAAGAATGATGATGGATTAAACCCAGATCAGTTGACTGGGGGTGAGTGCTTGCAATGTTCAACACTCCGTCCATCATCCCCTTTGGTTTTGCTATTGTCATTTACAATGCCAATAGCTGAAACTCTCGTAAATGCGAGACCTATTGCATTGCAAATGCTTGTTAAATAAGTCCTCACTCCTGGGAGGGTTTGGGAGGACAGAGAGACAAAGGGGGAAAAGAAAGTTTTTCATTTCCCCGTGTCTCTCTAAAGTGCATTCCTGCTGCGGGATTGCAGCTAGGACACGATTGCACAGCAGGAATTCACCACTACACACAGGGGATGTCTTTTTTGGTGCGGGGAGGAGCCCCTTGGGCAAGGGTCACGCCCCAATTCTGGGAAATATGTTTTGCACGTTTTCTGCCCCCACCCCCGGAGGGCAGATTGGACAGTTTGTAGGCCGATCTGCCACCCAGGGGATTGGTTTGGAAGGACACAATTTTCCTTTGTTTTCACGCTCTCTAAGAGCAGACCAGCCGTTTTGTAGGCTGATCTGCACCCCAAGGGTGGAAACTCACTAGACACCAGTGAAAAAAATATTTTTATGGGGAGTGACCCCCTGGGCAAGGGTCCCTGCTCATTTTTTAGAGAAATGTTTTTGCAATTTTCCGCCACCCCCACCTCTTCCACGTCGTAGATCAGCCATTTTTAGGTTGATATGCCTCCAAGGGGGTTGGGTGGCAGAAAACCACAGACACCAGGGGTTTGAAATTTACACTTGTCGTGGAACGGCCCCTTGGGCAAGGGACACTCCCCAAAATGGGATCTCCTTTATTTTACGCCCCCTCAGGGGCAGATTGGCCATGAAATGGGCATGTTCTTGTCCTTTGTTATCCACCCACTAGGGGACCGATCTGCCCCTTGGGAGGAGGGGGGGGGGTGGGGTTGGGGTCAGAAAAGCACTAGACACCTGGAAAATGTTATTTATATATGTTGGTGGAAGCGCCCCCTTGGGCAAAGTTCGCTCTCCATTTCCAAATTGTCATGTAATTTGTTTTCCACCTGCCAGGGGGCAAATCAGCCATTTCTTTACGCCGATCTGCACCCAGTGCAGGCAGAAACCAGTAGACACCCGGGAATATTTAATTATATATGCTGGGGAAGCAGCCCCTTGGGCAAGAGTCTCTCCCACTTTTTGAAATGGGAATGTTAATATTTTTAGGCCGATCTGCCCCAATTTGGGGGGGGGGGGGGAGAAAACCACTAGACACCAGAGAATACGTTTTTATGTGTGTGTGAACTGGCTGGCGGTGTGTGTGAAATTGCATTTGGCTGGCGGCACAATATTCGCTGAGTTCACAATGCACTGGTGCTATTCCACAGACTACCAGGAGCCCACACTCCTGTTGGTGGATTTTCACATGGCTTTTGACTCTCTATGTTGGGATTATGTGCTTTGCCTGCAACAGAAACTCAACTTTGGGCCTAAATTCATCTCCTGGGTGCGTCTGCTCTACACTGACCTTCGGGCAAGATTGAGGGTGGGAGGCTCGCTCTTCAGTCATTTAGCGTTGTACTGGGGGACAAGACAGGGATTTCTCCTGTCCCCTTTGTTTTTTGTGTGGAGTTTTATATAGCGGGAACTAGACCCGAAGGTATCAGAGCGCTTTACATGAGCACCAGTTAGATTACAGACGGACACATTCATTTTTGTTAGGCACGGGGAGATTAAGTGATTTGGTCAGAATCACAGAATGTTGAGCGTCTGTGCCGAGGCTCGAACCCGGTTCCCCAGCTCCGAGGTCGACCGCCCTAGCAGTTAGGCCATGTTGTTCGCTATTGCGATTAAGCCCCTGGCACCTTGGGTGATGGCTGATGCCTTGGTGAGGGGTCTAGAGTGGACTCCGGAGATCTCAGACAGGGTTAATCTATACGCAGATGAAACCCTGATTTTTTTGGGACAATCACCTTAGCTCGGGTCCCCGTGTTCTACAGATACTGGGGATTTTCAGTGAGCACTCAAGGCTCACCATTGACAAGTCTGAATCCTCCGTGTATCCCATGGCCTGTGATTCGGGAGCACTGGGATGAGCGGCAGACTTACAGATCCTCAGGGAGGATTTCCAATACCAGGGGGTGTATGTGACTGGGGACCCTGCATGAGCCCGGGAACAGAACCTAACCCCATCTGAATCAGCTGCCCATGGACTTGGGTTATTGGGCTATACTGCCACTATTAGATGCATATATATATATATATATATATATATATATATATATATATATATATATATATATATATATATATATATATATATATATTACAAGAAGAGTTGCCTCTAGGTGGGATGCACTCCCAGGTGGAAATTACGCCAAAGCAAGGGCACACGCCATGAACAAAGTCCTTTTCTGGTATCCTGCCAGACGCGTTTCGGAGCCAACGCCCTCTTCAGTGGCAGACCATGTGACGTGCCGGCTTGCGGCAACCACCAGTAAATCCCCGTAATAATTATGCTCAGGTGAACCACCTGGAGCAATGCTTCCTGGGACTGGTGGTTCAGTAAAACCCAAGTGGGTCGCCGCCGGCACTCACATTCTAAAATGTCTTTAAAAGGATTGCCAATGTTCGCGCCTGCACCCCTGCATATAACAGGCACCTCCTGTTCCACAGTTAGCAGCCCCAATAAAGCAGCCGTGGACCCGCCAGTGTTTCGCGGTGGTGCAATCCCGCGACCAGGCAGGCCGCTGTACAAAATACAAAAAGAGTTGCCTCTAGGTGGGATGCACTCCCAGGTGGAAATTACGCCAAAGCAAGGGCACACGCCATGAACAAAGTCCTTTTCTGGTATCCTGCCAGACGCGTTTCGGGCCAATGCCCTCTTCAGTGGCAGACCATGTGACGTGCCGGCAACCACCAGTAAATCCCCGTAATAATTATGCTCAGGTGAACCACCTGGAGCAATGCTTCCTGGGACTGGTGGTTCAGTAAAACCCAAGTGGGTCGCTGCCGGCACTCACATTCAAAAATGTCTTTAAAAGGATTGCCGATGTTCGCGCCGGCACCCCTGCATATAACAGGCAACTCCTGTTCCACAGTTAGCTGCCCCAATAAAGCAGCCGCGGACCCGCAAGTGTTTCGCGGTGGTGCAATCCCGTGACCAGGCATGCCGCTGTACAAAATACAAAAAGAGTTGCCTCTAGGTGGGATGCACTCCGAGGTGGAAATTACGCCAAAGCAAGGGCACACGCCATGAACAAAGTCCTTTTCTGGTAACCTGCCAGACGCGTTTCGGGCCAACACCCTCTTCAGTGGCAGACCATGTGACGTGCCGGCGTGCGGCAACCACCAGTAAATCCCCGTACTAATTATGCTCAGGTGAACCACCTGGAGCAATGCTTCCTGGGACTGGTGGTTCAGTAAAACCCAAGTGGGTCGCCGCCGGCACTCACATTCAAAAATGTCTTTAAAAGGATTGCCGATGTTCGCGCCGGCACCCCTGCATATAACAGGCAACTCCTGTTCCACAGTTAGCTGCCCCAATAAAGCAGCCGCAGACCCGCAAGAGTTTCGCGGTGGTGCAATCCTGCGACCAGGCAGGCCGCTGTACAAAATACAAAAAGAGTTGCCTCTAGGTGGGATGCACTCCCAGGTGGAAATTACGCGAAAGCAAGGGCACACGCCATGAACAAAGTCCTTTTCTGGTATCCTGCCAGACGCGTTTCGGGCCAACGCGCTCTTCAGTGGCAGACCATGTGACGTGCCGGCTTGCGGCAACCACCAGTAAATCCCCGTAATAATTATGCTCAGGTGAACCACCTGGAGCAATGCTTCCTGGGACTGGTGGTTCAGTAAAACCGAAGTGGGTCGCCGCCGGCACTCACATTCAAAAATGTCTTTAAAAGGATTGCCGATGTTCGCGCCGGCACCCCTGCATATAACAGGCACCTCCTGTTCCACAGTTAGCTGCCCCAATAAAGCAGCCGCGGACCCGCAAGTGTTTCGCGGTGGTGCAATCCCGCGACCAGGCAGACCGCTGTACAAAATACAAAAAGAGTTGCCTCTAGGTGGGGTGCACTCCCATGTGGAAATTACGCCAAAGCAAGGGCACACGCCATGAACAAAGTCCTTTTCTGGTATCCTGCCAGACGCGTTTCGGGCCAACGCCCTCTTCAGTGGCAGACCATGTGACGTGCCGGCGTGCGGCAACCACCAGTAAATCCCCGTAATAATTATGCTCAGGTGAACCACCTGGAGCAATGCTTCCTGGGACTGGTGGTTCAGTAAAACCCAAGTGGGTCACCGCCGGCACTCACATTCAAAAATGTCTTTAAAAGGATTGCCGATGTTCGCGCCGGCACCCCTGCATATAACAGGCACCTCCTGTTCCACAGTTAGCTGCCCCAATAAAGCAGCCGCGGACCCGCAAGTGTTTCGCGGTGGTGCAATCCCGCGACCAGGCAGGCCGCTGTACAAAATACAAAAAGAGTTGCCTCTAGGTGGGATGCACTCCCAGGTGGAAATTACGCCAAAGCAAGGGCACACACCATGAACAAAGTCCTTTTCTGGTATCCTGCCAGACGCGTTTCTGGCCAACGCCCTCTTCAGTGGCAGACCATGTGACGTGCGGCAACCACCAGTAAATCCCTGTAATAATTATGCTCAGGTGAACCACCTGGAGCAATGCTCCCTGGGACTGGTGGTTCAGTAAAACCCAAGTGGGTCGCCGCCGGCACTCACATTCAAAAATGTCTTTAAAAGTATTGGCGATGTTCGCGCCGGCACCCCTGCATATAACAGGCACCTCCTGTTCCACAGTTAGCTGCCCCAATAAAGCAGCCGCGGACCCGCAAGTGTTTCGCGGTGGTGCAATCCCGCGACCAGGCAGGCCGCTGTACAAAATACAAAAAGAGTTGCCTCTAGGTGGGATGCACTCCCAGGTGGAAATTACGCCAAAGCAAGGGCACACGTCATGAACAAAGTCCTTTTCTGGTATCCTGCCAGACGCGTTTCGGGCCAACGCCCTCTTCAGTGGCAGACCATGTGACGTGCCGGCGTGCGGCAACCACCAGTAAATCCCCGTAATAATTATGCTCAGGTGAACCACCTGGAGCAATGCTTCCTGGGACTAGTGGTTCAGTAAAACCCAAGTGGGTCGCCGCCGGCACTCACATTCAAAAATGTCTTTAAAAGGATTGCCGATGTTCGCGCCGGCACCCCTGCATATAACAGGCACCTCCTGTTCCACAGTTAGCTGCCCCAATAAAGCAGCCGCGGACCCGCAAGTGTTTCGCGGTGGTGCAATCCCGCGACCAGGCAGGTCGCTGTACAAAATACAAAAAAGTTGCCTCTAGGTGGGATGCACTCCCAGGTGGAAATTACGCCAAAGCAAGGGCACACGCCATGAACAAAGTCCTTTTCTGGTATACTGCCAGACGCGTTTCGGGCCAACGCCCTCTTCAGTGGCAGACCATGTGACGTGCCGGCGTGCGGCAACCACCAGTAAATCCCCGTAATAATTATGCTCAGGTGAACCACCTGGAGCAATGCTTTCTGGGTCTGGTGGTTCAGTAAAACCCAAGTGGGTCGCCTCCGGCACTCACATTAAAAAATGTCTTTAAAAGGATTGCCGATGTTCGCGCCGGCACCCCTGCATATAACAGGCACCTCCTGTTCCACAGTTAGCTGCCCCAATAAAGCAGCTGCGGACCCGCAAGTGTTTCGCGGTGGTTCAATCCCGCGACCAGGCAGGCCGCTGTACAAAATACAAAAGAGTTGCCTCTAGGTGGGATGCACTCCCAGGTGGAAATTACGCCAAAGCAAGGGCACACGCCATGAACAAAGTCCTTTTCTGGTATCCTGCCAGACGCGTTTCGGGCCAACGCCCTCTTCAGTGGCAGACCATGTGACGTGCCGGCGTGCGGCAACCACCAGTAAATCCCCGTAATAATTATGCTCAGGTGAACCACCTGGAGCAATGCTTCCTGGGACTGGTGGTTCAGTAAAACCCAAGTGGGTCGCCGCCGACACTCACATTCAAAAATGTCTTTAAAAGGATTGCCGATGTTCGCGCCGGCACCCCTGCATATAACAGGCACCTCCTGTTCCACAGTTAGCTGCCCCAATAAAGCAGCCGCGGACCCGCAAGTGTTTCGCGGTGGTGCAATCCCGCGACCAGGCAGGCCGCTGTACAAAATACAAAAAGAGTTGCCTCTAGGTGGGATGCACTCCCAGGTGGAAATTACGCCAAAGCAAGGGCACACGTCATGAACAAAGTCCTTTTCTGGTATCCTGCCAGACGCGTTTCGGGCCAACGCCCTCTTCAGTGGCAGACCATGTGACGTGCCGGCGTGCGGCAACCACCAGTAAATCCCCGTAATAATTATGCTCAGGTGAACCACCTGGAGCAATGCTTCCTGGGACTGGTGGTTCAGTAAAACCCAAGTGGGTCGCCGCCGGCACTCACATTCAAAAATGTCTTTAAAAGGATTGCCGATGTTCGCGCCGGCACCCCTGCATATAACAGGCACCTCCTGTTCCACAGTTAGCTGCCCCAATAAAGCAGCCGCGGACCCGCAAGTGTTTCGCGGTGGTGCAATCCCGCGACCAGGCAGGCCGCTGTACAAAATACAAAAAGAGTTGCCTCTAGGTGGGATGCACTCCCAGGTGGAAATTACGCCAAAATAAGGGCACACGACATGAACAAAGTCCTTTTCTGGTTTCCTGCCAGACGCGTTTCGGGCCAACGCCCTCTTCATTGGCAGATCATGTGACGTGCCGGCGTGCGGCAACCACCAGTAAATCCCCGTAATAATTATGCTCAGGTGAACCACCTGAAGCAATGCTTCCTGGGACTGGTGGTTCAGTAAAACCCAAGTGGGTCGCCGCCGGCACTCACATTCAAAAATGTCTTTAAAAGGATTGCCGATGTTCGCGCCGGCACCCCTGCATATAACAGGCACCTCCTGTTCCACAGTTAGCTGCCCCAATAAAGCAGCCGCGGACCCGCAAGTGTTTCACGGTGGTGCAATCCCGCGACCAGGCAGGCCGCTGTACAAAATACAAAAAGAGTTGCCTCTAGGTGGGATGCACTCCCAGGTGGAAATTACGCCAAAGTAAGGGCACACGACATGAACAAAGTCCTTTTCTGGTTTCCTGCCAGACGCGTTTCGGGCCAACGCCCTCTTCAGTGGCAGATCATGTGACGTGCCGGCGTGCGGCAACCACCAGTAAATCCCCGTAATAATTATGCTCAGGTGAACCACCTGGAGCAATGCTTCCTGGGACTAGTGGTTCAGTAAAACCCAAGTGGGTCGCCGCCGGCACTCACATTCAAAAATGTCTTTAAAAGGATTGCCGATGTTCGCGCCGGCACCCCTGCATATAACAGGCACCTCCTGTTCCACAGTTAGCTGCCCCAATAAAGCAGCCGCGGACCCGCAAGTGTTTCGCGGTGGTGCAATCCCGCGACCAGGCAGGTCGCTGTACAAAATACAAAAAAAGTTGCCTCTAGGTGGGATGCACTCCCAGGTGGAAATTACGCCAAAGCAAGGGCACACGCCATGAACAAAGTCCTTTTCTGGTATACTGCCAGACGCGTTTCGGGCCAACGCCCTCTTCAGTGGCAGACCATGTGACGTGCCGGCGTGCGGCAACCACCAGTAAATCCCCGTAATAATTATGCTCAGGTGAACCACCTGGAGCAATGCTTTCTGGGTCTGGTGGTTCAGTAAAACCCAAGTGGGTCGCCTCCGGCACTCACATTAAAAAATGTCTTTAAAAGGATTGCCGATGTTCGCGCCGGCACCCCTGCATATAACAGGCACCTCCTGTTCCACAGTTAGCTGCCCCAATAAAGCAGCTGCGGACCCGCAAGTGTTTCGCGGTGGTTCAATCCCGCGACCAGGCAGGCCGCTGTACAAAATACAAAAAGAGTTGCCTCTAGGTGGGATGCACTCCCAGGTGGAAATTACGCCAAAGCAAGGGCACACGCCATGAACAAAGTCCTTTTCTGGTATCCTGCCAGACGCGTTTCGGGCCAACGCCCTCTTCAGTGGCAGACCATGTGACGTGCCGGCGTGCGGCAACCACCAGTAAATCCCCGTAATAATTATGCTCAGGTGAACCACCTGGAGCAATGCTTCCTGGGACTGGTGGTTCAGTAAAACCCAAGTGGGTCGCCGCCGACACTCACATTCAAAAATGTCTTTAAAAGGATTGCCGATGTTCGCGCCGGCACCCCTGCATATAACAGGCACCTCCTGTTCCACAGTTAGCTGCCCCAATAAAGCAGCCGCGGACCCGCAAGTGTTTCGCGGTGGTGCAATCCCGCGACCAGGCAGGCCGCTGTACAAAATACAAAAAGAGTTGCCTCTAGGTGGGATGCACTCCCAGGTGGAAATTACGCCAAAGCAAGGGCACACGTCATGAACAAAGTCCTTTTCTGGTATCCTGCCAGACGCGTTTCGGGCCAACGCCCTCTTCAGTGGCAGACCATGTGACGTGCCGGCGTGCGGCAACCACCAGTAAATCCCCGTAATAATTATGCTCAGGTGAACCACCTGGAGCAATGCTTCCTGGGACTGGTGGTTCAGTAAAACCCAAGTGGGTCGCCGCCGGCACTCACATTCAAAAATGTCTTTAAAAGGATTGCCGATGTTCGCGCCGGCACCCCTGCATATAACAGGCACCTCCTGTTCCACAGTTAGCTGCCCCAATAAAGCAGCCGCGGACCCGCAAGTGTTTCGCGGTGGTGCAATCCCGCGACCAGGCAGGCCGCTGTACAAAATACAAAAAGAGTTGCCTCTAGGTGGGATGCACTCCCAGGTGGAAATTACGCCAAAATAAGGGCACACGACATGAACAAAGTCCTTTTCTGGTTTCCTGCCAGACGCGTTTCGGGCCAACGCCCTCTTCATTGGCAGATCATGTGACGTGCCGGCGTGCGGCAACCACCAGTAAATCCCCGTAATAATTATGCTCAGGTGAACCACCTGAAGCAATGCTTCCTGGGACTGGTGGTTCAGTAAAACCCAAGTGGGTCGCCGCCGGCACTCACATTCAAAAATGTCTTTAAAAGGATTGCCGATGTTCGCGCCGGCACCCCTGCATATAACAGGCACCTCCTGTTCCACAGTTAGCTGCCCCAATAAAGCAGCCGCGGACCCGCAAGTGTTTCACGGTGGTGCAATCCCGCGACCAGGCAGGCCGCTGTACAAAATACAAAAAGAGTTGCCTCTAGGTGGGATGCACTCCCAGGTGGAAATTACGCCAAAGTAAGGGCACACGACATGAACAAAGTCCTTTTCTGGTTTCCTGCCAGACGCGTTTCGGGCCAACGCCCTCTTCAGTGGCAGATCATGTGACTTGCCGGCGTGCGGCAACCACCAGTAAATCCCCGTAATAATTATGCTCAGGTGAACCACCTGGAGCAATGCTTCCTGGGACTGGTGGTTCAGTAAAACCCAAGTGGGTCGCCGCCGGCACTCACATTCAAAAATGTCTTTAAAAGGATTGCCGATGTTCGCGCCGGCACCCCTGCATATAACAGGCACCTCCTGTTCCACAGTTAGCTGCCCCAATAAAGCAGCCGCGGACCCGCAAGTGTTTCGCGGTGGTGCAATTCCGCGACCAGGCAGGCCGCTGTACAAAATACAAAAAGAGTTGCCTCTAGGTGGGATGCACTCCCAGGTGGAAATTACGCCAAATCAAGGGCACACGTCATGAACAAAGTCCTTTTCTGGTATCCTGCCAGACGCGTTTCGGGCCAACGCCCTCTTCAGTGGCAGACCATGTGACGTGCCGGCGTGCGGCAACCACCAGTAAATCCCCGTAATAATTATGCTCAGGTGAACCACCTGGAGCAATGCTTCCTGGGACTGGTGGTTCAGTAAAACCCAAGTGGGTCGCCGCCGGCACTCACATTCAAAAATGTCTTTAAAAGGATTGCCGATGTTCGCGCCGGCACCCCTGCATATAACAGGCACCTCCTGTTCCACAGTTAGCTGCCCCAATAAAGCAGCCGCGGACCCGCAAGTGTTTCGCGGTGGTGCAATTCCGCGACCAGGCAGGCCGCTGTACAAAATACAAAAAGAGTTGCCTCTAGGTGGGATGCACTCCCAGGTGGAAATTACGCCAAAGTAAGGGCACACGACATGAACAAAGTCCTTTTCTGGTTTCCTGCCAGACGCGTTTCGGGCCAACGCCCTCTTCAGTGGCAGATCATGTGACGTGCCGGCGTGCGGCAACCACCAGTAAATCCCCGTAATAATTATTGGGGCAGCTAACTGTGGAACAGGAGGTGCCTGTTATATGCAGGGGTGCCGGCGTGAACATCGGCAATCCTTTTAAAGACATTTTTGAATGTGAGTGCCGGCGGCGACCCACTTGGGTTTTACTGAACCACCAGTCCCAGGAAGCATTGCTTCAGGTGGTTCACCTGAGCATAATTATTACGGGGATTTACTGGTGGTTGCCGCACGCCGGCACGTCACATGATCTGCCACTGAAGAGGGCGTTGGCCCGAAACGCGTCTGGCAGGAAACCAGAAAAGGACTTTGTTCATGTCGTGTGCCCTTACTTTGGCGTAATTTCCACCTGGGAGTGCATGCCACCTAGAGGCAACTCTTTTTGTATATATATATATATATATATATATATATATATATATATATATATATATATATATATATACTGCCAACTCTTCATCTAGAAAAGGCCTGCACTCGAATCTGTGGAATAATTTCTTTATTCAAGACAGCATTTGTAGAAACTGGAACGCGTTTCCGCTGTTAACACAGCCTTTGTCAACCATAAATGCACCTAGTGTTTTTTTCCTTTTTTAAATAATGTCCACAGGTGTTACCAATTGTTACCAATTACATGGACATGAAAAAGTTACTGTCATGTTCCTAAATCTTTCGTAATTGTTGGTGGTCCCTTGTAAAAAATATATACACTTTCTTCAGTTCCAGCAGAATAAATAAGCCATTTACAACATTTAATTTTTAACTTCATGCGCACTGTGTAATCTTTGTGGAATCCATGGAAATGTCTCTATTGTTAAATAACATGCTTATAAAGTTCGTTGGCAGCCTTTCAGAAAATTACTTTTCACCACACCATATATATAATTGTCGCACTCCCTGTCTGCTATATCATCTGCAAAATTACCCCATCCCCCTACCCATCTTGGTCTTTAAGAGACTGGAATCCCTATTGAGGGCCTTTCTAAGGAGAAACTGCACCAGAGTATTGCTCTTTCCAAGTGCTACAAATCGACATACAATGGAGGACTTTCCACACTGGACATATGCTCATACTATAGAGCAATGTATCTTATTGTCATCAATGAGTGGTGGTTCACAGGTGTAGAGAATCTGCCTTCATCCCTGATGAGGGTGACCTCTCTCCTGCATTTGCTATACGGAGGAGCTCCACTAGTGCACCTTCCAGCAGCCACACAGGTGGTGCGCTCTAGGTGTGGCGGGACCCTCACAGAGCCCTTGGCTGGAAGGGACCCTTGACTAAAGAAGCCCCATTATGGTACACGACTCGACTGTCCCAAGTTGCGGCTCTAGAAGATTCTAGGTCCTGGGATGTTATTGGCATTACAAAGCTGGGTGACGCTATGTCAGGGTCCAATATATAATAATTTCAGGAACCACAGGGAGAATATGAGCTACATCGTTCATACTTTTACAGGTATCAGCAATTAAGACATGCTCTTACTCCATACATTAGAGGCTGCACAGACATACCAGATTACAATTCCCTGAAGGCAAAGATACTTATGGTGGCTTGGGAGGGCGACCTTGGGCAAATGAAAGATGAAGACTGGAGGGAGGCCTGTGCCTCCCCCAGAGACGCAGCGATTACCTCACAATTCTGCCTCATACAATGGGAGTATTTCAACAGGGTTTACTATACCCAGGAGAAGCTGTGCAAGATGGGGGCAGTGGACACCCAAGCGGCCTGAGATGCCATTCGGGATGGGGAGCTTCTTTCATATGACCTGGGCGTGCACCAGATTGGCCCCATTCTGGGAGGGGGTGCTGGCGTGTTGAGATGGGTGCTGCCCCACAACCCTAAGCTGGTTCCCCACCATAGGATTGGAGACCTGGACGCCAATAGATATCATACTTCCCTGTTGTGGTTAGGGCTGGCGATAGCGAAAAAGGACATCGCTAGGGCCCGAAAGGACACCAACCCCCCCACTTCTAGAGCTGTGTGGAAAGAGGGGCTGGATAGATGCATGAGCTTGGAGATTCCTATATATAAGGCCAGAGGTTGCCCCCTTAAAAACAATAAAATAAGGACATCATGGTGCCAGTATTTAGGTCACACTGCAATGACCGGAGAAACCTGGTCTCTCTTTGGAGGAGGAGATTTGGACCTATAGAGAAGGGAGTTGAATTACATTTTCAAAGGCCACCCCAGTTTAGACCCATCCATATAGATAGCAGCAGGTAACAAGGCTGCGCGTATTGACTCGACCAACTGTACTTTTTAAAGAATTAATTGTGCTTTTAAATGGTTTTAGAATCGACGGATTGAAGTCCTTTTAGTAAGAATGTTTTTTTAGCTCTCAGCTTAGTCTTACCTTGTTCTCATTTGAACACTTCACTAAGTCGTGTTTGTGCCCGATACGTCCTGGTCCGCCGCGGCTGATAGTGCCGATTGAGCGGAGGGCGGGGCTTGAAGCTTTTTGATACACTTCCGCCGAAGGTAGCGGTCTAGTGGCGCGACTATCGCGCATACAAAGGTAGATGACAGCAAGGACGCGCAGCGGGCGCGCCAAAGGCAAGCCCGTCTGCGCCCGTCCGCGTCCTACCGGGGCCAGGGGCCGGAAATGCTGTCCATTACCCTCTAGGCAGCAAAGTACGGTACTCCAGCAGCCAACTTAGGCAACTAGAACCAAAGTTACCGTCAAACTGCAGACATAGTCTAGACATAGATCAAGAAATAAAGAAGTGTGCATACTGCCCGTTTAAACTAAACCCTACTATTAAACAGAATACAAATCAGGCAGCCCATGAACTGAAATGCCTACTTATAAATTGCAGGTCACTGAGTAAGCATAAAATTGAAATATACGAATGTATCTTAGAGAGAGACCCAGATGTCCTGTTCATTACTGAAACATGGTTACAGGAATCCTCTGCGCCCGATATATTACAAGCACTCCCATCTGAATATGGGATCCTTAGAGTGGATCGCATTAAGAAGGGAGGAGGTATAGCTATAATTCATAAACTGACACTTAGCTGTACAATGACGAAGACGGACATAGATGATTGTGAAGCGGCCTTATTTACAATAAAACCTAATGATAAACAAACCATAAACGGTTATTTGATCTATAGACCTCCAGGGACAAGTACAGACTTTAGCCAGAGCCTTCGGGAAAGTTTAATCCAACCAGCACTGTACCATGGCAACTTGATTGTCTTGGGAGATCTAAATTTACACTTTGACAATAAAACGTGCAAAGAAGCACAATCTCTGTGCCAGGAGCTGGCGGGGCTTCAACTAGAACTTAAGTCTACACACGCAACACATCAATTAGGACACTTATTAGACCCCATCTTTTCTAACTGCCAAGAGCTATCAGTTAAACATCCAACAGCGGTTCCATGGTCAGACCACCATCTTGTGACGTTCCACATCCCACAATTAAGGCTACCCACAAAAAGAGGTCCACCATCTAACAATAGACGTAGGAAATGGACAAAATTTAACGAGAGCAATTTCACCCAGGCCCTACTAGTAAATAATCCTATCCTAGTCAGTAATATCAACGAATCAAGCCAAGGAGTAGATAAATGGATTACGGACGCATTAGATGTGGCAGCACCATGGACCAATAGCACTCCACAAAGGCAAACAAAGAGCGCGCCGTGGTTTAACAAAGCTTTACGGCTGGCCAGGAAGGCATGCAAAAGGCAGGAACGAAAATGGAGGGCCGGTTTCTTGGACTTAGAGAAAGTGGAATATAGAGTTAAGCTTAGACAGTATCACTCACTTATAAAGAAAACTCGTGTGACCTACTATTCAGAAAGAATTGAGACAGCAGAAAGTTCATCAAGGGAACTATTTAGCATATTTAAAGAGTTATCCTCATTAGAAAGAACAACAATTCCAACGTCTGGTTCGGAAGAGTCATGCAATGAGATTGCAGAGTTCTTTGCTGATAAAGTATCTAAAATTTACGATACTTTCTCTGAGGATGCCCGGAATGGCTGTATACAACATAAAGAACAAATACAGGATTGGGGTGAAAACAGTATTTGACAATTTCTTACTCCCCCTTTAGAAGATTTGAAAAATTTAGTACAAAGCATAAGATCAGGCTCCCCAAACGATCCAGCTATTCCTAAAGTGATTGGTGCAGGACTAGGGGTGATACTGCCCTATATCCAACAATTGCTGGACACCTCCTTTCAGGAAGGTCAGCTACCTGATAGGTGGAAGCGAGCAATGGTGCGCCCACTGAAGAAAAAACCCACAGTGGATGGGAATCTATTAGCAAATCTGCGACCGGTTTCATTGCTACCATATTTTTCCAAAATTGCGGAAAAAGTGGTTAATATACACCTTGAGAGACACATAAAGAAAAATAAATTACTACATCCCACCCAATCTGGTTTTAGACCAACTTATTCAACAGAGACAGCTCTGCTTTTTGCTACTGAGACGATACGGAAGAGAGTGGACGAAGGGCTGACAACTGCGCTGGTCTTATTAGACTTGAGCGCGGCTTTCGATACGGTGTCACATAAGCTGCTCATACACCGTCTCAGAAGAGGGGGTGTGGTGGGGGCTGCGATGGACTGGATGGTATCTTACTTACAGGATCGCAGCTTTCAAGTGATACAATCTGCGTACACATCCAAACCCATTACCTTGGCACAGGGGGTGCCGCAGGGCTCAATTTTGAGCCCAACTCTCTTCAATCTATATGTCGAACCCCTGGCCGATATTGTAGAAAAACATGGAGTCTCAATCGTGTCGTACGCAGATGACACTCAGCTAGTGGTCACTTTGGCTCCCAATTCACCTCAAGCAGCTAACAGTTTTGCAGACTGCCTGAAAGACCTGGCAGGGTGGATGTCAGATAACTGCCTAAGTCTAAATGGCAGTAAGACAGAGGTATTAATAGTAGGAAATTCTCCCTCTATATGGTCGCCGGCTTGGTGGCCAACTATGCTAGGACCAGCTCCGTCTCCGAAGACTGAGGTGAAAAATCTGGGAGTATGGATGGACTCTAAACTATCCTTCGATGCCCAGATCAAAAGAACGAGAGGAAATGTTTCGGAATCCTGAAGATCCTCAGGAAAACCCTGGACATTCTTCCTATTTCTGCCAGAAAAACCTTGATCCATGCTCTGGTCACGACAAGACTGGATTACGGGAATGTGCTGCTCTTGGGCGCAACTAAAAAAGGGTCTTCAGAAACTGCAATCCATCCAGAATGCAGCCGCCCGTCTGGCTCTGAACCTGCCGAGAAGGGCACCTTCTAAGAATGCATTGGAAACACTGCATTGGTTGCCTGTTCAGAAACGGATCACGTTCAAGGCACTATCTTTTGGCCATTGTATTCTGCAGAAAAAAGGCCCTACATACCTGCACAACCTACTTCTTCCATATAAGACGGAACGCCAGTTAAGATCTACTGGGACACATCAGGCCAAAGTCCCAAGGATAAAAAGAGCACGCATGGGTGCACGCTCTTACAGCTATTTGGCAGCTAAGAGCTGGAATGAGCTTCCCGTGTTCCTTCGGGAGGAACAATCACATAAAGTTTTTCGCAAAAAACTAAAAACATGGCTTTTTACACAGTAGATAAGAGCCATATTCGAACTGTAGGCAAATGATTCTTGGAATTGTCAGTTGAAGGATATAGCGCGGGGACACACCAGTTGGTGTAACCAGGCGCTTTATAAATCTAAAAACTCAAACTCATATGCAATTCAGTCTTGACCCTGTGCCTCATGGGAACAGTCCAGCCCGAACTGCCAAGCCAGGTCCTCCCTGGACCAGAAACCAGCATCCTAGGACCGGTTTCGGGGTTTCACCCCTCATCAGCCCAGGCTAGCTTGAATCCAGTGGTACAGTGAGCCCGGGACCCACGTCTGGACATACCCGGCGCACTTAGGGCAAGAAAGCAAAAGATACAGAAATGATGGAAGGAACAGGGTCAAGACTGATTTGCATATGGCTGGGTCCAAACTGGGGTAGCGTGGTGAGCAAAAGAATGATGGATTAAACCCAGATCCTTGTGACTGGGGGTGAATGTTTGCATTGTTCAACATTCCGTCCATCAATTGTTTCTTTTGCATTTGTCGCCCTAAGTGGAAAGGGTATGCCCAGACGTGGGTCCCGTGCTCACTGCACCACTGGATTCAAGCTAGCCTGGTTGATGAGGGGTGTTGCCCAGAAACCGGTCCCAGGATGCTGGTCTCCGGTCCAGGTAGGACCTGGCTGGGCAGTTTGGGCTGGACTGTTCCCATAAGGAACAGGGTCAAGACTGATTTACACATGGCTGGGTCCAAACTGGGGTGGCATGGTGAGCAAAAGAATTATGGATTAAACCCAGATCCTTGTGACTCGGGGTGAATGTTTGCATTGTTCAACATTTCGTCCATCAATTGTTTCTTTTGCATTTGTCGCCTTAAGTGGGAAGGATATGCCCAGACGTGGGTCCTGTGCTCACTGCCCCACTTGATTCAAGCTAGCCTGGCTGATGAGGGGTGATGCTCCGAAACCGGTCCCAGGATGCTTGTATCCGGTCCAGGGAGGACCTGGCTTTGCAGTTCTGGATGGACTGTTCCCATAAGGAACAGGGTCAGGACTTATTTGCATATGGCTGGGTCCAAACTGGGGTAGCGTGGTGAGCAAAAGAATGATGGATTAAACCCAGATCCTTGTGACTGGGGTGAATGTTTGCATTGTTCAACATTCCGTCCATCAATTGTTTCTTTTGCGATTGTTGTCAAGCATTATTCTCCAGATTCCAAGATGAGTTTTGGATAGTCCGTAATATGCAGCCTTGTTGTAGTCGAGCAGGCAAGTGCTCCCAGAATAGGAGTGGTGGAGGATGTGGCTAGACTGAAAGATCGCTACTTTCCTGAATAAATTCCTCCAACATAAAAAAAGACTTTCCTTGTTGGAGATGTAGAGCTTGTGTCCGAATAAGGAGTACAAAAGGAGAATTGTATGTACTGCTCGGAGTGTCCTTCTAATTCTGGCCTTTGTGTGCCCACATGATTTAAATTGTACTACACGCAATTCAGGTATTCTGAGCAACCATGAGAGTAAAGGGGAACTGACTTTGGTCTGTATTGCTCAGTGCTTAATTTGAGCTGGTAGTTTCCGGTGCTCTGCACCCTCACTTAATTGTCAACATCAGAGCTTGACAGTCTGCCACAAGGAGGTGCTGTCTAGCTAATTTAGAGATTACCAAAATAACAGCTAATTATTAATTCAATATACATTAAAAATGACTACTACGTGTCGCCCAAGCCATTCTTATAGCTTTGGGGGCCTGAAATAGTCCAAACTGTCACACTTGTAAGAGTATGATGGTTAGTAGTTGTGTTGTTACTACCATGGGCAGCATAGCAGGGGCAATGTGTGGTGCAAGCTGCAGTGGCCTCCTGAAGAGAGCCCTTGCATGTATTTTGTTCACAAATTAAGCACTGGTATTGCTAAATATTTTCTGTTTAGATACCTACTTGGCAGTAGAGTGATATGCTTAGTGACACTGTTGTGTATGTAGTCATAGTTGGTATTTCATCTTCTACCAACAGGTTGGTTCCTTCTATTTGGAAAAAAGTCCTGTTTTTAGTTTAGTAGCTTTATTTTTTCGTATCTGTGCTTTTTGTGTGTAGTCTGTCTGAGTTTGGCTGGCGGTCTGTGTGGACTGGGGTCTGGCTGGCAATGTTCGGGTCTGGCTGGTGGTGTGTGTGTGTACTGGCGCCTGGTTGGTGGTCTGTTCGGAGTTTGGCTGGTGGTGTGTGTGGACTGGTGTCTGGCTGGTGGTGTGTGTGGACAGGCATTTGGCCAGCAGTGTGTGTGTTTGCTGCTATTACACACACACCAAACGCCAGTTCACACACACCTACAGCCAAACTCCAGTCTACATACTCTGCCAGCAGCCAGGTGGTATGATTGCTGTGTCAGTCCTGTGGGCATATGAAAGTGATGGGCCCTTGAATGGCACAGTTTGTTGATGTGAGTGTTGTTATGTGTTGAGCCCACGGCTGGAGGTGTGAATGATTTTTTGTGTATGACGCATGAAAGGTGTGTGAATGTCCCGTAAATTGGTTGGTGCCTTGTCGTGGCTTTACAGCTCACAAGCTGTGAGTCACTGGTTAAGTATTACAAAATGAAAATGATCTCATTAACAGTGATTTTTACGTTTTCATGTATGATAAATCTTTTATTAATACGTTTTACATTTTGACCTTTTCACTTACCCTCATGCCAAATCCAACCAGTATGTGTGTGTTCTTGAGTAGATGGATGTGCAGTTATATTTGTCTTTTCTGTCTTTCACTGTCAGGGTGTAAATTGTCTCTAAAGACATCTTACCAACCCCAGATATTTTTTGAGACTCCAGGGAGGTGTCTCGCATGGATCCCACAAGGTTGTTACCCAGAAGCCCTTGCAAACCTCAAACATAGGCTAACAGCACACATTTTCTTCATATTTCTGGGAATCAAAGTACTGGAATCTGTGGGGAGCGGTACATTTCCTACCACCCAGCATTCACATATCACCACTATAAAAATAGTACTTCCCCTTTGTGGGTGGGCCTAACATCTGGGAAAGGAAGGGGTCCAAGATGCATTGTGGCACCATCAATAAAAGGGGTAGCTGCAGTTTTTGGGCCCTGCAGCCACCCAGGGAAATATACCAAACCTAGGCATTGTTGAAAACTAGACACCACGGGAAGTCCAGGGTGGTGTGCCTTGCATGGATCCCACAAAGTCTTCTTACCCACAATGTCCTGCAAACCTCAACATGTGCCGAAAATCGCCCTTGCACTTCTCCGACATAAACTTCTGGAATCAGAAGAAATGCACACAATTCCTACCACCCGGCATTCTCTTCACTCGTCCTGATAAAAATGCTGCCCCACTTGTGTGGCTGGGCCTAGTGCCCGAAACAGGAATGGATCAAACTAATGTCAATGAGAGTCCTCGTAAAGGGACTCTCATTGACTTTTGAATTTTGTGGATTCCTGATGATTACAGAAGTTTATGTCACAGAAATGAAAGGGAAATGCACAATTTTAGGCAAAGTTTGAGGCTTGCAAGGCACAGTGGGTAAGAAAGCTTTGTGGGATCCATGCAAGGCACACCACCCTGGAATCCTCTGGGGGTATAGTTTTCAGAAATGTCTGGGTTTGGTAGGTTTCTCTGGGTGGCCGTCGATCCCTGGCCCAAAATCCACAGTTACACTCAGAGCCAGATCAGATAATTGTGACAGGAAAAGTTGATGTCAATACATTGTATTTTGGACCCTTTCCTGTTGCGGGCACTAAGCCTACCCACACAAGTGAGGCACCCTTTTTATCAGGATACTGGGGTGTGCGGGTAGGAACGATGGGTGGTAGGAAATTTGTGTCTCCCTGCAGATTCCGGGCGTTGAACTCAGAAATGTGAAGAAAATTTGTGAGGCACCATTTTTATCAGGAGTAATGTGGGAAAGCAGAAAAATAGAACATTTGTGATTATCAACTGTATTTCTCTGCATTTATGCCTTCCAAATGTAAGCCAGTGTGTAGTAAAGAAGGCATTTTTAAAAAATGCCCTCTGAATCACATTCTAGGATGGGTACCCACAAAATAACCACTGCTCCTAAACTCTGAGTCTGGAGTCCATTTCAGAAATACCTAAATTTCCTTGATGCCCATTTTCCACTCTTTATGTTTTCCCTTATAAATTCCTCTATACCCTGTACACAATGAAAAACCATTGTAAGGCGCAGCTCAGTTGTTGGCTCTGGGTCTAGGAAAACCTACAAACCCTAAATATCCCCCCAACCAGCAGGGTCTAGCGGATGTAATGGTATATTGCTTTTGTAAACTGACCATTGTCACAAGAAGTTACAAACAAAAACATTGTCACAAATAGCAGTTTTTTCCTACTCATTTCAATATCTTTTTATTTCAACAGTTTCTTTAGGAAAACCTTGAGGGATCTACACAAATGACCCCTTGCTGCATTAAGAATTTTGTCTTCTTTTCAGAATTCTATGGCTTGCCAGGATCACCCATAGATTTCACACTGGTTTCCACCACAAACTGAAAGTAGGTTTAAAGTACAAAAATGAGAAAAAATAGGCTAACTCTTTGAAACATGACAAAACCGTGGTTAAAAAATAGTTTTTTTAATGTAGCTCTGCCTGTTCCTGAAAGCTGGGAAGATTGCGACTTCAGCACAGCAAACCTTTTGTTGATATCAATTTTGGGGAAAAAAACAGACTTTTTTTTGTGGAGCACTTTTTTTCTATTTCTCAAAACACACAATGTAGCTATATTTTGGCTAATTGGAGATGCCATTAAAGGTGTGGTCCGTGGCAAGACGCCTGGTACGGATGGTCTTTTGGTGAATTCTACCAAATATATGCCCCTCAACTGGTACAGAGGCTGGCAGCAATGTACATGGGCACCCGGGAGTGCGGTAGCCTGCCTGACACCACCAGGAAAGCCCCAACAGTGTCTATTCCTAAGACCTAAGGTGATGCCAAGGATGCATCGTCATACCGACCCTTGTCTATGTTAAACCTAGACTATAAAATCCGTAGTAAGGTCCTGGCCAATTGTCTCCAGTCCCATTTGCCTGAGTTAATACACGAAGACCAAAATGGATAAATTCCAAAGCGCAATACCTCCTACAACATCAGGCGATTACGTCATGTGCTGGAAGCCACAGATGGGGACATGGTTCCCTGAGGTCCACATGGCCACGATAGATATATGCAAAGCCTTCGACACCCTCTGGTGGGATTATTTGGAGGCAGTCATGCCAAGGATGTCACTGGGCGATAACTGGACCAAATGGGTCAATCTACTATATGCGGGGTGAATACAGGAGGGTGCATTTCTCAACCCTTCGAGATTGGCCGGGGCGCAAGGCAGGGCTGCCCACTCCCCTCCCCCCCACCCCCCCAATGATGTTTGCGCTGACAATTAAGCCGTTTGGTGCGTAGGGAGGGCTGGGACAGTGGCATTCCACTCTGGGATAGGGAACGTGTGGTCTCGCTGTAAACAGATGACATGCTTATCCATTTGAGGGAGCCCCGGTCGGGGTCCCGTGGAGTGTGGCCCTTATGGAGGACTTCGGAGACGTATTGGGCCTGCACGTGAAGTGGCAAAAGTTGTGCACATTCCCTATATCAGCGGGGCTGGGGAGGCCGCCGGCATCGGTGACTGATTCTGGCATGCATTGGGAGCACACAGTTTTCAAATATTTAGGGATCAAGGTATATGATACTGATGCAGACTTACTGGAGGGCAACCTCAGGGTTTGATGTGTGGCTTGTGAAGTAGTGTGACCATTTGACAGTCCTCGTGGCTCCCTATCATGGCCCGCATAGCGTTGACTAAGATGGTGGGGCTCCCCAGAGTCCTGTACCACTTTGTAAATCTTCCAATCTGGGTGCCATGAGCTTGGTTCTGGTCCCTCAAACTCATGATCAGAGAACTGATATGGGATGGGTGACATCCCTGAATGTTGCTGTGTACCCTGCAGAGGCCCTCATCAATAAGAGGCATAGGGGTCCCGGATTACGAATTATATTACAGTGCAGTTGGGCTGGCACCGTGGTTAGCAGGGATCAACCTGGCAGAATTAGATGAATTCAGGGACCCAAGCATAGAGGGAGCATTGCTGGCTCTATTAATGGTATTGAAACTCGCTCCGGCCCACAAACCCAGACTTTTAAATGCAGCTCTTAGGTGTTGGGCAGGTGCTTACCACCGGAAGGGGTCGGCTGTCCTCTATGCCCCAGCAGTGCTGCTGGTGGGTTGGCGACTGCTCGAGGTGGGTATTTTACAGCTTGATGAATATCACTCTGGACGGTAGCAAAGTGTGGAAACCGTGGGAGACTGCTATTCAGAGGACTCCTTTCAGCTCTTGAAGACATAAATGACAGAGGACGGCCTGCCTGGTACCCAGTTTCTGACATACAGGGCACTAACCCGGGCCCTGGGACGCTCGTTATGGACACCAGAGCCGGAGCCCCCTTCGCAAGATCTCTTCCAGACCATGTTTACGTTTGGCAGGTCAGGCACTTGGTCTCCTGGTTATACAAATCAGTGCTTTCCATGCAGATAGGCGATTTGCTGTGCCTCAAGACTACATGGGCGGCCAATATTGGCAGGCCTTTCTGCTGAAAGGTATGGGCATGAACATTGGAACACACTTACTCCTCCACACGTAACACTAGATTCAAATATACACAATTTACCTATAACCACTGCACATACCTCACGCCACACACACTTTATCTTACAGAATACAGACCTGAGCTGCCCTAGATGCACCCACGCTGATACAGCTTTCCTGCACATGGTTTGGAATTGCCCGACCATAACACGTTTCTGGTCGCAAGTCGCAAAGGATTTAGGATGCACTCTCTCAAGTGATTGCATACAGTGGAAATCTGTCTCCTTTGGTTGTACAAAAGGTAGCCTGCACAGAAGTTGGGCAATAGATTCTAGATTTGGCTCTGGGAATAGCGAGTAGAGATACCGCCCATCACTGGAAGTCCCCACATGGCCCACCTCATAGCAGATGGCATGTTGAGGTGAGAACCTGGGCGGTGACTGAAGGAGGGGCGGTGCGCGCTGAGGATTACAGAGGGCTCCACAGATGACCATTAGCGGACTTGTGGGGAGAGTTAATCTCTATGCTTCCTAGTGCTAGATTAGTAGTGTACAGTTTACGATGGAATAGGCACCTCCTTGCTCCCCCTGTTGTGCCCAACAGGGAACCACGGTGGGGCAAGAGTGAGGCGGATGGAGAAGGCTTGGATGGGCTGGGAGCCGGAAACGACCAGCAAGACACATCCCTCTCGCACCCTGGGCTCATGTATCATACACCCCGGCTGAAGATGTCCTAGACCACTTGAGTAGCAAAATAGGCAGAATTGCAATGAGAGACACTGGGAAAGTTAAGTTATGAGTTGTAATGTTGCTGATACTGATCTTTGTGGGGTTTAGACGAGACAGGTGTGTGCAATTATGTTGGGCGGGAGGGTGTGCACACAAGCAAATGTGACTGTATGGAAAAGACTGGTGCCAACAGAAGTGATGACCAAGCCGTGTGTCACTGCTACGCTATGCAAAGCAGAATCCACCTCACTTATTGCTAGCTGTGAAATGTATAAGATGTAAAGTATCCATATCTTTGAAATGCATGTACCTTCTTGTATCTAAAACCAATAAAGATATTTTTTTTTAAGTGGGTTGGGACAAAGCCATTACTTAAAAGACTGAGGGCTGGACAATAAGAACAGACCGGGTTGGGGGGGGGGGGGGGGTGCATTCAATAGTGAGTCATGTTCATGTTAATCTGATTCATTTCTGTGTAGTAATCTTGAGTTGAACTTTATGCCTTTGTTATTTGTGTGTGAAGTATAGAATTTTGGAACATATTAAAGTGTTATCTTTTTTCACAAAAAGGCACACTTAGTGGGACAGGTATTGTGTCTATTGCATAACTGTTGGGTTAGGAGCCTCACGTCCCACAATATCTCCATGAGAAGCCTGGGACTGCTCGCTTCACTACCACCGAGGGTCAAGTGCTGAAGGGGTTTTCTTGGAGTGAAGAATAATAGTAGGTCAGGCCCCAGGACATAAACTACTATGATTGAGACCCAGTAACATCTGCTTGCCCCATGACTCTGCGCCCCCTCCCCGCCACCCCAAATTGGTTTGGACAATTAATCTTCCATGAAGATTGCTGAATCACACAATTCACTTTCAATATCATAAACAATGTAATAATTTACACCCCACATTGTGAAATTTTGATGTTTAATGTAACAGGTTGTATCACTAATAATTTAAAATTAATAAATACAAAAATATTTAAAAATAATGAAGCAAAACCAAGGAGCACACATTTCCTGCAACCTAAAGGCTAGAGCTAAAGATAACAGATATGTTAACATAAGTCACATTTTTCACCGCACGGTATTGACAGTGACTTTCCAACAAAGAACATCAGCTTATGATTTATTTATAACAACACATTCATGGAGGACAAAAACATTTTTTTCAATTTTGTATCTCATAACAACGGTATTGAAGCAACACTGTTGTATAAACAGTTAACTTTTTTAATTTTAATTTGTAGCTATTCGAAGCCCCATCAACTGAATGATCTCAGTGTCAGTCCACAGGACAAATAGGCTGCAATGAATTACTAGGGAAGGGAAAAACAAAAAACATTTGTGAAGCATGCTAGTCAAAGATTTCAATTTCTAAATGAGGTGGACGTGAGGGCTCGCGAAACGGAGCAATCATCGCACCCTGGCTTCCTGGAAAAGACCTGAGAAGTTTCACTGCATTCAGTTGAATAGAATTATGCAGGCATTCCTCGCGGATACGGAGCACAAATAATGACATCTAAGATCTAAAACCATTCATCCTATTCTGATTGGAGTTGGTCAATCAGCACCCAAATGTATGACTTTTCTTCTAACCTAGATTGTCTGATTAGAAGCTTTAAATAAGGCAATTTTGGCTGGAACAGTTTTTATTTCTTACAATCCTGGCATAGTAACAAGCAACATACGATTTACTTTATTAAACCGAGCAGTAACCGCTTCTTCGTTGACTGAAAGAGGCAAATCTAAATGCAGTTTGTACTTCCCTGGGGCTTCAAGGGAGACATCATCCTGCAACAGAACAAATAAGATGTACATGACTTACACTATTCATCTCAGGTGTCTAACAATATAAGGAAAATCATTATTGTAGCAATTCCTATTTGATTTTGAGCCAAATAAAAAAAAGCATCAAATTCATTAAAACAGTAATTATAAGCAATAAACTTACCATGCTATCTTCACTATCCGCAACCATATTATTTTTACATTAATTTTATTTAAAAAAAATAAAACACCCACCTGCTTCACCAGCCTTTTTTCTTTAAATACCAAAGGTCATCTAATAATAAAGTGCAATTCAAATAATATAACTTTGTACAAATACACCGAGGCACTTCTAATGTCTATCAATGTCATTAATCTCTCGGCCAATGTAAGTCGAGCATCAGACAGCAAAACTAGCATTCACACCAGGAACACCCGTTAGTGACACTATGGGGCCGATTCCGATCTCGGTCGGAGGCGCACCCAATACCATTCGGTCGGGAAAAAAGCCATGCGAATGCCTGTTTCCCGACCGATCCTTACATTATTCCGAACGAGTAAGTACGATGCGCACAACAGCATAGAATCCGGCCGAGTCGTACTCACCCAATCCAGGTCCTGTTCTCCGACCGAGGCGAATCCGGAAACGCCGAATCGAGTCGCACGGAAGGGAAAATGCAGGCCCGTCCGGCCGGACAAGTACGATGCGCGTTCCATACGCGCCGAACCCGTCGCTACGTCCGGCACGTCAAAGCTTCCGGGAGAGGCGCACATAAGCTCCGATTCGCGCCACAACACGATCCACGGCTACGAGGCGAACACGCCAGCGTCGCAAAGCAACGAGAAAGACGAACGAGACGAACCAACCATGAATCCCTTCGTTCCGATCCTACCAATATTCTACATTTACTACCGGAACAGGCACGGACGCGTACGGCGCAGAAGGTAAGTCAGACACCAACCACAAAAACATACAACACGTACACGACACATCACACACACACACAGAGGGATGCAGAATTTACTTACACCAGCAACAGCAGCACCATAGGGGCGGGATGCCCATCACCAATGCCACATATGCACACAGGGGCCTGGATGCGCACCACCACTACCACCCCTACCCAGGGGGCTGGATGCCAACCACTACTACCACCCTTAGCCATGGGGGTGCCAGATGCCCACCACTACTACCACCCTTACCCAGGGGGGCTGGATGCCTACCACTACTACCACCCTTAGCCAGGGGGCTGGATGCCTACCACTACTACCACCCTTAGCCAGGGGGTGCCAGATGCCCACCACTACTACCACCCTTAGCCAGGGGGTGCCAGATGCCCACCACTACTACCACCCTTACACAGGGGGTGCCACATGCCCACCACCACTACCACCCTTACCCAAGGGGGCTGGATGCCTACCACTACTACCACCCTTAGCCATGGGGGTGCCAGATGCCTACCACTACTACCACCCTTAGCCAGGGGGTGCCAGATGCCCACCACCACTACCACCCTTACCCAGGGGGGCTGGATGCCTACCACTACTACCACCCTTAGCCAGGGGGGCTGGATGCCTACCACCCTTAGCCAGGGGGGTGCCAGATGCCCACCACTACTACCACCCTTAGCCAGGGGGGTGCCAGATGCCCACCACTACTACCACCCTTACACAGGGGGTGCCACATGCCCACCACCACTACCACCCTTACCCAGGGGGGGCTGGATGCCTACCACTACTACCACCCTTAGCCATGGGGGTGCCAGATGCCTACCACTACTACCACCCTTAGGCAGGGGGTGCCAGATGCCAACCACCACAACCACCCTTACCCAGGGGGGGCTGGATGCCTACCACCACAACCACCCTTACCCAGGGGGGGCTGGATGCCTACCACTACTACCACCCTTAGCCAGGGGGCTGGATGCCTACCACAACTACCACCCTTAGCCAGGGGGCTGGATGCCTACCACTACTACCACCCTTAGCCAGGGGGCTGGATGCCTACCACTACTACCACCCTTACCCAGGGGGCTGGATGCCTACCACTACTACCACCCTTAGCCATGGGGGTGCCAGATGCCCACCACTACTACCACCCTTACCCAGGGGGCTGGATGCCTACCACGACTACCACCCTTAGCCAGGGGGCTGGATGCCTACCACTACTACCACCCTTAGCCAGGGGGTGCCAGATGCCCACCACTACTACCACCCTTACCCAGGGGGTGCCACATGCCCACCACCACTACCACCCTTACCCAGGGGGCTGGATGCCTACCACTACTACCACCCTTAGCCAGGGGGCTGGATGCCTACCACTACTACCACCCTTAGCCAGGGGGTGCCAGATGCCCACCACTACTACCACCCTTACCCAGGGGGTGCCACATGCCCACCACCACTACCACCCTTACCCAGGGGGCTGGATGCCTACCACAACTACCACCCTTAGCCAGGGGGCTGGATGCCTACCACTACTACCACCCTTAGCCATGGGGGTGCCAGATGCCTACCACTACTACCACCCTTAGCCAGGGGGCTGGATGCCTACCACTACTACCACCCTTACCCAGGGGGGCTGGATGCCTACCACTACTACCACCCTTAGCCATGGGGGTGCCAGATGCCTACCACTACTACCACCCTTAGCCAGGGGTGCCAGATGCCTACCACTACTACCACCTCTACCCATGGGGAGCTGGATGCCTGTCACTACTACCACCTCTACCCATGGGGGGCTGGATGCCTACCACCACTACCACCCTTAGCCAGGGGGCTGGATGCCTACCACAACTACCACCCTTAGCCAGGGGGTGCCAGATGCCCACCACTACTACCACCCTTAGCCAGGGGGTGCCAGATGCCCACCACTACTACCACCCTTACACAGGGGGTGCCACATGCCCACCACCACTACCACCCTTACCCAGGGGGCTGCCAGATGCCCACCACTACTACCAACCTTAGCCATGGGGGCTGGATGCCTGTCACTACTACCACCTCTACCCATGGGGGGTTGGATGCCTACCACCAACACCACCCCCACTCATAGGATGGACAATGCATGACACAACCAGCACACCACAACCTAGGGAATGCAAGAAAAAGACATCCCCCAACACCATGACAAGCGTGTGTAGACTGTGTCAAATGCCTACAACACTGAACATGACTTTGAACATACAATGTGACCCCCTATCACATGTGCCACACATATATGTGTGTGGCCCCACAATGAAAGCAGGCCATGACCATTGTGGCAATGGGGTCCAAAACCCCATCATCACAGTGACCAAAATGTAAGTGTGGGGTCCATAGCTGAAGCACATTTTGAACATTGTGGCAATGGGGTCCAAACCCCCATCGTCACAGTGACCAAAATGTAAGTGTGGGGTCCATAGCTGAAGCACATTTTGAACATTGTGGCAATGGGGTCCAAACCCCCATCATCACAGTGACCAAAATGTAAGTGTGGGGTCCATAGCTGAAGCACATTTGGAACATTGTGGCAATGGGGTCCAAACCCCCATCATCACAGTGACCAAAATGTAAGTGTGGGGTACCATAGCTGAAGCACATTCAGAACATTGTGGCAATGGGGTCTAAACCCCCATCATCACAGTCACCAAAAGGTAAGTGTGGGGCCCATAGCTGAAGCACATTTTGAACATTGTGGCAATGGGGTCCAAACCCCCATCATCACTGTGACCAAAATGCAAGTGTTGACAAAGAAAAAGCTGCAACTGCCAAACTGCATGGATGATTCCTGGTCACAGAACATAAAACACATCAGTGGCAAAGTAGTGCATGTGTCCCATTGCAACATAGATTGGGGGAGGCAAATACTGCAGTGCAAATAAGACATACCTTTGGCCATGTGCAGACAAACACCACCCATGGGGGCTGACACTGTCAACATTCATCAATGACACAATGACAGAAGTGACCATCAGAATGCAGACCCACATATTTGCACCAATGGGCACACAAATGCAGATACCCTGTGGAGACTGTAGATGTGAGGTGAACAGATACCATACCATGGCAGCAATGGGACACACAAACCATGATCATTGTGCTGACCGATGACCTAGGAGTCCCAGGGACAGCAGGGGAAACCCACCAAACAACATACAGCCAATGGCACACCTAAGATATGACAATGCAGTGGTGCAGATGCACAAACACAAACAGGCAGACCCACACTGCACATCAAACACAACAGGTGAGGGGGGGGGGGTGCCAGTGTCCCCAGGCAACCACACAACACATGAGGAGGCCTGAATACCAATTACACAGATGTGCATACAGTGCCACACAAAGGTAACTCATGGATCCAAATCCCCTATGTGGGCAATCGGGCATTGTCAGATGAGAGGGAACACAAATCACACATGTCACACAAGCATGTAGGAACAGCAACTGACACAGCAAGACACAGACACACCACAGCACTACCCCGAGAGCCCCCACAATGTGGTGACCCTGGGCTGCATTACAATCCCACTGTGATGACAAAGCTAAATGTCGTTCACACTGTGAACCACAGTCATGTGTCCTGAGCAACAAACTACCATCACACCTACACAAGCACAAATCAATCAGCATGGCCAGTAAGCCAAGGCCAACATGGAGGCAGGGGTGTAGCCGGGCAACAACTCTCATCTGCACACACTCAACACCACACACCTCGAACTCCAACAATGTGCAGCAGTGAAGCACACATGCACTGGTGACATTGCACATGCACCCATGACAATCCCAGGGTGGTGGGTGGGAACCAAGGTGCAGAAACACATCACACATGGCCACTCAACAAGACTCCTGAATGTCTGACACACTGCACACTACGCTGTACATGGACATGGACATGACGGCAATACCACACCAACCAATGGGATCCCAGCCACAGTCACACACCAATGAAGAAGCCAAGGTCACCCACAAAGAACACGCATAGACAACTACCAACATTGCAGCCCGGACCCTGAGGAGTGCCAGCAGTCACACACACAACGTGTCACAATCACTGAAAGATAACACAAACTGGAAATCACATGACAGGTGTAAACAACAAGTGCCAAGGGAATCCTGACTGTGACCCATCTGCGTCTGCACACAAACTCAGCCCTGACAGCAAACACACCTATGGGTGACACCCTGATGACCAGTAATGTGCCATGCACCCACACCACAGAGAACCCAGGGAGAAGACTTTGGGGGAACATAGGTCAACTCAGCAAGCATCACAAACAGGTACAACACTA
Source organism: Calotriton arnoldi (assembly GCA_963921515.1). Taxonomy (NCBI): domain Eukaryota; kingdom Metazoa; phylum Chordata; class Amphibia; order Caudata; family Salamandridae; genus Calotriton; species Calotriton arnoldi. The sequence continues at coordinate 1,282,817 of CAWUFW010004146.1, forward strand.
GGGATCCCAGCATGCACAGCAAAACGGAAGTGAACACACAGACATGCTCATACAACACACACCTTGGGCGCAGGCAATGTCACAGGAGTACACACTGCCATGAGGGGACTCCACTCCTGTGTGAGGAAAGCTGTGCCATATGTTGCCTCAGTAGGGCCCCATCATGTCAGCTGAGCACTTGGTCACACAATCAACAATTAGCACCAAATGAATGCTCCCGTCACATCAGCCTGGTCATGGGAGTGCCAACGAAATCATCAGCACAGATCCAACACACTTGTATAGCAATGTTGCACTGACAACACAGATGAGTCCTTCCCCATTGATGCCCAAACCTGCATGTCCAGTGGAGATGGCCACACGGTCAGGGAAGTAGACGAATTGAACAATGGCAGGCACAACAGATGTGCAGGGGTGGAAGCCACAGATGTGAAATTGCTAATGTAAGTAGGAAATCCCATTGCCAAATTTTGAACACATGACACCCTCAGATGCTGCTAAGGATGACATGGATACACCACAGGATAGGACACATTCCCCCTGGACCACATGTGTTCCTGCACAGTAACACTTCATTATCATGAGACCAAATGTCACCATCACTGCAGCAAGGGCATGGTTAGCATCATCAACAACATGTACATCAGAAGCAAAAGCACTAGAGAACAGAAAGTTGCTTTATTCAGCAAATGTGTGTCCAAAAACTCAGAGAACAGTAATGCTCCAACAAAGGCCAATGGCCAGTCCATCAAGTAAGTCAATACAGGGTGACAGTGGCAGATGTCACCCTACGCATGCCTGCACTGCACAAAACCAGGGACAATCCACTAGGAGGGGCAACCGGGGGCAGGCCAGGCACCGCAGGGACAGGATCAGGGCTCACCAGGAGGAGGCAGGGAAGGGGTGGTGGGTGCTGGAGAGCCACTGACAACTGCAGTGGAGGTGTCTGACGTGGTGTGTGCCGGCACAACTGGGGGCATGGATCAGATGGTGTGTGTGCCGGCACGACTGCAGTGGACCGTGCAGATGGAGTGGACAGGTCCGCCACTGCAGTGCCCAAGTCAGACAGGGTGGTAGTGGACTCCACTGCAGTGCCTACCTCCAGGGGAGGAGAATGGGGAACAGGCAAGGTGGGCTGGACAGAGGGGAGGACACCCTCACCACATCAGTGGCACAGACAAGCGCAGCGGGGGTGTGGTGCCGGGAGAGCAAGTGGCAGGGGGAGAAGGCCGGATCCTCTTGGGGATGGTATATCTGTGGGTGGGGGAACCTGGGGCAGGGTGTGGGGGGAACCTGTGGAGTGGGGGCCTGAGGGATGGAGGAAGGAGACCTGGTGCCTGAGCTGCAGGGCGGCGGCGGGGTCTTGCTCTTACGACTCCGGGGGACTTGCGGGTGGGGGCCTCAGTCTGTCTGCGCCTGGGGGAGGGTGTCCGGGGGCGAGGGCACTCTGCTCCGTGTGGGTGGGCTTCCTCTTCCCCCTGGATGCTGGAGCAGCTGGATCGTAGGGGATGAGGCCGAGGTCACAGAGGAAGAGCCGCTGTGACTTTGGGGTTGCAGGTGAGGCAAGGGAGGGTGCTTTGGAGGGAGAGGCAACTGAGGACTGCGCAGTGCTTGTGGATGCGTGTGTGTGTTCCAGGGCCCCATCCCCTGTGAGTCTGGTTTCAGTCCCCTGACTGTGCATGCGTGTGCGTTTTGTTTGTGGCGTGTGTGTCTGTGTGCTGGACGTGTGTGTGCTGGTGTGTGCCTGTGCGTGTGTGCTTGGGACGGGTAAGGTGCTGGGGAGTGTGGATGGAGCAGAGGCAGGAGGGGTGAGGGAATGTCTGAGGAGGGACACTGCTGCCGTCAGGGAGGAGTCCATGGACCTATTGCCCCTCTGTAGGTCAGACATGCCCGATGAGATGCCCTCCATGAACGACACCAGCTGAGTCAACAGAACGGTGTGCGCATGGAGGACACTCAGCATGGCTGTCTGCCCTACATGGAGCTGGCGAAGGAGGTACACAGACTCCTCACTCAGGGCAGCAGGGGACACAGGGGCAGGGGGTGCGGTGCCTGGCCCGAAGGAGACACGCTCCCGAACATGGGAGCCTCCACGGACCTGGGGAATGGGAGCCGATGGGAGGGCGGTGGTGGTGCTGGTGGTGGCGGGGACAGCAACACTAGCTGGGGTGTGGTGGCTGCTGACACCCGCCTCCATAAGGGAGTCATCCTCCGAGCCGCTGTGGTCCTCAGCTGAGGTGGATGCTGCTGAGGACTCCTCGGTGTGGCTCCCCTCGCCCTCCGTGCCACTGGGTCCCTCCGACCACTCCTCGGCTGCTGACCCAGTCTGGCTCTCCGGCTCCTCCTGGTCCGTGGAGCTGTCCCCTTCCGTGGCCGTGGATGTATCTGCAATCAATGGGGAAACAGACAGACATCAGTCACCTTCACCAGACGCACACACCACTGTGAGCACAGCACATTACAGAGCAAGCCCTGGCATCATTAGTTGAACATTGCTAAAAGTGCCCTAACTGAACAGGAGAAGCCAATTGTCAGTCTGATGCCAACCATGGCACTCACATCCCACATGGCCTTGCACCCATCTGTCTGGTGTCTGTTGGATAGCAACACCCCAGTGTGGACACATGCACCACCTACACAGTAGTTGGACAGTGCAGAGGACACGGTGTAGCATGTGGACATGCACACATCACAACTCTTGCCACTGAGTCAGTACAGGTTTCCGGATGAAAGGGATGCCCAGAGTCAAATAGGAAATGCATGTGATGCATACCAGCGACAGACACCATGATGCACCCATGTCCTGATAGCCATCGCCACAATGGTGTGCATGTAGCACATGTCACTCCCCTGCAGGATCACCAATAAGTAGACACATGCCATGGCGGAGGCATGACTGCTAAGTCATACATCACTGTCTCAGTGATGTATGACTTGGCAGCCAGACAACAACACTCTGCACTGTGTCACAATAGTAGGTCATGGGGAATGCAAGTCCTGGAGCTGCACAAGTGCACATGTACATCCCCCACACAACACATCATCTTAACCCTCATCTGTCCAGGTCATACCGATTGGACATATGGGAGACCTGTGACACTACCCTCTGAACCTGAGCCCCTCACAATCTGCTGTGAATGGGAAACAGCTGCCTGAACTTCACATTCGCATACCCCAGTCTGCACGGGCAGCTGATCAAACACCTATGTGACACACAAGTATCGTCTCAAATGGTCACATCTCCAGTGGCATGCTGACCCCCTACCGAGAAACACCCCAGCAGTCCTGGCAACAAATCCACAGCACACTGACACAGAGGCAGACACCTGAGGGGTCAAATCACTGCGCACAACGTGTCAGCTGATACACGGGAGTGGGAGTACAGGTGTATTGGATGGGCTGGAGTAGGCATGACTGTCCTGCCCCACATGAATGAGGGATGAGCCCTGGACAGTGGATAGCTGGCTATGTATGTGTGACACACGTAATCTGCAAACTCCTGGGGCCCAAACATTGTTCCCACCCGCTGCATGGGTGTGTGCCAGATACCCCAGGCACATGTGGTGGCTCAGCTCAGCAAGTGGACCGCATATCAGAGCAACACGCAGATTACATGTCCAAACCCAGGCATTGTGTGAACAATGGACCCACCCATGATGCCCACAACAGAGTTAGGGAAACAGATGCTGTCCCCCACCTTGAGTGAAGCAAACTGCAAGGACACAGTCCCAAGTGACACAATTCCCTGAATGTAAGGGCCACACCTGGGTATCAGATGAGGAGTGGGCAGTGCACAATAGAGGGACATGGCTCCTGGACAACATGACTGCTGTACTGTGGCAGTTTAACCAGGCCAGAGGAGGGCACATAGCATGTAATACAGAGTTCACAGTGCAGACTTTGACTCACCCCTCCTTGCTGCTGTCTGGCCTTCAGCTGCCCATCCAGGTCTGGAAACACCACCGCCAGGATCTGGAGCATGTGGGGGTCAGGGTCCGTGTTCCGCCCCTCCTGCGAGGAGGCGACAGCTTCAGCTGGACCCGTGCAATCCTCCGGGTCCAGCCCCGAAGGTCCTGCCACCTCTTCTGGCAGTTGCGGATCCGGCGCTTGTAGACCCCCACGGACCGGACAGCCCGGACGATGTCCTTCCAGATCTCCTGCTTCCGATGGGCATTAACCTGTGAGGATGACAAAGTGAAAAGGCCATTACTACACATGCAACATATCCGTGCATGACACAGTTGTATATACATGTCTCAATCACAGGGGCACATGATGTACACAGGCAGTGCAACGCTGCCCATGGACAGTTTGCCAGAAGTCACTACATGGTATCATTGCATGGGAAGTAAAACCTTGTTCAAATGCACTGTCACTGCACCATACCTGTCCAGTGCATGTCACTACACACTATGGGGGGTGACAACTACTCAGTGAGCCTGCTAGCCAGTGGCGTGCAGACTTTCAGCCTTGCTAGTCAGACAAAATGCACATTCAGAAAGGCAGTGCACAGAACACTCACCTGCTCCCCTGGTGTCCCATACAGCTTGCTGTACTGTGGAAGTAGGCTGTCCAGCAGGGCCTGGTTCTCCTCAAGGCTGAAGGCTGGGGCTCTCTCCACAGTACGTGCCATTGCAGGGTCCAGAGGGGGCAGAGACAGCAGCAGTGCAGTGGCAGATGTCGTCCTGGAGCATGTAGTGCAGGCAAGTGAGCTCTCAGGGGAACAGCCAGCAATATATATGTGCTGCAGAGGCAGATACTGTCCCATGTGTCCAAAGTGATAGGTCCAAGTCGTTTGCATCTTCTGAATCTGGCCAATCCATGGAATAGCAGCACCAATACACGCCCACAGCATCCTTCAAATCTTCAACTTCATGACATACATGATTTTGCAACATTGTTGTGGGTGACCAACTGAATTTCCAGCAACCGACTCGTTCGAATTTCGAAAACGCGTCCGTTGCCAGGCTAGGCCATTGACAATGGGTGCGCACCGATCGGTCCATTGCGGTTCAACGCGTACAGGGGTACAACGCGTACCCGCACACATTGAATGAAATGGGCCAGCCGGGTGCACCGATCGGTCCATTGCGGTTCAACGCGTACAGGGGTACAACGCGTACCCGCGCACATTGAATACAATGGGCCGGCCGGGTGCACCGATCGGTCCATTGCGGTTCAACGCGTACAGGGGTACAACGCGTACCCGCGACATTGAATGCAATGGGCCGGCCGGGTGCACCGATCGGTCCATTGCGGTTCAACGCGTACAGGGGTACAACGCGTACCCGTGCACATTGAATGCAATGGGCCGGCCGGGTGCACCGATCGGTCCATTGCGGTTCAACGCGTACAGGGGTACAACGCGTACCCGCGCACATTGAATGCAATGGGCCGGCCGGGTGCAGCGATCGGTCCATTGCGGTTCAACGCGTACAGGGGTACAACGCGTACCCGCACACATTGAATGCAATGGGCCGGCCGGGTGCACCGATCGGTCCATTGCTGTTCAACGCATCCCTGTACAAGTGACTGGCATATGTCACCATGCCTGTCTCAGATGAACATATGCCAGCCACAAATAGTTCCCAGGGAGTGAGGGGCACACCTACAACACCACAGCCAGTCCAAACTGTATCATAAGGCATGTAAGGCTGCATTTCCTATTGTGTGTATGTTGGTGTACATGTTGTCCTGTGGGTGTCACCTGGGGGCAGCCACCCCCAGGCTGTGCACGTGTTCATGGGGACAGGATCCTGGGTGTTACGTGTACATGACCACTGTGATGTGCAACTGTTCATATCTGAGCATGTGCCATGGTCACATTTCACGGTGGTGTATGTGTATGTCATGTCACATACCCCGTGAGTCCCATGTGGGACGGTATGTTTGAGCCAGGGTGACCCAGTGGCACAATAGTGATGGTCCTCCACAGTCTGTGTGCATGTAGTGTTTACAATGTCTCTGATTTCATGTGCACAATGGGAGACAGTCTCCACATCCACGCTGTGTGTGCATGGACTTTGATGTTGTGCGTGTGTGTGTCACAGACGTCCATGTCTGTCCTGCAGAGGCAAGTGGAACCACTACCTGTGGGGGTCATGGTTGTTTTGCTGTGGTGTATACATGATACTCCATGTAATGCCAGTGTCCATGTGGCAATACAGGGTCCCTGGGAATGTACCCGTCGTTGAGCTGTGATGCCTGGGGCACATCTGTCCTCACATGTCACTGTGGGGGTGATTGTGACATGGCAGCAGGAGATGGGAACTGTGACACGGCCTCATGATATCCAATGGGCCAACCTGGGACTTATTGATGCCACTTGTTGAACCGGGATGACAGATGTTGGCCATGTATGTACCATACATGTCCTTACGGAACTGCACACTTCATGTAGTTGTGCCTCATAATGATGTATGATGTGATATTGAGTGTGTTCAATGCCGCATATGTGGGGTGACTGACAATCTTGCTTTCTTCTCCTCTGCACTGCAGGGCTCCTGCTGTCCATAGACCATTCCCAGACCTGGCAACGATGGTGGAACGGGACAGCATCCGACGGTACCGCTTCACCAGGCAGCTGATTGAGGATTTGGCAGTGCAGTTGGCCCCACATTTGCAGCCTGGCCGGCCGTATCCTACAGCGCTGACCCCCAAGGTGAAGGTGATGGCAGCCCTACACTTCTTTGCCACCGGTACCTTTCAACATACTGTGGCGACTGCTGGTGGGATGTCACAGACCATGTTCAGCCGTGTGCTCCGCGATGTTTTGGAGGCAATGTTGCTATACCTGAACCGGTACATCTATTTCCCTAGACTGCAACGACGCACTGACGTGAAGAGTGACTTCTATGCCCTGGGGAGGATGCCGCATGTCATTGGCTCCATTGATGGGACACATGTGGCTTTGGTACCACCACAGGCCCAGGAGCAGGCCTACCGTGAACCGCAAGCACTACCACTCGGTCAATGCACTGGTGGTGTGTCTTGCAGATATGACCATCTCACACGTGTGTGCCCGTTTCCCTGGTTCAGCACACGATGCCTTTGTGATGAGGAGTAGTCGCATCCCCAGGATGATGGCACAGATGCAGAACCAGCGTGCCTGGCTTGTCGGTGTGTACTGACTTTGTGCCATTGTGTGTGATCTGATCTGTAGTATTCCGCCCACTTTTCCAAGTCAGCTAATGTGCACTTGTCTGTCCGTAGGTGACTCGGGATACCCCAACATGCCGTGGTTGCTGACACCCCTCAGGAACCCTGTGACACCAGCCCAGATGCGCTACAATGAGGCACATGGTCGGACCAGGAGAGTGATTGAGCGGACATTTGGTCTCCTGAAGAGCAGCTTCCGCTGCCTCGACAAGACAGGAGGGTCCCTCCCATATGCCCCAGCGAAGGTGTGCAAGATTATCATCGTCTGCTGCATGCTCCACAACCTGGCAGTGCGGAAGGAGTTGCCTCTCATCCAGGATGACAATGACCAACATCCGCCACCTGTGGAGGATCCTGGCCTGGACCACGATGCCAGTGATGATGATGATGATGATGGTGGTGATGTACGCACACAGCTCATCACCAACTTCTTTAGCTGAATGTGAGTATCCTGAGGTGTCATGTCAATGATGTGAGTTGGCATGATATGTGTAGGTGGTGCTCTGGTGCTGTTGGAGTGTGTTCATGGGCTACTTGACTGGATGTGTGTAGCGATGTGTGCTTACAGGTGGTCTGTACTCCCCAACAGTGTTGACATGCTAACTTGGTTCTGGGTGGGTATCTTGTAACATGTATTGTGCATGAGTTTTGCTGTTCTGTCCTGTTCTCCATTGCTTTTGACTGTGTGTCATTTCTGTCCTTCACAGGGTACTTTCAGATTCGTTTGGTCAACTGTGTCCACCGACGACGTCATTGTACTTCCAGGGTGGTAGCTGTTGTGTCCCTACAGGTGATGTGCGCCACACCCATGGACTTCCTTCCTTCTACAGTTGTTGACTGTGTGCCCGCTGCCAGGTGGGATTACCTTGCATCTGTAGTGGTTACGACATGTTGCAACTGTGTAATAAACCTGTGCTTCACTTTGTGATGTGCGTTGTCTGTGGTCACACATTTGACTGCCATTTGCTTACTGCACCTGTGGGCTACTTGACTACAACTGGGAATAGGTGTGGTGTCTGTGCATTGCACCGTCTTTCCTGGCAACATCAGTGTAGGCAATGAGTCAGATGGCCTAGGTGTGTATGTGTTGTGTAGCCCTGGTGGTGTGTCTCCCTCATATGTGTCACGTTGCCATTACTCACATGCCTGTGTTGTACTTGCTGTTGCAGTTCGCATACACAGTGTAATTTTGCAGTTCATCATCCCCATGACAGCACCCACGTTGGAATCACAACAGAGGCAAGTATGGTGTATTAGTGTGTTTATTGTGATACATTTGTGTGAATAGTGCACAGGATGGTTAGTGCTGTACATTTATATTGCAATCAGAAGTTCCTAGATGAATTGAAAGTCCTGGTAGACAAAATCCCCAGTATCGGGGCCACAGTTGTCTGAAACATTGGTCCAACTTGTACTCCCCATGTCATGTGTGGGAGTTGTGTTGCCGTCAACAGGGTGAACAGTTTGCGCACAAAGGTGATCATCCAGAACAGGTTCAGGCTTCCTGGGGGTTGCACTTGGCCATCGGCCTCTCACTTGCCCCTCCTCGGACGACCCCTCTTCTTTGGGGGGGGGGCCCTCAAGTACAGGCTGCTGCGGTGCAGGGGACTCTCCGCCAGAGTCATCCTCCCTCCCTGTGGCAGTTGCAGTTGTTTCAGCACCAGATGTTGTTGGCACACAGGGAGGTGTAGACTGGTTGCTGGTCATCTGGCGGAGGCATTGTAATATGTCCCTATGCACCGCCGTCATCTCTTGCAGTGTGTCCCACTTGGACTCCACGCGGGACATGTGTGAGTCCAAGCGGGCATGATGGGCAGCCTGCTGCTCTTTGATGTCCCTGAGGAGCCCTACTACCTGGCTGAGATCTCCGGTGCTGGACTGGTACGCATCGGCTATGCGTGCCAGTTGTGGGTCATCATGCACACCAGACACCTCTGCAAGCAGCGACCTCTGTCTCCCACCCCTCCCACCACCCCTGCCGACATGTGCAGTGCGTGCAGTGGCACGCACAGATGACCCTGGTCCCCCTTGGGGGTTGGTGGTGGTGGTGGTGTCCATGGCCCCACGTTGGTCCAGGGTCCCTGTGCTGGTGGTGCTCCTTGTTCTGTCCATGTCGGCAGGGATGGTATTTGTGGTTTAAACACAAAAGAGCTGCTCCCAGTGGGGTAGTCTATGTGCAATGTATCTAAGTCAGTGAGTGAAGGTGTCTCACAAAAAGTGAAGGACTGGTCTCACACACCACCTGGTGTCATGCTTCATCATAGACCAGTCCTCGCCCTCTAAAAACTTGGTTTGATAGAGGGCGGGCATACACCTGACGACAGGGATGCACTTCTGAACTAAGTGGGGGCCCTTATAAAGAAAAGTGAGTTTAAAACCCATTCCAGATGTCAAATTAATTTAATATTTACCGGCATCTGTATGGTATTAAAATGTATAGTGATCGGTGAACTGGGGATTTTATTGTCCCTTCACCGATATCAGTATGGTCAACATGTTTCTGCCAAGAGGCCCAAAAGGGTCCGCGGCATTCATCAGGACCTAAATAATAAACTAGAGGGCTCCGCTCTTACCAAAATTATGGTGAGAGGACATCCACTGTGTGGGGTGACATGATCACGACCCACTGAGAAATGGCCTTTATATTTAGCACCTGTAAAAAAGAAAACAATTGTGTAGAGAAACAAAGCACAAGAAATGATTTCCACTCAGCCTCATACACAGACACTAATAGTGAGTGGCTATTCGTGAAAAACTGAGTGTCAGTCATCTGTGACTAAAACAGACATGGAGGCTAATACCTCCACATTGCTTACCCTAAGCTTGGGAATTGGTACCCCATAGGAGGGTGAGGGCGGGAGACCGCATTTGGTCCAGCGCTACAATAATTTGAAGAAAAGGAAAAAAGACAAACGACAGAAATAACTAATATTAATGCGTGGCAGTTGTTAAAATGGTGCTTCTTGAAGTTCCATGATTACCAGGTTTTAAAATACTGGGAGGAAAGAAAAAGACAACATATTCCTCATGTTCATTCACACATTCACACTCTTACTGATCCACGATGCAGTCTCCGCTGTTACGCCTATGTCTGTGCTCCTCCTCTCCTCGATGAGGAGGAACTGAAGTGACCGTGGGCTATATATACGTGTGGTCACTTCTCAGCGCGCCTCAATTAGTGCAAACTAATTACTAATTGGCTATCGGATCGGCAGATCCGGTGTCTCGAAATGCGCGCTGTAAATGATCAGGATCACCGCCTGACCTACCCAAACAGGAACATCCACCTAAAATGCCTGCATCGGTAATGTGCCAGCCACAATATGGCCACTATCAACCAGCCTACTAAGCATGCGTGTCCAGGGAGTCTCTAATTTCTAATGCACGCGCAGAGGGGCAAGTGCAGTGCGCCTGTGTACAGCAGCAAAGGTAGTGCGCATGCGTATGATGTAGGACGCTTGCGTTATCATATACGGAGTGAAAATTATCAAAACGAGATGTTAAAAGGGTATGAGTTTACAGCGCATACATATTGCGGCCACTCGTTACCGCATGTGTTAATGACCACTAATGATATTTACAACTAGTGCAGTTCATTAGAACAGGGCATAGATCTGTAGCAAATAAAGATGTTTTTGTCGCATAGTAACGTACCAACAGTGATACTATAACCATGACAAGTGCAAATCAGGTAAAAAGGCCATTAGCAGCTAGTACAAATCAGGTTTTTAAGACTGGAGGAACCCGACCCATAAAGAATGTTACTGCATGGTAGGGGATGTTAAAAGGGATATAATCACTATGTATATCTTTTTTGCCAGTAATAAAAGTGGGGACTTAAGTTTTGACAAGAGACAGTTATTCATGTATATTATTTGGCTAATTGTAGCCAAGGAATCTCATCATTTAGACCCTCTTTCCATGTTCGAAGACGGTACACCCATCTCTGCTCCCTAATATGTAGAGATCTGGTCAGGTCCACCATTCGTTTCTTCATTACTTCCAGGATCACCCATTTAAGATCTGTGTCTTTATGGTTATGTTCAATGAAGTGTCTAGTTAGTTTCGTGTTGGTCTTTTTGCACCGTATTGTACTGCGGTGCTCGTTGATGCGAATCTTAATTTTACGTGTGGTCATGCCCACATATTTCAAGTTACAGGGGCATGTCAGAAGGTATACCACATTCTCGGTATTACAGTTCGAAAAATTATTCAGCACCCAAGGGCGTGTTGTACCAATGTCTACCTCCTTAGTTGTCAAGGTCAATGGGCATACTACGTAGTTGCCACAGGCGTAGTGACCTATTGGACGTTGTGTATTCCAGAGAGTCATTTGATTATCTGTCATTAATGGTGGGTCTTTGGTATGTACTAGCTCGTCCCGTAAATTCCTGTTTCTTTTAAAAGCAAACAGTGGGGGTTCCCAGCATTCTCCTGCACCATGTAAAATATGCCAGTTTCTCTTTATGATCTTTTGAACAGTATTGGAGGCTGGTGTGTAGGTCGTTACGCACACAATCCGGTTATTTTTCTCTTTCATGTTATCTTCAAGCAAGGCGTCACGGTTGTTGTTATTTGCTCTCTTTTTCGCTTTCCTGATCATTTTCCTAGGATAGTGCCGTTCAAGTAATTTCACCTCCAGTTTCTCAGCTTGCTCATGAAAGTTAGTGGTTTCAGAGCAATTTCGACGCACCCGGAGAAATTGGACTACAGGCAAGTTGTTCCTTAGGGCTTTAGGATGAAAACTGTCATATAACAGTAAGCTGTTTTTATCCGTCGGTTTGTTGTGTACCCTAGTGCTAATGCCATTCGTGTTCATTGTAATGTCTAGATCTAAACAAATAGCATGATCTTTGCTAATAGAGTGCGTGAATCTCAGATGTTGGTCTTTGGTATTGACCCATTCGACAAAGTTTCTGGCTGTTTCCTCATCTCCTCGCCAAACTATAAAAACATCATCAATGTATCGTTTCCATATTTTAAGATTTTCTGAAAACGGGTTACTTGCATGATAGATATAATCCTCCTCAAATTGATGCACATACAGACATGCCAAACTCGGGGCGAAGGTGCTGCCCATAGATGTACCAGAGATCTGATGGTACACTACTTCCTCGAATTCAAAGAAGTTCTCAGTTAAGGCTACCTCAGCGCAATCCATAATGAAGTGCTGTGGTGTAAGGAAATTCCATTCTGTGTTCAGTAGGATATGTTCAACAACTTCTAGTGTACGCACCTGGGGAATACTTGTGTACAATGCCTCTATGTCCATAGTAATGAGTAGATCTTCCGCATAATTTGTTTCCAAATCTCTCAAAAGGCAGAGTACATCCTTTGTGTCTCGTAAGTAAGATCTTGATTTTTGCACAATAGGTCTTAAAAACCAATCACAAAACTGAGATAGTGGCTCAAGGATAGATCCGATCCCGGATATAATCGGTCGACCAGGTGGAGGTATTTTCTCTTTATGAATTTTAGGAAGGATGTAAAATCTTGGTGTTCTGGGCGATTCATTCACCAAAAAATCGGCCTCATGTTTCGTGATCCAATCATTACATACCGCTTCATCCACCATACCTTTGATTTTAGTAGACAAACGGCGGGTCGGATCATCTGGATACTTCTCATAACTGGTAGTATCAGAAAGGAGACGGATACATTCCTCCTGGTACATTGATTTATTCATCAGGACAATTGCTCCTCCTTTGTCTGCTGGTTTGATTATAAGCTCAGTTTTGTTTTTTAGTTTCCCCAGTGCTAGTCGTTCTCGGTTCGTAAGGTTTTGGAAGCCCGTCTCTTTCTTGAAGTCAATTGCTTCTATCTCTTTTAGTACCGCCTGCTCAAATGCAAGTATGTGGCAGGGGATGGTCTGGGTTGGTGGCACGAAAGTGGACTTCTTTCTGAGCCCAGTGGTGGTCTGTTCAGCCTGTTCATTATTTGATTCACCGAAGTGATTGCGCAATTTTATCTTTCTAAAAAATTGTGCCAGTTCGGTGTTTAATACAAATGGGTCATTTGTTGGTGTAGGAACAAAACCTAAACCCTTTGAGAGGACAGTTTCCTCATCTTCAGAGAGGATGTAATCACTGAAGTTGACGATGTTTGTCATACTCCGCTGGTTGAGGGACCGTCCCCTCTCCCTCTGCTCCTTGTTCCCATTGCGACAGGAATCTGGTCTTCCCACTGTACTCTCGGGTTCTGCTTTTTTGTCTTCCTTTTCCCGACCTCGACCTCGGTATAAAAAAGGCCGCGGACCATGTGGAAACCCGAAGCCTGGTGGGTAAAAAGGCTGCTGCCAAAACCCCATTTGGGGCATTGGATGATGCATCATTGGATGATAGTACTGTTGCTGTCGTCTCCTTGATGACTATCCACGCTTTCATCACTGCTACTCCCACTAGTACTCCGCTCATCTCCTGAGCTGAAAGTCCAGTTTTGTGGTGTTGCCCTGAATCGTGGTTCTTTCCTTATACGTTGTGGTGGAGGTGGTCTCTCATAATACTCGTCGGTAGTATACGGGTATATAGTTTCCCGATTAAATTTCAGAACATATTTTTTAAGTTTAGTCAGCTTGGTTTGAGTGAGATATTCTTGATATTCAGAATGGTCTTTATTGATTTCTTCTAGTTTCTTTTTGAAAACTGTAATCTGTACCATAGTTTTAAGTCTATTCTCGCTCTGTTGGATCTCAACCAAGAGTGCATCCGCCAGTTCTCTGGCTGTGTTAATAATAAGAACTAGCCAGTCCTTAGTACACTATCAAGCAATCCCTGACCAGTTGACACGGAACTCTTTATTATTTAGAAAGAGTCTGGGCTCATTAGTTACTATAAGGCCTCTGGGAGCGCTGTTCTTCCTCAGGTACTCCGTCATGAAGGCTCCATGTAAAGCTGTCCGGATTTGCTCTTTTTTCTTGGTCGAAAGGGCATCCCATTCATCGGTATTCTGAACTGTTTGTGCTACCACTGTTTCTGCCAAAAGGGATGGATTCCTAAGTATTTCTGCGTAATTTTCCTCACCGTATGCTAATTCGGTGTCCATATTTTACCATGTGACACCGTACACACCGCACCAATGGGTATGTGTGTTTTACTGGATATGTGTATCTTGATTTTCAAGAGACGTCTGGCAATTAGCACAGATAGTTCCAGTTAGAATATCCACTCCTCGAGTGGAAGTCTATACCCCAAATGTTCCCACAGCTATCAGCTGTACAAAATGTGTAACCACAATACCCAGAGTATACCTGGGATAAGGGAACAAGAGGCACGGGGTACTGGGAGTCAGCAGCCTCCAACATAAATGTTTAAACACAAAAGAGCTGCTCCCAGTGGGGTAGTCTATGTGCAATGTATCTAAGTCAGTGAGTGAAGGTGTCTCACAAAAAGTGAAGGACTGGTCTCACACACCACCTGGTGTCATGCTTCATCATAGACCAGTCCTCGCCCTCTAAAAACTTGGTTTGATAGAGGGTGGGCATACACCTGACGACAGGGATGCACTTCTAAACTAAGTGGGGGCCCTTATAAAGAAAAGTGAGTTTAAAACCCATTCCAGATGTCAAATTAATTTAATATTTACCGGCATCTGTATGGTATTAAAATACAATGGGTCATTTGTTGGTGTAGGAACAAAACCTAAACCCTTTGAGAGGACAGTTTCCTCATCTTCAGAGAGGATGTAATCACTGAAGTTGACGATGTTTGTCATACTCCGCTGGTTGAGGGACCGTCCCCTCTCCCTCTGCTCCTTGTTCCCATTGCGACAGGAATCTGGTCTTCCCACTGTACTCTCGGGTTCTGCTTTTTTGTCTTCCTTTTCCCCGACCTCGGTATAAAAAGGCCGCGGACCATGTGGAAACCCGAAGCCTGGTGGGTAAAAAGGCTGCTGCCAAAACCCCATTTGGGGCATTGGATGATGCATCATTGGATGATAGTACTGTTGCTGTCGTCTCCTTGATGACTATCCACGCTTTCATCACTGCTACTCCCACTAGTACTCCGCTCATCTCCTGAGCTGAAAGTCCAGTTTTGTGGTGTTGCCCTGAATCGTGGTTCTTTCCTTATACGTTGTGGTGGAGGTGGTCTCTCATAATACTCGTCGGTAGTATACGGGTATATAGTTTCCCGATTAAATTTCAGAACATCTTTTTTAAGTTTAGTCAGCTTGGTTTGAGTGAGATATTCTTGATATTCAGAATGGTCTTTATTGATTTCTTCTAGTTTCTTTTTGAAAACTGTAATCTGTACCATAGTTTTAAGTCTATTCTCGCTCTGTTGAATCTCAACCAAGAGTGCATCCGCCAGTTCTCTGGCTGTGTTAATAATAAGAACTAGCCAGTCCTTAGTACACTATCAAGCAATCCCTGACCAGTTGACACGGAACTCTTTATTATTTAGAAAGAGTCTGGGCTCATTAGTTACTATAAGGCCTCTGGGAGCGCTGTTCTTCCTCAGGTACTCCGTCATGAAGGCTCCATGTAAAGCTGTCCGGATTTGCTCTTTTTTCTTGGTCGAAAGGGCATCCCATTCATCGGTATTCTGAACTGTTTGTGCTACCACTGTTTCTGCCAAAAGGGATGGATTCCTAAGTATTTCTGCGTAATTTTCCTCACCGTATGCTAATTCGGTGTCCATATTTTACCATGTGACACCGTATACACCGCACCAATGGGTATGTGTGTTTTACTGGATATGTGTATCTTGATTTTCAAGAGACGTCTGGCAATTAGCACAGATAGTTCCAGTTAGAATATCCACTCCTCGAGTGGAAGTCTATACCCCAAATGTTCCCACAGCTATCAGCTGTACAAAATGTGTAACCACAATACCCAGAGTATACCTGGGATAAGGGAACAAGAGGCACGGGGTACTGGGAGTCAGCAGCCTCCAACATAAATGTTTAAACACAAAAGAGCTGCTCCCAGTGGGGTAGTCTATGTGCAATGTATCTAAGTCAGTGAGTGAAGGTGTCTCACAAAAAGTGAAGGACTAGTCTCACACACCACCTGGTGTCATGCTTCATCATAGACCAGTCCTCGCCCTCTAAAAACTTGGTTTGATAGAGGGCGGGCATACACCTGACGACAGGGATGCACTTCTAAACTAAGTGGGGGCCCTTATAAAGAAAAGTGAGTTTAAAACCCATTCCAGATGTCAAATTAATTTAATATTTACCGGCATCTGTATGGTATTAAAATACAATGGGTCATTTGTTGGTGTAGGAACAAAACCTAAACCCTTTGAGAGGACAGTTTCCTCATCTTCAGAGAGGATGTAATCACTGAAGTTGACGATGTTTGTCATACTCCGCTGGTTGAGGGACCGTCCCCTCTCCCTCTGCTCCTTGTTCCCATTGCGACAGGAATCTGGTCTTCCCACTGTACTCTCGGGTTCTGCTTTTTTTGTCTTCCTTTTCCCCGACCTCGGTATAAAAAAGGCCGCGGACCATGTGGAAACCCGAAGCCTGGTGGGTAAAAAGGCTGCTGCCAAAACCCCATTTGGGGCATTGGATGATGCATCATTGGATGATAGTACTGTTGCTGTCGTCTCCCTTGATGACTATCCACGCTTTCATCACTGCTACTCCCACTAGTACTCCGCTCATCTCCTGAGCTGAAAGTCCAGTTTTGTGGTGTTGCCCTGAATCGTGGTTCTTTCCTTATACGTTGTGGTGGAGGTGATCGCTCATAATACTCGTCGGTAGTATACGGGTATATAGTTTCCCGATTAAATTTCAGAACATCTTTTTTAAGTTTAGTCAGCTTGGTTTGAGTGAGATATTCTTGATATTCAGAATGGTCTTTATTGATTTCTTCTAGTTTCTTTTTGAAAACTGTAATCTGTACCATAGTTTTAAGTCTATTTGTGGTGACAGTCGTTGGAGGGGTGGGTGCAGGGGGTGCAGCTGGTGGTCCTGCTGGTGCTGCAGCTGGTGGTCCTGGTGGTGCTGCATGTTGACTTGCACCGGAGGTGCCAGGTTGGTCTTCTTCATCCGAGGAGGGCAGAGGCTGTTCGACACCAGTGAGCTCCGTATCCTCTTGAGCCTGGGACTGGGACTCCTCAGCGTCTGCTGGTGTGTCCCCATCATCACCTGTTTTTGGGAGACACACACAATGTATGTTATGTTTCTGCAGGCATCAATGGTTGGCACACCTGACAGTTGTGACTGTGCCTCTGGGTGCGGGCCTGTACATTGCATTGTCCTAAGTTGTCACAGTCAGGGGTTGATATTGGTGTAGCACATTGTCCTGCATTATTTGGGCATTTCTATGTATTTGTTGGGGTGTGAACATGGTCTGCATTGGTTGTATTTGGTTGACAGCCGGCCCTCCTTCCCACCCAGCCAGTCAGTTATCCCACCATGGACTGTGCTTGCATTGCAGGGAGTGAAAGTTGTCTTTCAAGATGTCAGTCAGTGGTGTCCTGCTGTTGGTTGTTGCACAGTTGCCAGCGGGGCCTTGTGCTCCCCACAGCAGTTGCCAGTGTCAGCCATCTTGTCAGTTGTTTTCCACTCCCTGTGATGTGAGCATGGTTCAGGGTGGTGTTGATGGGACAGTTGTGGGGGTGAGCTATGTCTGTGACTATGACTCCCATCATGCTATTGCCTCCACCCCACTTCCCAGCATTCCCATACTTACTTGCTTTTGTGGGGAGTTCAGTGTGTGTGGGTGTGAGAGCAATGGCAAGATGGCTGACAGTGGTGTCCTGCTGTTGGTTGGTGTGCAGTTCCCAGCATGCCCTTGTGCTCCCCACAACACAGCACCAGTGTCAGACATCTTTGATGGGCCTTTCCACTCTCTGTGGGATGTGCATGCGTGAGTGTGAGCTTGCTGGGCCATGTGGGTGGGGGATGTTGAGCTGTGACTACGACTCCCATCATGCTATTGCCTCCACCCCCCTTCCCAGCATGCCCATGCTTCCTTCCTTTTGACTCTGGTGTCCTGCTGTTGGTTGTTGCACAGTTGCCAGCAGGGCCTTGTGCTCCCCACAGCAGTAGCCAGTGTCAGCCATCTTGTGAGTCCTTTTCCACTCCCTGTGATGTGCGCATGGTTCATGGTGGTGTTGATGGGACAGTTGTGGGGGTGAGCAATATCTGTGACTACGACTCCCATGATGCTATTGGCTACACTGACTTGCCCAGCATACACAGAATTCCTTTCTTTCAGTGGTCTTCACTGTGTGTTGGTGTTGTAGTGGTGGCTACATGTCTGGATGTGTTTGTTAGTTATATTTGTGCCACTGCCTAGCTGTAGTTGTAGTTGTGTTTGTACATGTGATGACACGGTTAAATGTAACTTTGAGATGGCATGTGTTGTGTTTATCTGACTGACATACACATTTTGGGATGATTCTGTTCTGGTTGCTGTGTAATTGCTAAGAGTGCATGGTTTGACTCTCCCCTTGACAGTGATGTGTGTGTGTATTGTGGCAGAATATTGTGTACATTTGTTGTGTACTCACCAGGCTCTGGGATGTTTTCTAGTCCATAGACGCTCACTGGCGGAAGGATGGCCCGCACCTTCTCCTCCCAGGGCCTGAGGTATACTGGCTTGGCAGGAGGGCCACTGCCGGTGTGTTGGCTCAGGAGGTAGTCCTTCTTCAGCAGCTCCCGTACCCTCCTGCGCACGTCATACCACCTGTTCTGGATGTCAGTCTTTGGGCGCAGACATGGTGATTGTGCGTTCACCCTGTGGATGATCCTCTCCCACATCTTTGTTTTCTGGGAGATGGGTGTCTGTTGGACCAGTGCGCCAAACAGCTGTGGCTCTACCCTGAGGATCTCGTCTACCAGGACTTCCAATTCACAATGTAGGAACTTGTGATTCTTCTTTGGGGGCATGGTGATGGGTGGTGATGGTGAGTGATGTGTGTGTTGGTGTGCAGGTGAAGGTGTGTGAGTGTGTGTTTTGCTGGGTGTATGTGAGGTAGCTATTTGTTGGTGTGCTGATGGTGTGTGGCTTGTGTGAGGGATGAGCTGTGGGTGTGTGGTTGCTGTCTGTTGAGTGCTGGCAGGTGAATAGCATTTGCAAAGGATCATGGTTGGGATTTGTGTCCTTTATATGGGTGGAGTTGTGGGTGTGTCTTTGTTCTCTGTCCCCACCCCCCCAGTATTTATTGGCTTTGTAATTGCTTGTTTGGCCTTTTTTGTGTATTTTCCCTTAGTACTTTCTGTGCATGTTGGAAACGTTCTTGTGACCGAGTCGGACCCTGCAGTTGTCTCGTACGGTCTTCTCCGTTTCGTTCACGCTGTGTTAGTGCTATTTTCTATGCTGCGTACGCGTCGGTCGCGCTGTTTTGTGTTACTTCGGCTCGCAGTTTTGTATGCGTGTCGGTCGTACGGCTTGTCCTCCGTACGACTCGGTCGTGGTTTTCGCGCCTTGCATCGTACTTTGCGGTTTGGAGTTCGCGGGTACGTTTCGGTCGGATTTGTTCCGGGTGCGTGTCGGTCGGTTCGATTCGCGTGTTTTTCCGGCCGGATTGCTGTTTTCCGTGCGGCTCGGTCGTTCGGCTTGGGTTCCGTACGTGTCGGTCGGATTTTGCACGCTTTGCATCGTACTTGGCGGGTCGGGCGCCACAGGTACGTGTCGGTCGGAATTAATTCCGGCTCCGAGTCGGTCGGTGCTTTTTCCGGCCCGAATCGGAATCGACCCCTATGTCTTCTCCTCATCATTTATATATCTGAAGTTGGCAAAACTGTCCATATATTGTCAAATTTATGCCTTCACTCTTTCTGAGCATACACGTTTTTTCCACATAAAACAGTTCAATTAATTCCTGTGGGTAGCATGTGTTGCTGTAGATACACATGCTCTGCATATACCTGCCATCTATTGTTGGGTTGTAGATATTAGAAATAGTTTTTCTTCAAAGACATTTTCAGTCTCGAAATATCACATGAATCCTCCTTTCACCCACAATGCACTGGAACAAAGACTCCATCTCAGATTGTTTTTTCCACCATGAGCTTGGCTAATCAGCTTAAGCTCCGGGACAGTCGAAGAATTTTCCATTCCTTTCGGCTCCAGCCATTAAGGATCCTGGTGAACGATGGAAGAAGCATCATCATGAACACCGGCAACTGCAGATTTCAGTTCTGAACCACCTCTGGGAGGTTCCTTTCCAGAACTCAAGTCATCAGTACTTAGGTCTCTGACAAGCCGAACTCCAATGCAAAATCAGTTCTGAAGCCAACTCGGAAGTCACCCTCAAGTCTGCTCGGAAGAAGGCCTTGACGTTGAGTTCGGAGACCAGTGACCCTCCCTCCCAGAGAAACCTGATGTTAAACTGTTAAATCTACATACACATCTCTTTGGGGAAGATCCATGCACATTTACCCCCATCAGGAGGGCACTCATACAGCAAAGCCAACACCAGGTAGGACTAGAAAGCTCACGTTTGAAAAGCAGGTTTCAGAAGAACTCCAAATCTATCAAATCCCCAAAAAGAGTAGGGACAAGGCCACCAGCCCTCCAACATAATTCCCTCCACTCATTCCCCAGCCAAGCACACCTTCACTGCCTTCCTCGCCTTGGGAGTCTGTTCACTCATACCAAACAGACTCCAATTAGGGGAGTCCCTGTTGAACACAAGACCCGTACATAGAGGCCCTGCGACAGGGAACGGGTATGATCCTTGGGAGGATTATCATGTAGACCCTCAGGATGACAAAGGTTAGAAGCTCTACCCTGTCAAAGCTTCACCCACTAACACTATGGTATACCACCTTGTCATTCAAAAGAAAGGTACACCATCATCAAGTTAAGTTAACTGTGCTAGAGGCAGAGTATGACTTTTTGGTCGAGACACTCACCAAAAATGAAAGCTGTGTTTAGCATTTACCAACGCTAAAGTGCATTTACCAACGCTAAAGTGCATGACTAAATGCAATGAGGAGAACGTTAAGGACCCTGTGAAGGTCTGAGGTATTACACCTAGGGTGGAAAAGGAGCACAATACGCCCCCAGATGACCCTGTCTACACCAGGGGGCATGTTTCAACTGACTCCTTGGTTAAGAATACAACCAGGAAGCATGGATGTGCCCAGGTTAACATGGATGCCCCTCCTCCAGACAAGGAGATTAAAATGATCAAAATATTGGAGAATACGTGGCTGTGGGGGCAATCACTCTGTGTAGGATAGCCAATTCAGTCAGGTAATCTCCCATTATGACAGAGGCCAGTGGAAGGAAGAGGAGCAGGTGGTTAAGTGCTACTAAAGGTTTAGGAGTATTAGTAGCACAAATCCCTTCAAAAGGGCCAAGTGTCCAAAGCCTATGGAAAAGGTGCCCACCATGGTATTGGCAGGGAAAGTGGCAAGGGCAAAAATGCCTCCAGCAGGGGCGCCTCCCCTCCATGTAGTGACATACCCCTCATTTCCCTCCACAAAAACACCTGTGGGGGAAGGTTGCATTTATTCCTTCTCCAATTGGTGGAGATAATTACAGACAAATGGGTTCTAAAGGGTTTATAGCAGGGGTACTGCTGATAGTTCAACACACCACCACGTAGCCATGCAATGCATCAAGACCATCTGATGCTGTTGCAGGAGGAAGTACAGGTTCTCCTCAGCAATTGCGCCTGTACCCCTTCACTAGTGGGTCCATTCCTGTTCTTCCTCATCTCCAAAAAGGACAGAACTCTGCAGTTTACCCTGGATCTCAAGTCTATCAACTGCTACATCCTGCCGGAGTGCTTCAAAATTACTATCCTGTAAGAGTTTATACAGCTGTTCTGTACAGGAGAAAATATGGCAACCCTGGACCTCAGGGGCGCCTAGTTCAACATCCTCACTCATTCAGTGCATCACCACTAATGGCGCTTTTTGGTAAGTGGACTGCAGTAAAAAGTTCTCTCATTTGGGTAAACACAGCTCCATGGTTGTTTACAAAGTGCATAGCTGTGGTGGCGGCACTGTTGTGCTGCAACACCGTATCTGGAACTGACACAGAACAGCAGCAAATAGCAATGCCTGGAACACTCTCTTGCACAAGTTAGGATTCACAGTCAGTGCAAAAATGTTGCATTTCCAACTGCTCCATATTCAACCCTTTCTGAGAGCTGTGCTAAACACTGTTAACAAAAGCCTACCCCAACCAACAGACGGTGATGCCATTTTAAAAATGGCTGGCTCTTTTTCAGACAGCATGTCCCATTACTGTAAGAATGGGCTAGAAACTGCTAGCATTGATGGCCTTGTGCACCACAATGGTGCCTCATGCAAGGCTACACATATATCCACTACAAACGTGTCTAGTGAGACAATGGCCATAGGCAGAGAATGAATGGGAGGATCTAGTGTGTTGAAGTCCAGGGTCCAGCAAAGCCAAAAATGGTGAAAAAACAAAAAATTGTTCCTGGGCTCATCATTTCTCAATCCTTTGGCCATAACTGACTATTACCACGGATTACTGTCTTACTGGTTATGAGGCACACCTCAATCACCAGCAGCAACAACAGGGTTACCATACCAATTATCTGGCGAGGACAACAATCCAGCCAGCACTGTGAACATGAAAAAGCTTTATATGGAGGAAATGTTCCTCATAAAGACAGACAACATTACCACCATGTATTACATCTAGAAGCACAGAGGGGCACATTTTCCCCACCTGTCCACTGTACAGACATATGTAAAGGTTCAACGTGATAAATACCACACAAGTTTAACGAGCATTACTGAGTGGATATCTATGCCCATCAGAAGGCTTTGGTTGGCCAAATTATTAGAAACATGGCTTAAAACCTTTGCACCATCTGTTTACTAATGACAAAGCAACAACATACTTACATATTTGTAGTCCTGTTTCTGCATTGTATGAATCTTCATTGAAGTCATAAATATTTTAATAATTCCCCGCCATTTTCGCGGACCCCAGAACACCAACATATAGCTGAATTTCATGCCAGACATCATGAAAATATTGTCTTTGAATCAGAAAACTTCTGCATGCATCAGTTGAATCGAAGCCCAAAAAGGTGTCCTTTTTTCTGCATGTTCTACAATTATAATTCTGCCAATTGTATTATTAATAACATATTTCAGCATCTTTCTTTTAATAGAAAACACTTAGGATACAGAAGTATTTTACTCAGTGAACATGAGTACGAAAAATGCAACTTTCATTCCACAGAGACAGAAAAGAAAATGAAGCTATCGTTTTAAGAACCTGGGAAGCACGTCTACCCAGAATGACTTGTACTGGCAGTTGCCGTTCTCACTCAGTTCTGTTTTTTTGCGAGGCAAAGTGTATAGGAAATATGCATTATGTGTAGTCTTTATGCCTCGACATGAGGATATATTGCAGAAGGCGGGTGGCTCTTTTATGACTTCAATGAAGATTCCTATGATACAGAACAAGGAGTACAGGTATGTAGCCTTTTCTTCTGCACTGTAGGATCTTCACTGATAGTCATAAATGCTTGAATAGAATGGCGTGCTTAAGAGATAAATTTAAAGCTGCAGCTGACAAGAAATATAAAAATATACTAATTTCTTAAAAAGATATCTAAGAGTCTCCTGTCCCACTTTAGCTTCAGCTTTGGTATCAGTGTCTAAACAATGTTTTGTGAACGTGTGAATTGACTTCCACGGTGCTGCATAGCAAATGTCTGTGATAGAGCTATTTCTAATCCATGCAGTAGTGGCAGCCTTTCCTCTTGTGAAATGAGATTTAGGTCCGCCTGTTAAAGGTTTGTTTGCAAGTTGGTAAGATAGTGAGATACAAGCCACAATTCATTTGGCAACAAATTGCTTTGAAGTAGCTAGACCTTGTCTAAAGTGACTTAATTGATAAAAAGTTGATTTGTCTTTCTAACGTCTTTTGTTTTGTCTAAGTAAAAGTGTAAAACTCTTCTAATGTCAAGAGAATGTGGAGACCTTTCCACAGATGTGGAAGGATTTAAAAAAAAAAAAACATAGTTAATGTGACAGTTTGAGTTATGTGGAAGTCCAATGCTACTTTAGGTAAGAAAGAGGAATGTGTTTGTATAACAACACTATTAGCATCAAAAATTGTGAAAGGTGACCGCTCAGCCCTCCACAGGACTTGGTCGCCCCACTCACTGCTGCCGCTCCTGCCTGCCTTGCCGCCTCCTGCCTGGAGATTCCTTCGCTCGCTGCCCGCTGCTCCTGGGACTTCCCGCCACTGCCTCCCTGCGGCCCCGCCCCCCCGTGATTCCATTCGCCGCCCCGCTCCCGCCACCCAGCTGCTCCTCCCTCCAGGCTCCTTACTTATGACGCCCCCTGAGCGACCGCGCAGCGGCCGCGCGCAGCGGGAGCACCGACGGAGCGCCGAAGGGGCGCCAAAGGTAAGCCCATCTGCGCCCGTCCGCGCCCAGCGCCAGGACCCCTGGATCCCACCGATGCAACACTACTCGACGGACCTACGACGCCGCCACCCTCACCGCACTCAATGCCAGCCGGAACCCTGCCTGCTACCGAGCCTCACCGAGACGCACCCACGGACCCTTCACCTGCCAAGCCTGCCGATTCACCTGCCCCCGGACGTGCACCACCTCCGCCAAGTCAAGCACCAGCAGCAACCACCTGAAATGCATCCTGTTGAACACCCGCTCCGTCCACAGGCACGCCGTGGAACTCTGGGACCTGCTCGACGCAACAGCACCGGACGTCGCCTTCCTCACCGAAACCTGGATGAACGCCTCCTCAGCGCCCGACATCGCCATAGCCATCCCGGACGGATACAAGATCACCCGGAGGGACCGCGTCAACCAGACGGGAGGAGGCATCGCCATCGTACACAAGAACACCATCCGCATCTCGACTAACTCCGACGAGACCTTCACCGCCGCCGAACACCTACACTTCCAGATACACACTGACCCCAAGACCACCCTCCGAGGCACCCTCATCTACAGACCCCCGGGACCACGCACACTATTCAGCGAAGACATCGCAGACTTCATCAGCCCGCACGCCATGCCCTCCGCCGACTACATCCTCCTAGGGGACCTCAACTTCCACCTGGAGAACAACAACGACAGAAACACCACCGCCCTGCTGGACAACCTCGCCAACCTCGGACTCAAGCAACTGGTGAACACACCCACCCACTACGCCGGCCACACGCTTGACCCCGTCTTCTCTTCCAGCAAACACATCTCCTTCAGCCACGCCACCGGACTCCACTGGACCGACCACAGCTGCGTCCACTTCAGCTTCAGAAAGACTGCGACCCACCACCACCCGCAACAGGCTCCCCGCCGGAGCTGGAGCAAGATCACCGCCGAGCAGCTCACCGCCTCCCTCAGCCAGAACACACCCACCAACACAACGGACCCAAACGAAGCAGCCAGCAACCTCGCCAAGTGGCTGACCGCCTGCGCCGACGACCTCGCACCACTAAAAACCCTCCCAGCAGACCCGGAAGCAAGAAAACCCCTTGGTTCACCAACGAACTCAAGGAATCCAAGAAGAACTGCCGCACTCTCGAGAAAGCCTGGCGACTCGACCAGACCACAGACAACAGGACCGCCCTCAAGCACGCCACCCGCAAACACCACCAGCTGATCCGTGCCACCAAGAAGTCAGCACTCAAAGAACGACTGGACAACAACGCCCACGACAGCAAGGAACTTTTCAGCATCGTCAAAGAGTTCTCCAACCCCAGCGCCCGGAAACAACGACATCACCCCCTCGCAAGACCTCTGCAACTCACTCGCCGCGTTCTTCCACCGCAAGATCACCGACATACATAACAGCTTTGACGCACAGACCACGCACCCTACCGCCGAACCAACGCCCGCCACCACCACCCTCTGCAACTGGACCCCGATCAGCACCGAAGACACCACCCGCACGATGAACTCCATCCACTCCGGATCACCAACCGACCCCTGCCCACACCACGTCTTCAACAAAGCCGACGCCACCATCGCACCCCATCTCCGGGACATCATCAACTCCTCCTTCCACACCGCCACCTTCCCGGAGAGCTGGAAGCACGCCGAGCTTACCGCCCTCCTGAAGAAACCAACGGCGGACCCCACCGACCTCAAGAACTACCGTCCCATCTCGCTCCTTCCGTTTCCGGCCAAAGTCATCGAGAAGACCGTCAACAGACAGCTTGCCGCCTTCCTCGAGACGAATGGATCCCTCGACCCCTCGCAGTCCGGGTTTCGGGCCAACCACAGCACCGAGACCGCCCTTATCGCAGCCACCGACGACATCAGAACCCTAACCGACAACGGGAAACAGCAGCCCTCATCCTCTTGGACCTCTCCGCGGCGTTCGACACCGTCTGCCACCGCACCCTAGTGAAGCGCCTCAGCAACATCGGAATCCGAGAGAAAGCACTGGAATGGATCATCTCGTTCCTCGCCGGAAGAACCCAGAGAGTCCGCCTCCCCCGTTCAGATCCGAGGCCACCGAAGTCATCTGCGGCGTTCCACAAGGATCTTCACTCAGTCCAACCCTCTTCAACGTCTACATGAGCCCCCTCGCAGCCATCGCACGGCAACACAACCTCAACATCATCTCCTACGCTGACGACACCCAGCTGATCCTCTCCCTCACCAATGACCCCACCACCGCCAGAGCCAACCTACACGACGGGATGAGAGACGTCGCCGACTGGATGAGGAACAGCCGCCTTAAACTGAACTCAGACAAGACGGAAGTCCTCATCCTGGGCTCATCACCCTCCGCCTGGGACGACTCTTGGTGGCCCCCGGCCCTGGGCACCGCACCCAAGCCAACAGACCACGCACGCAACCTGGGCTTCATCCTGGACTCCTCCCTGTCGATGACCAGACAAGTCAACGCCGTCTCATCTTCGTGCTTCAACACCCTGCGCATGCTCCGCAAGATCTTCAGATGGATCCCCACTGAAACCAGGCAGACCGTCACGCAGGCACTCGTCACCAGCCGACTGGACTATGGGAACACCCTCTACGCCGGAACCACAGCCAAACTTCAAAAAGACTCCAGCGCATCCAGAACGCCTCCGCACGACTCATCCTGGACATCCCCGACACAGCCACATCACCGGACACCTGAAATACCTGCACTGGCTCCCCGTCAGCAAGAGAATCACGTTCAGACTCCTCACCCACGCACACAAGGCCCTCCACGACCTGGGCCCCAAGTACCTCAACGACCGCATGACCTTCTACACGCCCACCCGCCAGCTACGATCAACCAGCCACGCCCTCGCCACCGTACCACGCATCCGCAGAGCCACCGCCGGAGGAAGATCCTTCTCCTACCTGGCAGCCAAGACCTGGAACTCCCTCCCCACTCACCTTCGGCGAACCCAGGACCATCTCTCCTTCAGGAAGCAGCTCAAGACCTGGCTGTTCGAGCAGTAACTTACCCCTTCCCCCAGCGCCTTGAGACCCTCCCGGGTGAGTAGCGCGCTCTATAAATGCCGTGATTGATTGATTGATTGGTTCTATTGAGGACAGAGCCTGAATTTCACTAACTCTCCTTGCTGGGGTAATTGCAAATAAAAAGGCAGTTTTCCATTAAACTTTTCTTTTAAAATAAATTTGTTGAGAAGACACAGGTCTAGAATTGGTTGCTAATGTATGGGTTGACTCTTTTTCTTTACCAGGAAATATCTTAAGTATACCCCCATATTTTCTGGAGGAGATGGACCCTTTTCTATTGCTTTTTTGACTAACAGAGGTTGGGTTTCCTTGTGTAGGATGTTAATCTGAGATTTTGATGTTGGTTTTTGAGCAACACAAGGTAATGTAGTGAAATGCATGTTAAATATTCTTGATAGGACTACTAAATTAATCCGATTGAATGATTATATATATATTAACTATATTTTCCCTAACTTCAGGGAGGCACTATTTTCTAGACCAAGCAGAGCATGTGTGTCTAGTGGCACATGCTACAAACTTAACATGATGCTTACCTTGTAACCATCTGTTAAAAGCTTGTAGTTGTATAGATTCACATGAGCCAGCCTTCCTCCCTGGAAGCAAGCACTGATTCAGATTGATGTGACAACTTAACTTTGCAACTTACAATCCCCAGGACACATTTCCTGTCTAATTTCATAATAGCTCACTGACATTACTCACAGATGGGGAAAGCAATGTAAGATGAAGCATTTGTCCTGGTGCATTGTGTGCTAAGGGATGAGCCATGAGATACAGACTGAAGACTTCTTTGATGAAAAACAACTTGTAACGACCACAACCCAACACTAGATGGCATAAGTAAGCCGAGCAAGCAAACCTACACCATTACATGCTACAGATGCTTATAAAGTAAATACATTTTTTATTCAAAATTAACCAATTAGAGGGCGTAAATGTGAATGAAAAATAAATATATACATTTTGTATAATTCGTGCAACGTTCAGTATATAAATAAAATCATTATAAATCATTACTTGTTTTAAATGTTAAAAAAACAATCAGGAAGAGTACATAAAAACAGGACATGGTAATCTGTCCTCTATGACTACTGTGAGAAATAATGGAAGGACATTACTTAGAGGTGACTAATCAGATGGGTAAAATAACACCCCATACAGCACCAGAAACGGTAAAACGGATGTGCAGGGCAGAGGTAGGTGTGTAGTCACGTTTGGTCATAAAGTAAGGGAAAAAGCCCACATTAAAAAAAAAATCAATAAGGCAGGCGAGAATCAAAAGAAGAACAGATAAGTTGGGACAGGTGGTTACTGGGGGTATGTACACAATTTTCTTGGAAAAAAAAAAACAGGCTTCCCCACAAAGGCAAAGATGAGGGTGAGAAGAAAGGAGA
The DNA here is from genome assembly GCA_963921515.1 of Calotriton arnoldi. Lineage (NCBI taxonomy): Eukaryota > Metazoa > Chordata > Amphibia > Caudata > Salamandridae > Calotriton > Calotriton arnoldi. Next base: position 1,311,723 of record CAWUFW010004146.1, read on the forward strand.
GGAATTATTAAGGGGTCTCACTTATTAACACAGTTAGTAAGCATTTGCTGATAGAAAACGATTAGGAAGGATCAAACCAAACAGATCTGACAATGCAAAACACATTTTTGTCAAGACTGATATACCTGGTCCAATTTGTCAGGATAACGTCAAAAACCTGACATCTTTTAGCTAAATTGGTATGTTAGTGCTAAGATTAGCAAGTGCACAAACAAAATAGCCAGGTAACACCACTGTAAATAATGTAGCTTATTTTCAGTGCATTATTAAAGGATAAATTACCCAATATAACCCTGTCAGAAGAGATTGTGTTGTATGACCATGCAGGCAGTACAACAAACCCCCTCCCCAAACCATTCACATTCTCCAGGTAACTGCAAAGGTAAACCACTTGAGTACCAAAGTCTTGTTGTATAGTGGTCAGAGGTATCTATTAGGAACTACGGCATGTCTCAGAGAAGCATGCTCCATGATGCAACGATCTGAAGTCTACCCGATAAGTCGCTTGAAGCAAGAAGAGTGTTGTCTGTATGACAGAGATTTAAAAGAAATATGGCTGCTGCTGCACAGCACCTTCCACTGTAGCTGTCACGCAAGACAGTGGCCACTGACGTAGTTCAGACACGAAATAACCAAGCCAGCTAGGAACAGGACAGTGGATGGGCAAGCCAAATAAAGAAAAATTGTTGTCAATTAAACGAACTCTACGCCGGTGTCACCCAGAAACAGCTCAAGAAACTACAGAACATCCAAAACGCTGCAGCAAGACTGGTCCTCAACATCTCCTGCCGCAGCCACATGACACAACAGCTCCGACAAATCCACTGGCTCCCTATCATCAAGAGAATAACCTTCAAGCTCCTCACACATGCCTACAAGGCTCTCCACGACGCAGGACCAGACTATCTGAACCATGCCTCGGTTTCCACACACCTGCCAGACAACTCCGCTCCGCCCAACTCGCCCTGGCCTCCGTCCCAGGGATCCACAAGACCAGTACCCGAGGAAAATCCTTCTCCTACCTCGCTGCCATGACCTGGAACACCCTGCCCCTCCACCTAAGGCAATCTGCGTCGTTGACCCAGTTCAGGAAGGACCTCAAGACCTGGCTCTTCAACTGAACCTCCACACCCAGACAGATCAGTAGCCCCCCCTCAGCGCCTTAAGACCCTCACGGGTAAGTAGCTACGGTTTACAAACTCCCGATTGATTGATTGAAAGTTCTACGCTGGAAACATATGGTCAAGACAGAACTACAATCTGCGGAGCCAGAGATTGCATTCCATCTGTAAGAGGACCATGGGTAGCAGGTGGCTCAAGTGCCCATGATAGACGAAAGATTATGAAGTCAGACTACAGGAGGCGAGCCCTACAAAAACCTGAGTTTTACTTGATTTAAGTTGATCCAATGATGGAACACTCAAATGGCAATGTTCTATACAGTATTGAACATGCTGTATTTCTATTTGACTTCACTATGATATGTTTTACCGCACAGTTGTAAATCAGTAACTAAGTCAATATACAAGATAACTTATAAGCAAAAGATGCACATTAAATAAGAAGGGTAAATGGGCAGATCCCAGGGATATTCAATGAATGTGATTGTAGGACTGCGAGTGGGGGAGGAAGCAATGAATTGTATCCTATGAGAAGACCAGTTGGACCTGACAGTGGGCTAGATCAGAGACACACGCTTTTCCCATCCTATCAACTATCCAAGGGGACACAAAGCAGACTCATAAATAGATCCACCAACACATCTAATAAGACGTCCCAAGGTTGTACAAAAACCATATTGCGGTAATGGTATTCCTCAGTGTGGCTGACAACCAAAAATGTACTTCCATTACATACACACATCATTTTAATAGCATTTTGACTAAACAACCCCAACTCTATTAATTCATTGAATGAACACTGTGAAGTGCCTCCAAATCCAACAACCTGATAATGGCTCAAATGTTTTCAGGTCAACATATTTCCTTGCAGGGCAATTTGATACAGTGAATTTGCTATGCTCAAAATATAAGCACTTGAGATGATGTGTGTAGGAAAGTGCCCCTTTTTGACATGGTCACCCCTATTATTTAATACAACTTTGACTGAAGTGCACTGGGTTCCCGCTAACCAGGTCCCCAGTGCCAGTGTTCTTTCCCAAAAACAAGGTAACTGCAATTGATCCACAAATGGCAAGCCCTTTGTGAGAAGTTGGCCTGGTATATGCTGTCCACTAATTAAAGTGGGCACCTTGCACCAGTCCAAACGACCGTTATTGATGATTAGGTCAAAAATAACCTTTATGAAAGCTATCCTAGTGGTAGCTATGGAGAGCAGCCTTCAGGCTTAATCTTGAAGGAATGTAAAGCAGCTTGTTTTACCAGAACAGAACCTCCTAAGTGACCAAATGAAAGGAGAACCACACAAGTGTTATATAAAAAATATGTATTTATTACTAAACACTCTCTACTAATCTCTATGTGAGATTAGAACATAAAGCACACAATACTTAATCAATAGAACGACAGTAAATAGCACAATACACAGCGGGCTCCAGGGGGAGACCGAACCATATACTAAAAAAAATGGTATAAGAACAAGAACTTTACTAGACACAGTGCCTAGAGCCCGTAGAATCGCTGGGACCCCAAGGAACCACCCAAAGGAGTGACACAGGGAGCCCACGGAGGACGGGTGCAGTGTGGGAACACAGACGCGAGCTCCGTACAAATCTATGGGAAAGTCGCAGTTGGAAAATTACAGTTTAAGGACACTTCGGAGAGGACTTCACGCAAACCCTTTGGAACATAGAAGGTTCTAAGGCCAGCACCCTTGTGAGTACCGAGGTACCCGTGTTACCTATCCCGGAGGAGCCGGGTGCATAGGGGTCAAGTGGTGTCGGAAACCCTCGTTGTTTTCAATGGCGTGATGCGAAGAAGTGCTGCTGCCGGGAAGATGAAGTGTCCGGTGGAATCCAAGCCTGGATCCGAGGTGAGAAGAACCTGAAAGCAGAGGGGACAGAGTCTGGGTCACTTCAGGGTGACCAGGGGTTCGATAGACGAATGCCCACCGATGTCGGGTGCTTCAGGTGTGAAGATAGGATGCTTGACTCTGCAGCCACGGGGACCAGGAGACGTCGAGACGACCAAAGTCCGGAGGTGAGCTGTCCCACGAAGGATGTCGAGTGCTGAGGGGTCAGTGTCCGGATTGAACACCAACAAGCCTTGGCAAAGGCAACCCACGCGGGCAGAGGAAACAAGTTACAGTGTGGACCAGCAAGGTCCAGGAGACTCTCCAAGCTATGTGGAGTCAGGGCACGTCTGGAGCAACCAGGGAAGCCCAAGGAAAATCAAAGTGACCCTCGCCAGGACCCACAGGCCAACGGACCAGGGATCGCGAAGGGACCTCGAGCGGAATCACAAAGCACCAGCCTACGGAGCACTCGTGGAGTGGAGGCCGGAGATCTTTGGTGGGAATGCTGCTCGGGGTCGGGACTACACGTAGTCCAAAGCACAGCCTCAGGGATCGCAGAAAAGCATATGCTGCTGCAAAAGTACACGGTGCACAGGGGTTCGGGGTGCACGGTCCCCACGAGGGATACTGGTCTCCGGATTGCTGAGAGAGCAGATCGACCTCAGGGACGCTCGGGAACCCACCTCCTGTGTTGCAGAAATCTTCGGAGTCCTCAGGAGCTCGGGAGATGCAAACCGGTCAGATGCGTTTAGGTGCCTGCTGCTGCAGGATAGTAACTCCTTTACTCCAAGGGAGATTCTTCTGTCCTCCACCGAAGTGTAGACCGTCGAAGTACTTGGTTTCTGTTGCAGAGTTTAGTCCAGGTAAAATCCAAAGTCCTGTAGTCAGGTTTCCTACTTTATACCCAAGGAAGGGGTTGGACTAACTCTGGGGACCCACCTAGGGGAGGGTCAGGACAGAGGGGTGGCTACACCCATGTCCTTTGTCCAGTTTCGTGCCAGAGTAGGAGCAAATGGCTCCTGCAATCGGTTTGAGCTGGACTATGCACGGGGACACCAAATGTGCCCCCAGTGCAGACTTTCTGGCACTTTAAGAGTGCACCCACCCAGCCCCAATACACTAAAGCCTGTCTGGGAGGTTGTCACACCTCCCTGTGACAGGAAACCTATTGTCAGACCTTCCTCTGCTCGAGCTTGGCTCAGCAGCAGGAGGGCAGACTCATGTCTATGGCTGGCAGCATCCATTTTGTGCTGCCCAGGTCGAGAAAGCTGGTACCGGGTAGACCGGTGACCCATAGTAGTGGTTCTACAAGGGAGGAATCATACCTCCCACACCAGTTACTGGTGTGGAGGTATGATTCCAAGGTGTTTGACACCAAACACGACATGTTTCTAAGCAGCCGTTTTAAAGTTAGCATTTATTGCGAGGTTATAATGCACTTAAGTATATATGGTTGGCTGCATCACAGACAACCCTGGAGAATAGATTCCGAAGGCTGCAGAGGGGCTCTGCTCATGCAGGGGCACCCTCTCACACAAAACCCAGCACCCTGCCTTCAGGATTGATAAGGCCTGTCATAGGGGTGACTGATATGTTTATATGTGTAGTGATTTAGAATAGATATAGGTAACCTATATCTAAGTAAGGGGTGCATGTACCTCCTTACACAGGTTGCAGTAGCAGACCTGTGGTGTCATTTTGAATGGCCTCTCAGGGGTGGCACAATACATGCTTCAGCCCCTGGGAGGCCTCTGGGGTACCTATGCCCTGGGTACATGGTGTACCATATACTAGGGACTGATAAGGGTACCCCAGAATCCAATCTGGAGTGTACCTAAAGTACATGCAATCAATTTAGCAAAAAAGCAGATAGACTGGGGTCCTGAATAGCAGGATCCCAGTCAGACTAGTCAAAAACCAGCAAAACACCAGGAAAAAAGTGGGGGTAACCATGTAGTCAGATTCCACCTTCCTACATAACCCCCCCAAACGAAAGGAGATAAGGCTAACCTTGTCCAGTTGAGACTTTATTGACTAAGTGGCCATATAAGGAAGATCCTGCACTGGCATGGATACCCCCTGTCTTATGGTCCACTAAGTAGTCCCTACCCTTAGGGGTATTGGATTTCCTCCAAAATTTGGGATTACCACCTGTAGTGTGTTTTGGCAAAGTAAAAGGCTGGTGGGGTGCCTGAGTGGAGAAGTGAGGCCCTAATAAAGCTGGTCTCAGCTTCCTCAGAGCACTGGTCACCATGGATGCCTTTCTTTCCATGACTGAGTTATATCTGGCCCTAGGGGTCAACCTCTGGCTACCTACAGCTGGGGGTTGAGTCCCTTTGGTTGGAACACTGGAGGGACAAGGTAGGTTTGGAACCATCTGGTCCCAGGTTTGCCTTTGCCCAACAGAGTCCATCTGGGGGAGGTCACTACCCAAGGGTAAGAGGGCTCCCTCAGGGTGTTGAGGAATTGTCACATGGCTAGTGCTACTAGACTGGGTGTCCCTAATCTGTTGATGAGGGGTTCCTCTGGACAGTGGGCCCTTTGGGGTCCACTGACCTCCCTGACCTTTGCAGCCCTAGGCTGACTGAGGTAGGGTAGAGAGGGGCAGGATACCTGCTCCAGACTGGGTACCACCTTGGAAGGGTCCCCTGCCATCAGAGGGGTTGTCAGGACAGGCCTGACCACCTCTGGGGCAGTTCCTCCACAAGGGGTAGGGTCAGTTCCCTTAGGAAGCTGGCCCTTACCTATTGTCTGGGGGGAAGACTTTTCTTCATTCCCTTTGCTCTCTGGTGGAGTAGAGTGGGCCATTCTTTCAGGCTCCACCACTCCAAAATTTCCCTGGGGTTGGACTGAGGCCCTAAGGGTCCCACCAACTTTCTCAGGGAGGCCTAACATTCTTTAAATGGGCCTGGTATTCAACTTCAGCCCAGGCTGAAATTTCTAGATCATTACCCAACAGGCAATCTACAGGCAAGTTTGGGGATACTGCCACTCTCTTTGGGCCAGTGACCCCTCCCCAGCTGAGATTGACTTTAGCCATGGGATGATCTGTCCTGATACCATCAATGTTGGTCACCTGGTACTTAAACTCAGGTAAAAGCTGCTGAGGGGGTACTAGGTTCCCTGTCACCATGGTGACACTAGCCCCTGTGTCCCTAAAGGCCACAGCTTTCTGACCATTGATCAGTGGCTCCTGTCTGTACTTGCCCAAAGAATTAGGACTGACAGTAAAAGTGGCAAATCCCATGCCACCATCACAGACTAAGGAGGCCTGTGAGGCGGAACTTGATAAGCTGGGGTCCACCTCAGTTCCCCATACCAACCCACCTAACTTTTTGGGTGCACTAGTACCACCTGGGGGATTACTACTGGTAGTACCAGGAGGAATGGTAGTAGTGCTTGGAGGAACATTTTCCTTATTGCTGACCTTTGGACAATTGGGATCATTTTTCCAGTGGCCTGGCTTTTTACAGACAAAGCAATAAGGTTTCTTTTCAGGGGAGGAAGGAGTTTGACCCACCCCCAGAAGAGGACTTTTGGGGCCCTGTAGTGGACTTGTCTTTTGACTTATCCCCACCTTTCTCTTGGGTCTTGGAAGAATCTTTCTTCTGGTCACCACCCTGGTTCTTTGGCTTCACCCTGGTTCTGACCCATTTATCTGCCTTCTTTCCCAATTCTTGGGGAGAGGTCAGATCAGAGTCCACCAGGTACTGGTGTAAAAGCTGGTTTTGACAATTATTAAGGATCTGCTCCCTCATAATCAAATTGTACAATCCTATAAAGTCATGCACTTTGCTGCCATGTATCCAACCTTCCAGAGCCTTAGTAGCACAATCTACAAAGTCAATCCAGTCCTGAGTCTGTGCTTTCTGGGTGTCTCTGAACTTAATTCTGTATTGTTCAGTGGTTAAGCCAAACCCATCAATGAGAGCACTCTTCAAGACTGAGTAATTGTCTGCATCCTCTTCTCTGACAGTGCGGAGCTTATCTCTACCTTTGTCAGCAAAGGAGAGCCACAAGATAGCTGCCCACTGCTCCTGAGGGACCCTCTGTACTTTACAGGCCCTCTCTAGTGCAGTTATCCATTTGTGGATGTCATCCCCACTCTGATAGGGAGGGACTATCTTGTTCAGGTTCCTATGATCATGAGAATACTCTCTAGTTCTAGGGACACTGTTGCTGCCACCATGGGACTCTAGTCCCAATCTTTTTGGAGCTCTAGGGATTCCCTGTCTAGGGCCAATTGCTCTTTCTTGAGCCTGATCCTGATTCTCTCAAGCTCTAGTAATTGGCACTTCTTATCATAAGAGGATTCTCTCCTATGAGATACAGAGGTCCCTACAGAAGTACCTGAATGATAAGGCTCCACAGAGGGAGTCCTGGATCTTCTAGTCAAACTCTGTACTCTTCCTGGTGGAGTAAAGAGAGGGCCACTGGGGCCTTCTCCCCCACCTGAAGGAAGAGTTGGATTTTCCAGGTTAGAATCATCTTGATCCTCCTGGCCAGGGTTTGAGTCCAGATCACAGAAGTGTGCACTTCCTGATCTTTCCTCATCTCCTGTCCCACCCACTCTTTCTACTTCATCAGACCCTGGGGTCTTTCTGAGGTCATCTAAGAGCAACATCTCTATAAGACGTTGGGTGTTTGCATTTCTCCCTGTCTTCAGCTTCCTAGAGGCACACATGGCTTGCAGATCCTGAAAGGTAAGCCCATTGTATCTAGTTGGCAGAGAGCCACTGGCTTCTCCTGTAGAAGACATACTAGAGTGGTGTGGTGTGAGCACCTACCTACCCTAGTGGAGACTAAACTCTCTTGAGTTGGAGAAAGGGTGTGCTAGACCCTTGACTTACCCAACTCCAAGTTCAGTAGAACTTACTTTATTCTAATCTTGATGTATTATATGTACCTAATACTTTTAGTGGTTTTCAGTTAATCACTCAATGAGATTTATCTGGTAAAACAAAAGCAAGTTTGAATCCCAACCGCTGCACACCAATGTGAGGAGTCTGGCGCTGGTATATGCATTGTCCACTCAACTAAAGTGGGCACTCATTGCACCAGTCCAATCAGATGTATGATGATACAAGCGTGTACCATTACAACGCCGGAATGTTACATCGCGGTCTTGACAACGTAAGTCGTTACATTGACTTGCGCTGCAGGGCTCTGGATTTAGGAATCAGCGTGAATTACTATTCCAACTCCAGTCCACATAACAGTAGGGAAGGTGTTGGAATAGTAATTCACACTATTCCTAGTCTAGCGCACTCCAGTGCAAGTCGATGTAACGACTTGCGCTTGAGAAACTACAATGTAACCATACCGCGTTGTAATGGTTTCGTGGTAAAGGATGTTTCCCGTCCAAACGACCCTTATTGATGATTAGGTCAAAGACAACCTTTATGAAAGCTATCCTAGTGGTAGCTATGGAGAGCAGCCTTCAGGCTTAAGTCTTGAAGGAATGTAAAGCAGCTTGTTTTACCAGAACAGAACCTCCTAAGTGACCAAATGAAAGGAGAACCACACAAGTGTTATATAAAAAATATGTATTTATTACTAAACACTCTCTACTAATCTCTATGTGAGATTAGAACATAAAGCACACAATACTTAATCAATAGAACGACAGTAAATAGCACAATACACAGCGGGCTCCAGGGGGAGACCGAACCATATACTAAAAAAATGGTATAAGAAAAACGACTTCACTAGACACAGTGCCTAGAGCACGTAGAATCGCTGGGACCCCAAGTAACCACCCAAAGGAGTGACACAGGGAGCCCACGGAGGACGGGTGCAGTGTGGGAACACAGACGCGAGCTCCGTACAAGTCTATGGGAAAGTCGCGGTTGGAAAATTACAGTTTAAGGACACTTCGGAGAGGACTTCAAGCAAACTCTTTGGAACATAGAAGGTTCTAAGGCCAGCACCCTTGTGAGTACCGAGGTACCCGTGTTACCTATCCCAGAGGAGCCGGGTGCATAGGGGTCAAGTGGTGTCGGAAACCCTCGTCGTTTTCAATGGCGTGATGCGAAGAAGTGCTGCTGCCGGGAAGATGAAAAGTGTCCGGTGGAATCCAAGCCTGGATCCGAGGTGAGAAGAACCTGAAAGCAGAGGGGACAGAGTCTGGGTCACTTCAGCGTGACCAGGGGCTCGATAGACGAATGCCCACCGATGTCGGGTGCTTCAGGTGTGAAGATAGGATGCTTGACTCTGCAGCCACGGGGACTAGAGACGTCGACGACGACCAAAGTCCGGAGGTGAGCTGTCCCACGAAGGATGTCGAGTGCTGAGGGGTCAGTGTCCGGATTGAACACCAACAAGCCTTGGCAAAGGCGACCCAAGTGGGCAGAGGAAACAAGTTACAGTGTGGACCAGCAAGGTCCAGGAGACTCTCCAAGCTATGGGGAGTCAGGGCACGTCTGGAGCAACCAGGGAAGCCCAAGGAAAATCAAAGTGACCCTCGCCAGGACCCACAGGCCAACGGACCAGGGATCGCGAAGGGACCTCGAGCGGAATCACAAAGCACCAGCCCACGGAGCACTCGTGGAGTGGAGGCCGGAGATCTTAGGTGGGAATGCTGCTCGGGGTCGGGACTACACGTAGTCCAAAGCACAGCCTCAGGGATCGCCGAAAAGCATATGCTGCTGCAAAAGTACACGGTGCACAGGGGTTCGGGTTGCACGGTCCCCACGAGGGATACTGGTCTCAGGATTGCTGAGAGAGCAGATCGACCTCAGGGACGCTCGGGAACCCACCTCCTGTGTTGCAGAAATCTTCGGAGTCCTTAGGAGCTCGGGAGATGCAAACCGGTCAGATGCGTTTAGGTGCCTGCTGCTGCAGGGGAGTAACTCCTTTACTCCAAGGGAGATTCTTCTGTCGTCCAGCGAAGTGTAGACCATCGAAGTACTTGGTTTCTGTTGCAGAGTTTAGTCCAGGTAAAATCCAAAGTCCTGTAGTCAGGTTTCCTACTTTATACCCAAGGAAGGGGTTGGACTAACTCTGGGGTCCTACCTAGGGGAGGGTCAGGACAGAGGGGTGGCTACACCCATGTTCTTTGTCCAGTTTCGCGCAGGAGCAAATGGCTCCTGCAACCGGTTTGAGCTGGACTATGCACGGGGACACCAAATGTGCCCCCAGTGCAGACTTTCTGGCACTCTAAGAGTGCACCCACCCAGCCCCAATACACTAAAGCCTGTCTGGGAGATGGTCACACCTCCCTGTGACAGGAAACCTATTGTCAGGCCTTCCTCTGCTCGGAGCTTGGCTCAGCAGCAGGAGGGCAGACTCGTGTCTGTGGCTGGCAGCATCCATTTTGTGCTGCCCAGGTCGAGAAAGCTGGTACCGGGTAGACCGGTGACCCATAGTAGTGGTTCTACAAGGGAGGAATCATTCCTCCCACACCAGTTACTGGTGTGGAGGTATTATTCCAAGGTGTTTGACACCAAACACGACATGTTTCTAAGCAGCCGTTTTAAAGTTAGAATTTACCGCGAGGTTATAATGCACTTAAGTATATATGGTTGGCTGCATCACAGACAACCCCGGAGAATAGATTTCGAAGGCTGCAGAGGGGCTCTGCTCATGCAGGGGCACCCTCTCACACAAAACCCAGCACCCTGCCTTCAGGATTGATAAGGCCTGCCATAGGGGTGACTGATAGGTTTACATGTGTAGTGATTTAGAATAGATATAGGTAACCTATATCTAAGTAAGGGGTGCATGCACCTCCTTACACAGGTTGCAGTAGCAGACCTGTGGTGTCATTTTGAATGGCCTCTCAGGGGTGGCACAATACATGCTTCAGCCCCTGGGAGGCCTCTGGGGTACCTATGCCCTGGGTACATGGTGTACCATATACTAGGGACTGATAAGGGTACCCCAGAATCCAATCTGGAGTGTACCTAAAGTACATGCAATCAATTTAGGGAAAAAAGCAGATAGACTGGGGTCCTGAATAGCAGGATCCCAGTCAGACTAGTCAAAAACCAGCAAAACACCAGGAAAAAAGTGGGGGTAACCATGTAGTCAGATTCCACCTCCCTACACCCTTTAGCACCCCTGTAAGTTTCTAGTAAATGGTATCCCTGGTACTTAAAGAGGGTCTCTAAGGGCTACAGCATGTATTGTGCCACCCTAAAGGACCCACCACCAAACTCATGCAGACTGCCATTGCAGACTGCGTGAAATGGTGCAGACAAAAGTGAAAACACGACACTGCACACACCCGGTGTGCCATCTCCCCAAATACTGTATGAGATATATGTACTCACCCAGACAGCAGGCCTTACAGCCCTAAGGAAGGGTGCATTATATTACATGTGAGGGCATATCTGCTTGAGCAGATATGCCCGTGTTGTCTAGTCCAATTACTAGATAATACAAATGAACAGGGAAGCCATCTTGAGTACATATACTGGACACTGGTCATTACGAGTTCCCCAGCTACACTATGGCTTCACTGACACGTATGGTGTTTGGTATCAAACACCTTGTTTAAATAAATCCATACTGATGCCAGTAGTGGACTTATTAAAACATGCAGTCAGAGGGCACCTTAGAGGTGCTCCCTGAAAACCTAGCAACCTCTAGTGTACTGGCTCACTGGTGTAGACTAGTCTGCCACCACAGACAGGTTTCTGACCTCCTGCAGGTGAGAGTCCACACTCTTTGATGTCAGAAAGAATGCCTACTCCGGCTGGAGGTGTTGTCACCTCCTCCAAACAGAATGGCTAGTAATCTGCATATCAAGGCAGGAGGCTTCAAAAGCCTCTGCCGCCTTTGATATGCGACCCGGCTTCCCCCAGACTGGGGAAATGCCACTCCCTGCCCAGGGACTATTTAGCACCATGACAGGTGGGAAAATTATCTAGTCAGGAGGTGTGGTCACTATCAGGCTAGTTACACCCCTAAGGTGGACTAACTGAACTGAACACGAAAAGTAGAATTCCTCCATCTTGGTTTTTGGTGAAATTAGATACACTGGATCAGGGTTATGCCCACTCCCCACAGGAAGTGGTCATATACGGGGTATAGGCACCCATAAGGTAAATAGTCCATTGACTACTACCTTACTCTCTGCAAGAACTGAGGACCAGCTGCGGACTTTTTGGCACCAAACCCTGCCTGCAACTGTCCCGACAATCGCGACAAACCAACTCATTCTGCTGCTGTGCATCTGCCAAGAACCCCGGTGGGCTGCCAGCACTTCGCAAATTGCCAGCAATTTCCCTTGAAGTAGAGGAGCTTCTCCCCTGCAGTTTGCAGGCACCAAACAGCAAAGTCTGGTCTACTGTTCTGCTGGCCCCAGGTTCCACAGACACAGCAGTCGCCCAGGAAGATGCTGTGCGCTCCAGGAGGTCAGATCCATCTCCTCACCAAGTGAGAAGACGCCGAGACCAACCGGAGCCACACAGCTCCAATACCTGGGGTACTGGACCCCTTGCAGCAACCAAAGCCTGTTTGAGTCAAAGCCGGACTCCAGGACCGAGCAGCTGTCGATGGGCGTCACCACCACATAGACCCACTTCGAGAGAGGCGCAGCTGTCCTGATTTTTTGTCTCCCCAACCAGAATGACCGACAACCGTGAGTGCCCTTGACGCACAAGCCGAGCCGACCTAACCTCTCTGCACCTGAGCTCCCCACCCGAGTCTCCGAGAACCGACTGTGCTTCCTTGCTCCGAGGGCCCTCATGAATCGAGCCCCCATTGGGTAGCTTTCGGACTTGTCCCCAAGTCCCCCTCTGGAGCGTGTTTATAGGTGCCCTCTCCACCCCCCCTTTGGTGTAGCAAGCAAAGCTACCAACTCGACCAGCACCTCTGCACCCGGACACTCCGGGGCAAGTAAAAACTAACTGCTGGTGGTTCTTTGGACCATGGACCCCTACTGCCTTCAAGTTCTGAAGGGAACCTCGGAAACCTATTGCAAGTAACTGTATGCAGTATATGCCTTTTTCCTCATAGGAAAGCACTGCAGCATAAAGCCGCATTTAAGTGAACATTTTACTTACCTGTAAAAATCAATATCTCGGAAAGTACTTACTTGTTCCCGAAGTTCTTGGTGTTGAAATTTATATAAAAATATGTGTTATTTTACTAAATTGGTCTCAGATTTATTCTTGAGTGTGTGTCTCCTTTATTTCCTCTGAGTACAACAAAGGCTTAGCGCTACCCTCTGATAAGCCTAAACTGCTTGCCCACACTACCACAAAAGTGAGCATTTGGGTTTGTTACTTGTGCCTCTGTAAACCAATAAGGGTTGCCTGGACTCTCTGCACAATGTACCTCATTTTGGTGCACTATATAGAGAGCCAGCTTCCTACAATATGTATTTGAGAAGAGGTCAGAGGAGGTTGTGGCCCACAGTCCGCTGCACTACCAGCCTTGGCCACCATTAGTCACTTAAACCTACCGTGGAAATGCTCAGATCACATTCAGAAACAGAGGTCAGTTCAGGAAGTTCCACCTTGAGCTCCAGTGTCTTCGATTCCCCAGTTTCCGCTTTGACAATGGACAGTTCATAATGTGGTGTTGGTAGATCTTTCTCCAGCACTTCTGAACTGGAAATCTCCTCTATCAAGCATCTTTTTGGCCGCTGGCCAGAATCTTCGTTAAGTAACCGAATAGGATGACTGACTTCTTCATCCCTGCCTTGGACTGAAATATTTTTTATTTGATGCAGCAAAGATGCTTCCGTGCCTGACAAAATAAAGTAACATGTAATTAACAGAGGTTAAAAAACGCACACATTATTTAGTAAATATCTCTTTGATTTGCCTATGCCAATAAATTTAAATCTGGATGAATGAAAAATGTTATTTTGTGTGTGTACTTTTTATGCATTTGATTTTAAATGCGAAATAAAGTGTTGACTGACTGAATGAAAAATACAAACATAGTTTCAGCTTCTTATGATCCGTCCCATAGGTCTGGCACAGGCATTTTTGGGATTGCTTTGGTGGTGGGGTGGGTCGGTCACTGGATACCCAGTTGTGAAAAACAGCCTGAGATAATGGTTATATTTTAGGGCTAAATGAAGGTTTACTCGTCATTCAAGCACCCTCTGGCTGTTTTACTTGCTTTCCTTAGCTTGATATTTAACAATAAACTCTGTCTTTTTTTAGAATGCCAATGCTAGTTTTTGACTGCTACACTGGAAGTGAACAGAATAATTCAGGTAAATGCGGAGTTCCATAGAATAAACAAATAGCAGGAACTTTATTTCATCTTTTCCGTTCCCGCCTCGAGAGAATTGCAATACAATTCTCTGATCAGGCACCTAACTTAGGGAACAAGTGAAGGTGGGTAAACCTACAGCGGCACGCTCATAGGCCAATGCATACTTGCATAGATCTGTATGCAATCAGAAATACATTCCAATTCTGTACAGTGTTCTATCATGCACTGACACACTATACCTCCATAAGAAGCGAAGTTGCAGCCCATTATAGACACTTTAACCAATGAGAGCTCACATGTTTTGACATTCAAATGATGAATCAACGTCCAGCATACACAATTGACTCTGGTCAATAGAGTGCTTTATAACCTTCAGATCAGGGCTTTAAGTGGGCCGGGTCTGTCCGGGTCTGAGCACCGGCAGTTATTTTTAGGGGGCCTCGAAACGGGTCTCTATCGGGCTCTATTTTCGGGCCTCGCACAGGTAGTCCGTTTTCTTTTTTTTTAAATTGGACTGCAGTGAGAGCATGCACATCGCTCACTACTGAGAAGTGGAGACGTCATGCCAGGTGAGCCGCATTGTAAGGGAAGGGAAATCCTTTAAAGAGAGCCATTTTCTCTCAGGATTTCCCTTCTCTTTTTAAAACGCAGGAGCAACATCATAGTGGGATGATTAGGAGAGAGACGACCAGGCGCGCAACGCCCATTGCCCCGGGCTGAGACAGCTTCCCGGGCGCACACAGCCGCACCCGAGTACTTCACAGGTCTTTAAAAGACCATTTGCTTGTAAAAGAGGCTCTGTTGTTTTTCACCCCTTTTTAGAGCCCCTGCATCCCCACTCTGCTTCTGCCTGGAAGAATTAGCCTCCCCCCAAATTTGGCTCTAGTTGCGCCTCTGGAGACGACCACAGGCAGCCAACTCCAGCACGACCCTGCTCTGACCTTTCACAGTGTCTTGTTTTAGTGCTAGGAAAACACACGCTTTGCCTGGCTCACTTAGTTCTCACACCCCCTCTTTAATATGAAGATAGTAGCGTTGGAATTACCTTTATATTCCTATACTGTGCTTCACATGGAAATATAGAAGGGCAGGTTCTCACCACCCCAAATTAGCTGTTTGGTATACTCTCTCAAATGTCAGAACTACAGGTATTCAGTGTCTGTCAGTCACGGCCAATTTAAAGCAGTGTTCCTATATAGAAATGGACAAAAGGTTATGTTTCTGAATAAGCGTCTTACACTGAAAAGCTGGTTTATATTTCTTTCGCTGGATCAACCTTTGTTTAAAACACCACCAGAGAAGGGTGGTGAACTATGGTCCACAAAGAGCAACTGTTTCTTGTTCTTTATCAGAAACATCTGCCTGTCAATGGTTATCACCAGCCTTTTCGGTCCATTAAGAGGCTGTGTGGATGAGTATAATACGGGGTCTTTAGGATCGGGGGCGGAGGATGCACGGAAAGAAGGACGGATAGGTGAATAAAGGGCGAGTGGATGGATGGCCAGATGGATGAATGGATAGCTGGATGGATGGATGAATGGATGCATGGACCAGTACTTAGGATAGGCGGGTGGGCTGATAGATGCTTAGGATAGGTTCTGGGACAGATGTATGTATGGATGTATGGGCGTATGGATGGATGGATGGATGGCACAGTGCTTAGGATAGGCGGGTGGGCTGATAGATGCTTAGGATAGGTCCAGGGACACATGTATGGATGGATGGATGGATGAATGAATGGGTTGCTGGCTGGATGAATGGATGAGTGGATGAATGGATGGATGAATGGATGAATGGACCAGTACTTAGGATAGGCGGGTGGGCTGATAGATGTTTAGGATAGGTGCAGGGACAGATGTATGTATGTATGTAGGTAGGAATGTATGGATGGATTGAAAGATGGTTGGATGGCGCAGTGCTTAGGATGGATGGATGCAGGGCTTTAAGTGGGCCGGGTCTGAGCACCGGCAGTTATTTTCAGGGGGCCTCGAAACGGGTCTCTATCGGGCTCTATTTTCGGGCCTTGCAAAGGTAGTCCGTTTTCTTTTTTTTTATTGGACTGCAGTGAGAGCATGCACATCGATATGCGCATGCTCATTTTGCTCACTACTGAGAAGTGGAGACGTCATGCTAGGTGAGCCGCGTTGTAGGAGGAAGGGAAATCCTTTAAAGAGAGTGTTTTCCGAAGGTAGGATAATAGGAGGGGATTTTCTTAAGCACACAATGCTAGTTATCTTGATTTAGACCACGCCCCTACTTGGATAGGCCACACCCCTTAAGAGGTTTGCCCCGCCCCTTTTAGAGCACCCCCAGTTTTTTTTCCCCACTTAAAGCACTGCTTCAGATTATTACGGTCTTTCAGCATTAGGGTCTCTTCTCATCGCTTGAAGTACAAAACCTGCTATTTGAAGAGAATGGGATATCTGGTGTGTTTTAATAATGCTTCTAACTGTGACATCCATGCCGGCTGGAACTTTGGGGAAATACAGACAGGGGGGCACATGTTGTATACACATGGCAGGGGGGACATGGGGGCCATGTAGGGCCCCCTTTGTTCCTCCACCGCCAGCCTTTTCATGGCAGGGCTCCCGTCTTTAAATGGCTGGTGGTGGCGGGACTCGTAATATGCTGAGCGGGACTGCGCCAGTCCCGCTCAGCATGTTACATTGTGGCGCAGCTCCGCCACCGTAGTTCCCAGGAGCTGCCGGTGGTCCTCCACCGCAATGACTTTTGAAATCGTACTGCGGTGTCCGGACCACGGCCACCGCGAGTCTGGTGGTCTAACGACCGCCAGACTCATAATCAGGCCCTTAGATATGTGCCTGGAGAACATTCTCTGGAACACCCCCCACGCAGCTCTCATTAAGAATTTCAAATATAGAGCTTTGAGTAAGAACAATGGGTAAACAGTACAAAGGGTACATTTCTCATGAAAAAAGTGTTGGAGGTATTATGGCAGAAACAACATCCGGGTCATTTGTCCTGCTATTTAATTTTGTTAACAATAACTATGACTCTAGGAAGTATTTGAAGGATGAATGCATGCTTCTCCAGTCTCTCCTGTGCTTATTGTGGTCTTTATGAACGACTGGATCAGGCATTGTGAGTATTAAATGTCCAGCCACACATTTTTTAATTTTGTAGAGCAAGTAATGCTTAGCAAGCTCTTTGTAAATAAATACACTGTTTTCCTCGGAATTCTTTTGTGTACTTTATTTTTCCACAAAGTTTGAGAGTCTTTCCGATTTCATTGATAAAGAGAGGATATTTATTGACTCATGCTTTTGCCAGTTACCTCGTTACTCCATATTTACGCTTTCTGCTATGGGTTCTGTTGTACTTTGTCATTGTATTTCAGATTTCCCAGATGTCAGTACGCTGATTTATAAACAAGTAACAATAAGTGATAACGTTTGTGTCTAAAATAAATCAGCTACAGTGAAACTGTTTTAATTTGTCACTGTTACCTTTAAGTGACATAACTTGATAGTGGTATGTATGAGTAAGTATTGCCAGTTTCTTCCCTCTTTTACAACAGTTGAACTGTGTTGTTAAGTAACTATGAAATGTGATGTGTGCTTTAGGATGCGTTAGATAATTAGAGATTTTTTTAAATCTTGGGTTGAATTTTCATATCTAATCATGGCAGTTTGTTTATTCAAGTTTGGTAATCACAAATGCATTATTACGAGATACGAAATATACTTACGGATGAGCTAGAGACATTGTGATTGTATTATTCAGGGGTTGAATTATGACATTTACTGAATCAAGTTTGTTTATGATATCATGTAATCACACAAGTGTTTAATATGGATTTAATGCATTAGTGCCCTATGTTTACTTCCGGTTTTACTTTTCTATCATAGTGATGTGTGCCTTTTAACAATGATATCGGATTTAACAAACATAAAATACTTCCTACTGGGACACCATCAATGGCCCAGTTTGATCTTCTTGTAATAAGTAAAGAATGACACTGAAGAATTTAAGTTCCTCTTACACTTTTACCTTCATGTAAAATGTCAAACTCTTTGAGTGTGGTCAATGGCCTCTGGCGAGAGCACATTTTGAATTACAATATTTACGTAGAGCCACTAGAAACTTACGTTTGCTGACATTACCTAGAGAATAGCAAAAATAGACATACAGTCACAAAAAGGAGGCTGCTGGTTCCTTGGTGATGCTTCAGTTTTCATGCTGGAGATAAGCATGTCCAGCAAAGCCAACATCACCTAATGACAATTTGCATCAATAAACACTGCAAGCTAAGGCTGATCACAATGTCCTAAGCCACTTGATTTTACCTACAATTCATGCTGTTCTAATGCTTTATACCTCTACTGCTTATTGGAAACTAATGAAAAAATATGTTTAAAAAAAAATGTCCTAAGCCAAGTGTATAAATATAAAAACAAAAATGTTGCCATTTTGGGGCACTGTAAAGAACTGATGCTGGTAGTACTGAAATTAATGGTACTTAATTTATCAACCTCTGGAGCATCAAAGACTGAGTCTGCAAAGGTAGGATTTGAGCATTTGACTTGAAGGTTGCACTAACTTCCTTAGTAGCTAGATCCCTGCCCTCAGGTTTTACAACACTCCATAGTCTGATTCTAAGAGACCACTATGTTAATAATATTAGATTTTCCTCCACGTACCATTAGCCCTTTCTTCTTTGACCACTGCGGAAGGTGTCTGGAAACCTCTCAGGTTGTCTCTCATCCTCTTTAAACTTCCTTTCAGTTTGAAGTTCGCAATTTGGTATGAGTGGCACAGTCGTACTTTGTGGGTCTCCTCGATGTACTTCATTGCCAGTCGGATCAACTGGTCCATTTCAGTTGCATCTTCCTCTGCCATTTTTAGCACAACCGGGTTGTAGGCAATATCGAACACTTTGTACAAGTCTAGGAAAACAAGTCATGGAATTGCTGACAATACAGTATGAAGCGAGTTTTTAAATCAATCCAAAAATTAAATGAGGAATGTCATCCTTACAACATTTGGTAGGAGAGCAAACAAGAAAACATATTTCTCAAAGCCTTTGATGTTTGCAGGAAAATTTGCCATGCCAAAAACAATGGGTTTTTTTGGGGGTGGGGGGAGGAGCCAGGACAAACAACATCAACACCCACGTAAACAGGTTAAAAACACAAAACAAAACCAGGCAATCAACAAATAAGTATAGACGAAGCAGAAATACTTTATGGAACATAAATAGGAGCATACTTGCATAACCAATTCTGACACTACTAGACTTGTTTCAAGTCAACAAATCCTTCTTTTCTACATTAGCTAATGGGATCCCGGGAACCATACTTATGGTGTTATTGGCTAAATGCGTATGTCATCAAAAGTCCATTTTGACAGGTATGTTTATGAACAGTGTTAGAAATTGAGGTTTCTGGTTGGCAGACTCTACACCCTGTTCAAGCAGGAGCCACAAATCTTAGTCAGGGTAAGTCAGATATACAACCTAAATTAACCTGTGCTCACCCTCTGGTAGCTTGGCACAGAGCAGTCAGGCTTAACTTAAGAGGCAATGTGAAAAGTATTTGTGCACACTTTAATTACAGTAACACAGTGAAATCCCCATAAAAAGACTCCACACCAGTTTAGACAAATAGAGAATACTTATCTGAGCAAAATGACAAAAATCCAATTAGTAGAAGTCGAGATATACATTTTTAAAGATTAAATCCAAAAACAATGCTTACAAGTCAATAGTACTAAAAGGTTACTGGAGATTGTGTTAGACCGGGGTAAATCCAAAGTTCAGGCCTACCGCGATGGAGGGCAGGCTGGCTACAGGACCTACACAGGGCCCGCAGCAAATGTACCTTGTACATAACAAGCGCCGGCTTCAAGGACTCCCATCGTCAGTTCCGATTCACGCAGTTGGGTCAATTCATCAAAGTCGAGTCTCGCAGTCGGTGTCGAAGGGTCAGCGCTGTGTCGGAACCGACCCTTTCAGCAGCGTCTTCAGATCGGCGCTGATTCATCGTCGAACCTCGCAGTCGAGACCCACGTAGTCATCAAATCGGCACTGCGGCGGAGGGCACTGCATCAGTTGCGATCGGTGCAAAGGGGTCACTGCGTCGATTATTGCAGAAAAAAAATGCTCCAGAACCCACTTCTGAGGCCCAGGACTGGAGGGGGCGCCTCAGGCAAGGGTAGTACTCACAGATGTCCAGTAGCACCAGCAGAGTTGCAAGAATTGTTTTGTGACCCTGAGACTTCAGAGAACAGGAAGCAAGCCAACAAGCCCTTGAAGAAACTTGGGTTCAAGGATGTAGAGAGCAGGTCCAGTCCCTCTCACTCCCAGGCAAGAAGCAGCAGACAGCAGGCCAGCAGAGCAGGTAGCAAAGTGGCAGTCCCTCCTACGGCACCGCAGCTCTTCTTCCAGGCAGAATGTGCTTGGTTCCAACAAAGTTCTGATTTGGTGGTGTCAGGGGTCCAGTACTTGTACCCAAATGTGCCTTTGAAGTGGGGGAGACTTCAAAGAGGCCTTTGAAGATCACAAGGTCCCTGCTTTTCCTGCCCTGGCTCCAGACTCACTACAGGGGGGCAAGCAGCTCTTTGTGTGGGGACAGGTACAGCCCTATTCAGGTGCAGGTGTCAGCTCCTCCCTCCAAATCAACCTCAGGAAGGCCCATCAGCCTGGTGATGGGCCATCAAGATGCAAATGTCACACCCCAGCCACCTTTGCATTATTGTTTAGAGGGAATGCACAAAACCTAGCTGCCCCCCCAACCCAGATGTGTTTTCAGAGACAGACTGAGGTACAGAATGGTTAAAGTAAGAAAATGCCAACTTCCTAAAAGTGACATTTTCAGACTTACATTTTAAAATCGGATTTCACCATAAGTTGTGATTTTAAAATGTGAATCCGGAGACACCAAACTCCAAATCTCTATTTTTCCCAATTGGAAATTACACTTAAAAGATGTTTTAAGGCAACCCTAATGTTAATTTATGGGATAGATAGGCCTTGCAGTAGTGAAAAACAAATTTAGCAGTTTTTCACTACCAGTACATGTAAAACTCAAAAGTACATGTCCTATCCTTTAAATACATTGTACCCTACCCATAGGGCCACCTAGGGACTACCTCAGGGGTGACACATATGTAATAAAAGGGAAGGTTTGGGCCTGGCAAGTAGGTTAACTTGCCAGGTCGAAATGGCAGTTTAAACTTCACACACAGGCGCTGCAGTGGCAGGCCTGAGACATGTTTAAAGAGCTACTGAGTGGGTGGCACAATCAGTGCTGCAGGCTCACTAGTAGCATTTAATTTACAGGCCCTGGGCATATATAATCCACTCTACTAGGGACTTATAAGTAAATTAAACATGCCAATTGTGGATAAGCCAGTTAACATGTTTTGAGTACAGAGCATATGCACTGGTTAGCAGTGGTAAAGTGCCCAGTATCCTAAAGCCAGCAAAAATGAAGTCAGCAAAACAGGAGGTGATAAAGCAAAATGTCAGAGGAAACCACGCCAAGGATGCCAGGTTTAACATGGATTACACAGATGTCCTACTGTGCGCACACCCCAGCTCAAAGAATATCAGAGTGCTTACAAATCACGTTGTAATCAGAAAACTGGTTTTTCAGTGCACTGAGTAAAAAAAAAGTCAAGACTTTCTGCCATCTCTCACTGTTTCTATTCAGCATCACGTAACAATACCAATTTAGAGTGCATGCTTTTAACTTGATTAACTGTGAGTACAAATGCCAATCAAACACATTTCTCAATGCACTTTTAGTTACCTTATGGTTGTTCAAACCTACAAAGTAGTCCTTGGTACAGAACACAGATGCCAATGGGGGTTATTATGCATAGATGCAATAGCTCCAGAGCTCTACTTTTTTGTCTGGAAAGTGGTATTATATGCAGAGCCTTAACCCCTCACACCACTCATGCACATTCCTCTCCATAGCTAACTAGGACATTTTCCTCTCATGCTGTGCAGAGGGAGGTAACATAACTGCTTTTGTCATATTTTTTCTGGCCAGCGTGTAGGCCTCTTTCTTCCACCAATCTACACAGCCTGTCTCCTTATCTCCCTTTTGGGGTTCCATTTCATCCATGCTTTCCCCGGTTGGCAATGTTTGCCTATCTATCCATTCATCCTTGCTTTTTCTCTCTTTTCTGCCCTCTCTTGCTCTGGGTCAAAGTCTGATGAGAAAAATAAGTAATCATCCCGAAAAATAAATAAGTGCTTCCCTCACCGGCAACAAAAGGCACAAATTAAGTCCTGCAATCAAATCTAACTAAATAGATCAAAATAGAGTGTCTTTAGTTAGGAGTATTAATATAGCTGCTAAGCCTCAAGCCTTGGTGTCTTTCAGTTGAAAATGATTCACAGGTTTGTTAACTGTAGAGTGCTCAGTTCAGGATTAGGTTGCAAATGTTCAGTCAAAAGAGTTGATAGAATAAAACGTGTTATATATGTTATAAATGTGTTAGCTACGGCTTCCATGGGGAGCCTTTTTGGGAACAATCACAAGCTCATTCACTGCTGTGACCTAACAACAGTGGGTAACAAACATGCAAACTCACCATTGTGAGGCCTGAGCATGGTGGAGGAAAGCATTTGAGGAATGGCAGTTGGAGGTCTCACCCGCTTTCCTCAGGAGAACACAGAAGATGCTGCATCTGCTCCAACTGCCGTCTCCCCAATCAGTGCGGATCTCGACATACCTGTACCAACAGAATAAATAACCTGCGATGATCAGTACACAGAGTCGGCGATGATCAGCACACAGAGTCGGCTCCATCGGTTAGGCAGTGGGCTATAAGGTACAGAGCCTGGTGGGGTGGGTGGCAGGCCCCAGGTATTTCTTTTTATATTTCAATTTAGACGGGAGAGGGTTATTTTCAGAGGTGGTTCTGTCAAGTGGCAGATATTCATTTTCAGGACACGCTGTGATGGCACATGCGCTGCTAGTGCATGCATTCTCACTTGTGAGAGACGTTGTTTACAAGAAGGAGCTTGGGAAACCCCCCTTGCATTGTCACTCTCATTTGCTGCCTCTTATTTGGGCATTGCGTGTCAATGTTACTTTCACTTCTTTTGTTTCAGCCTTCTGTAGAGCATGGACCAAGTACTGATTGCTTCATTTTGACTAGAATCTTTCCACTGCTCGTGCTGTGATTGAGGCACTATTTTTTTCTTTGCTCTTCCACTGTCATCATTGTTGTTGCTTGTTCCCCCTCATCACATCTGTGTTGCTTGTTCCCTCTCACCCTCCCATTGACTGTGTTACTGGCCACATCATAGCCTTTTTTTTCTAACTTTTAGCCAAGCTGCATAGCAGCCACACTGCTGTACAACATAGCTATAAGACATTGTCAAAGCCAATAGCAGGTGCATAGACGAGACCTATTGGATTTGCCAATGCTTGTTCAATATTGTGGACGGGTGCATGAGGGGTGGTGTGAGTGGGTGGGAGGAAGCCATTTTTTGTTTTTTTTAGATGGCAGGCAATGTTACGTATGGTTTCCTCATTACTTCTCTACTCCTGTGAATATATTGGAAACAGCGGCAGAAAGTTTGGGGGCATTTATAACATACAATTATAAATAGTTAAACAGTGAATAACAGGCATATTTTTCACTTCGGGCTTCTGAGTTACATCATAGACATCCCGAACTTCGCCCACTTTGTCCATCTGATGTCACTCAGGATCCCTCGGTGAAAAAACGTCCCGGTTATTCAGTTACTCATTTAAAATTCTATGCATCTAAAGGAATTTGAACAGAAAATTTGTACAAGCAGGGTGGAAGTTTGGGGCATGATACTGGTCTATGGAAGTATGGACCCTGCATATTTTCAATTTCAAGTAGCAGGCAAGCAAAGGATTGTTGTGGATCACTCCTTTTATACACATTGACTGACTTACCTGTTTCGCTCACCTGTTCTTTTGTAAAGAGCTCTGATACCCTCTTGGGTCATGTTCGCGCTATATAAAACTCAAATAAATAAATAAAATTGTATGACCAAACACTGTGGAGATACTGTGGGTAGTGGATAGAGGAGTTATATTAAAAACTGTGGTTGGGATATCTTGCAGGTATGTTGTCTTGTGATACAGTAAGTGTTCCATCTTAAGGGACTTAAGACCTTGGGGGTAACAGGTGATTGTAACTTTGAAAATATACTGCAAAAGGGAATGCAACAGCCAGGTGTTCATATGCTTGGGGTTTTATTGCGTAAAAATGCATTTATTCGTGAAGGATATTTCACATGGTGGCTGCTGGAGCTAGGAACAACACCCACACCCACAGACCATTCAAGAAATCTAGGGATCACCCTAGACGACAAGCTCAACATGACCCTGCTTCCACTTTCTATGCATGCTGCAAAAGATCTTCAAATGTTTGCCTCAGAACCCCAGACGTACCGTCACTCAAGCACTAATCACCAGCAGGGTGGACTACCGCAACTTTCTTTACCCCGGAATAGGCCAAACAACTCCTACACAAACTCCAGACCATCCATATACACTGCTGCAAGACTAATACTTGACCTCCCATGCCGCACCAGCATCACACCGCACCTCAGGAAGCTTCACTAGCGCCCTAGTCAGAAGTGCAGCCAATTCAAATTGCTCACTCACCCATGAAAAGCCCGACATAAGCCCTACATAACACAGCACAGAATAGTTGAACAGCCGCATACACTTTCACTAACCCACTAGACATCTACTCTCTGCCTCACTCTCACTCGTGCACACACCAGTGCATATGCAAAGCATTCTATGGATTTTTTGTCTAAGAAAAAGCTTAATAGGTATAAGATTGCCTGTCACTTTCTTTGTACCAAATGGGACTTCAGCAAATCCAAACGTGTTGCTACACCACTACATACTGGAGAATTTTAACAAAGTTGATTACGAAAAGGGCTCGAT
Source organism: Calotriton arnoldi (assembly GCA_963921515.1). Lineage (NCBI taxonomy): Eukaryota > Metazoa > Chordata > Amphibia > Caudata > Salamandridae > Calotriton > Calotriton arnoldi. The sequence goes on from CAWUFW010004146.1 coordinate 1,336,790, forward strand.
GAACATGAGGGTAGGAAGATGGTTAATGGGGACTTGTTTTTCAAAATCTTGGCTTAGGCAGATGAGTAGGAGTATGGATCTGTACCATTACAATAAGTTTAGGTTATGTCTCCCAATTGGATAAATACAGATGAAGTGTATCAGCAGTGCAAGGCTGTTTTTTGGATTAATCCAGATACAATAGTATAGTGCTAATAAAAAAACCCTCATTGATCCAGATTACAGGAAGTTTTGAAGGATCATCTGTTCCTAGGAAACATATTTTTAAGTCTGCGAAACTATGGTTTAATAAGGAAAGAAGAGAATTTATCCCAAAAAAATGTGAGATCAATTTGGATGTGAAATAAACGAAATGTGGTGAATTATTCAGTAGTGAAGAAAGTACGTGAAAGTCAACCTTGGTGCTATTTAATGAGTCACAAAGAGGGACTTCATTCCAGAATTTTTTTTTAGGTCGATCCATCTGCGATGTAAAAAGAATATAAATTGATACTTGTTTCCGTGGAAAATATCTGAGGGGTCCACCGAGATGCGAAGTGTAAGGTATGTTAAAAAATAGTTTTCAGTAATATGTGTAGGATCAAGCAGATGCAATTTGTAAGAAACACAGAGCAAGCACACAGGTACATTTTATGGTTGCATAGCCAGCAATTAAAAAATTTAAAAAAGACACTGTGACGGTAAATAATGTGTCACATTGACCAAAGTGCACTTTGCAACCCCGGCCTACACAATCACAAAGGACAGGAAACATGTAACAAACACCCCACTCTCATCTGGGAGTTGCAATGTATCAATGATTTGCGTAAGAATTTGCGTTATTTGTTAGTGAGGGTGGGGTGAAAACCCTAGTCAAGCAACAATCAGAATCCTTGTAAGCGTGAACCACAAAAGTCACTAAATTATCCTCTACTTAACCCTCTGATAGTTTAGCGCAAAAGCAGTCAAGTTTAACATAGAAGCAATGTGTAAAGTATTTATGCAGCACACAAACAGTAATAAAGTAAAAACAAAATCCCAATGAAATTTTGAAAAATAGTAAACATTTTAATAAACAAAATGAAACCAATATGATAAAAATTTAAATGGTAGTGTCAGACCTGGGGAAAGTCACAAGTTCAGGCTGACCGCGATGAAGCGGGGACCAGGCACAGGGACCAGGTTAGTTCCGCTGAAAAAGTTACCTTCTCGAAGTCCAGCGCAAAGAGTTTGGTTTGCGGTGGAGGGGACAATGAGGAACAGGGAGAGCGTTGCAGATGGTTGTCGCTGTAGAGTGAAGAGCAGGCCTGGCATCGCGGATGGTCATCACTGTTGCGGGAAGATCCAGTCGGGCGTCGTGGAACGTCGTTCTGAAGCTGCGCGTTGGCAGTCACGGCAGGGTGCTTTTGCTGTACCACAAAGGGTAGATCTCACATTGGCAGTTATCGCTGGGGGTCGCTGTAGCGCAAACAGTCGGGTTCACTGGAGAGTCGCGTCGGTCATCGTGGGCAGCAGAGTGACCGCGTGAATGGGCCAGTTCGCAGTCACGAAGCGCCCAAAACTTCAGGATTTCTCTCTTCTTTACAGGAGGGAGTCAACTGATGCCAGTTAAGGTACCAGGACCTGGGGAGGCACCTCTTGGTGTTCACTTCAGCAGATGCCAGCAGGGCTCAGGCAGATCCAGTTGCAGCAGGGCAACTGCAGGGAGGTCTTTGGTTTTTGTCCCAGTAGCTCAGAACAGGAGGTCAGCTCACTAACCCTTGGAGTCACTCAGTTAGCCTAGGCTGAAGGGAGCAGGGTAAGTCTTCCTTCTCAGAGAGCAGGGAAGGCCTCGAGCAGCAGGGCAGTCCTCGAACAGCAGGACAGTCCTCTGGAGAACAAGGCAGGCCTCAAGTTGCATGGCAGTCCTCTGGAAAACAAAGCAGGCCTCAAGCAGCAGGACAGTCCTCTGGTAGCAGCAGGGTAGTCCTCTGAGGAACAAAGGGACTTCTTTAGTGGGTGGCACAATGAGTGCTGCAGGCCCAGTAGTAGCATCTCATTTACAGGCCTTGGGTACAGGTAGTACCTTATACTAGGGAATAATAAGTAAATTAAATTTGCCAATCAGGTGTAGGACAATTTTTGCATGTTTTAGGAAGAGAGCACAAGCACTTTACAGCTATTAACCAGTGCTAGAGTCCTAATGGCAACAAAAATAAATTCAGAAAACAAGAGGGGGTGCAGGCAAAAAAGTTTGGGGGTGACCATGCATAGAGGGCCAAGTCCAACAGTTTGCAACTGCATTCGCTGTCGGAAGCTATTGACCTGTTGCTGAGATGTAAAAGAGAGAGGTAACACATTTAGAAAATAGAAGATTTTCCAAGAGACAATTTCCACCTTTGAATGGTAGCTGTCTGCACTGGAGAGAGAATACAGCGGTACAGTGACTCTTGCCTGCTAATGACAAAGCCAATCACTCAATGCTAACATTTATCCTTGAAAGAAGCCTCTGCTCCTATAATGGATATGGGCTGCTTTTTCTTTTTTAATGGATTCTGAATTTAAATTCAGGAATGAAGGTTTGCTGTCACTCAGAGGCCTCTAACCCTGATAACTCACTGCAGTGTTAGCACTTGTCCTACCCTTGCGTTGTATCGTGGCACATGCTGGCCAAAACTTGTTTACCCTAGTATGCGGCACGCCGTTCTGGATTCCTTCTCCAAGGTTTCAAACTCCAGTGGAGCCAGTTGGATTTGGGAGCTCGTTGAGAGAGGATCTTCAGGATGTGGGCTCCTTTGGGTAAATAAACGTATGTTCAAGCTACATTGAATCGACTGGCTTCTTAAATGTGCTAATGGCACACTTCACATCTAACGACGAGCTGTAGCCAGGAGCCCACCGCTGACATTCTGTGGATTTTGAATTATCCTGCTCTCATCGCAATTTCAGCGACACCGCAATCTTCACCTTAGTGCCGTATCTGCTATATTCTTCGAGTAGGTCTCTTTGACTGCATGCAGCTGTGAGTACCATCCTCCCTTAGGACCGCCCCTATAACTTTTAGGCCCATTGCAGTCCCGGTGCGAGGTATATTTATTCTCATTGGCGCAATTGCGGTCCCAGCGCGAGCTGCACACATGCTCATTGATAGAGACATGTGCGCCATTTAAAGAGACAGCAGTCAGCGACAATGTACTATTTATTGACGTAGGCAAGGCAGATACGTGGTGGCCAGCTTACCTACCGAGGAACTTTCAGCATGTATTTTGAGAAGTTCCTTTTCACACACGTTTGTGTAGCACATCTTTTGTTTTGCATCAAGCAGTTCTTAGAGTGTTTACCCTGTTGTATCCCTCTTAGGGTGTCCATAACGGGCTTTCCAGTATCATGTCCTTATATAGGCACAATTCGCCCTGCCCTTATATAGGCATAAATTCCCAGGCCTTATTTAGGCATTAAACCGTGCACTCCAAATACAGGCATGGTCTCCGACATCCGTCCACCCTAATGTCACAACGAGTTCGTGAAGAACAGACCCTTAGGCTGCTGGAGTTTCCCTAGCCCAGGACTATTGATTTCTTCAAGGACTCATATATTATGCATGAACCATTATTCCTTAGGGGTTCATTCATGACGTCTTCCGCTGTCCGATTCACGTCAATGCTAACATTATGAGGTACCTCTCAGGTATAAATATACCTTCCCTAGCCCTTGTAAACTAGAGGAGACCTCGACTTCAGAGGAGCCCGTTTCCCGGCCTGACGCACTGAGAAGACGCTGTCATCCCTGCACGCAGAGAGTCCAGCTTCCAGTGATCTGACTTCCCTTGCGGGGTGTTGGAGTTCGAGTCTGGCAAAGAGATTCCTACCTCTCTCATTCTTCAGGTATGGAGCTGACAAGACCCTAGAGGGACTCTTGGCATACTAGGCTTAACATACTCTTAGTATACCATAGTAAGGAATACTTCACCTACTTCATACCTCTCCCTACACCTAGGTTAGGTTAGGTACATTGGGGTAGAACTAGCTTAGCAACGCATCGTATGAGTACTCGCATTTTTAGTCTGTGTTATTTATGTAAAGGCATATGTACTAAAAGATAATGCTATCGCAGTATTATTTATTTCTACTGCTCACACTGTACATTATTTATCTCGCATACTGTCTTGTGATCGTAACAGCACATTTTACTTACACCAGAAACAAGACTGTTCAATAAATCTTTTATTGAAACGCCCGTCTGTTCTTTTCTGTGTAACTCGGAGAAAACTAAGAATGCACGATTGAGCTGAGTGAAATAGTTATCTATTGTTTCCACGACTCTGGGACACGTTCTGATTCTAAAGGGAAACATAGTGGTCATGTTTTGCGGCTGCCAGAAACTACTCCCTTCTTGTTTGTCAAGGAGTTTCTAGTGGCCTCTGAGCTAGCTGGCACAAGTAATTAAGTTTAATATACTCGATAGGGACATACTGACCTTAGTCTTATGTCAAACCTATAGGATATATTATTCCAATGCGCAGAGCCTATTAGGGAAATAGGAGCTACACTACATGGCGCCCAACGGTTTGGTAAGGCGGTAATTCAACGTTAGATACTGAATAACTCAGCCGTGCTTTTTCTCTCAGAGACCCCTACCCATATACTCCAAAAGACTTCTGGAGTGGGCAGGGTTAAGTATCCACCACGGCTACATAGGGAAACACCCTATATATTAGCTGTTTGGTTTGCTCAACGTTGAAGGATACAGTGTTCCAAAATATTGTGCACCTTATCTTTGTTTCCTTGAAACTTGTTCTACATTTTTCAAACAACAAAATGCCTGGCTCCGACAATGACATTGGAAACGGTGGAGCTGCGGCTGATCCAGCCCAAGCAGCAGCTTATAATATCACAGGTTTTATTGAAACCGAGGAGGGTGTTATAGACATCCCTCAAAACTTAAGAAGAGCCATCACTCTAAAACTCATAAAACATGGCCTACCACCAAGAGGAGGTAGAGCAGTTTTCGTGATAGAGGCACATGAATCCTTTCAGACAGAGGTATTCTATTCATGGGTAATATTTCCTGAATCAAATTCAGTAACACACATGTTTCACTTCTACAAAGAAGATGATCCACCAGAGGAAGACATTCCTTTCGAGGATATTGAAATTCCATTAACATACCAGGAGCATCAGCTCTGGTTTAAAGGCGCCCTAAAACATCACAAAAACATTACCAGGCTCGGTCCACTAGGTAGACCAGGAGCAACATGGCCGATTTTAGCCGGCTACACTCCTCATCCTGACATTGAAGAAATGTCAGGCGAGGAATTACTTACTCAACTCACAGAGTTAATAAAAATTTACAGACAATTGGTCCAATATGTCATGCGGACTTTTACAGTCCAGCAACCATTAACACTTCCAAATCAAACTCCTCAACAGGGGAATACACTAAAAATTACACCACAGACTCTATACGCAGTCATGGGTAAAATGCCCACAAAACGTGAGCAAATTCCGTTCTGGATAGCTCAAAAAATTACTCAAATCGAAGCAGTATTTCCAAATACTAGCCCATATGAGAAACACAGAATCCTAACAATCAGTTTACCAATGGGGATCACACCACAACTGGAAGACTGTACCACATGGGGCTCAGTCTTTGCTGCCATCGATACTAAAACACATGGCATTCCGTCAATTGCGGTAATACCTGATGTCCTGAAACAAATTCAAAACGAATACGGGGCAGAGCCTGCTCTAAATTTAGGTATGAAGTTACTGAAAAATTTCAACCAGGTCTCAAAAATAATATTATCTAATATTAAAGGGGAGGCAGCAGCAGTGGCGATCCGCCAAAAATTAAGGGAATTTGATGTTACAGAACATCAAACTGAGCTACCCAGAATAATTGAACAATCTTATGCAGAATTAGGCAGAGATAGTTTGGGTGGAAGACCAGTGAAGCCGAAGCTATCTGAAAGTCCAGAGAAGGACTCTATTAAACAAACTCCTACATCTTCTAAAAAGAAGTGGGAAACTAATAAACAAAATTCAAACGAGAAACGTTCTCAATCCCGAGGTAGGTCTCCTCAAAAGGAGCCCTCTGAAAGGAGGTATAACCTCAGGAATAGGGATAATTTGAGAAAACCTGATAGGTATCAAGATACTGATACACGTTCCTCTCGTCCCTTTCAGATCTCATCACAGACTTCGGAAAGAAGAGGACGATCGGAACATAGAGAAGAACGCGTGAAATCAAAAGACGACAAACACGCTCCAAAAACTAAAGCAAAACCTCAATTCTCCAAAAGAAAGTAGCAGGTCTAAAGATTAGACATGCCGAGAATACTGAGAACACAACTCAAGAACGGAGAATGGGCTCAGACAATGCTGGACAGTGCAGCAGAAGTCACAATAGCTCGCCAGAACCTGAAGGAATTTCTGGAGATAGTGGACTTGAATGAGTACATTAAAGTAGAGACTGTAGACACCAGGGTTAGTACTCCCCAAAAGTTATATGAAATAACTCTCCGGATGGAGGGAGACAAACCTAGACAGGTGAAAGCACTTTTTTGGGAAAGACTGTCAAAGGGCTATGACATACTTCTAGCAGAAAAAGACTGGCCACCACAATTTGTCAGGGAGTGCCCACAAGGCGAGGACATTATTATGCCTGCCTTCTCCAACCATATTCCAATTCACCTAAAATATATATATGCCAGGAAATGGGCAGTAGCCCAGGCCCCAGCATTATATAAAAATCATGTAGGATGGGATGAGGACTCACCTCACCATAAAATACATCTGAAACATGAACCAACTGCACAACGGCAGTACCCAATAAAGCAAGAAGCTAAAAAACAGGTCAGGGAGATCTTAGATCAACTTGAATATCAAGGGGTGATTGAAACATGCACCTCCTCAATGAACAATCCTTTGTTTCCTGTCTCCAAACCAGACAATACATATCGTCTAGTTTTGGACTACAGACACCTAAACACTTGTTCTAAAACTTTTGCAGTGCAAAATGCACATAGCACAGCATTAATGAATAACATTGTGCGTAAAAAATATAAAACAACATTAGACATCTCAAATGGTTTCTTTTGTCAAAACATAGCACCTGAAAGCAGGTACTTAACAGCATTCTCCATAATGGGGACCCAGCGTCACTTTTGTCGACTCCCACAAGGGTTCAAGAACAGCCCAGGTTTATTCTCAGCGAAGGTAACGGAGTTACTACAAATCTATGACAATGAGGCATTGTCCTATGTCGATGACATTTATCTGACAGACGATGACCTGGACAAACACTTGAACAGGGTGAGCACCATTATACTGGGCTTCGCCTCTGAGGGCTACAAATTCAACTTTAAAAAGTCCAGAATTGCCCATCTCAATGTCCTATTTCTAGGATATGAGCTTTCAAGTGAAGGCAAGAGCTTGGCAGCTAACTTTTTAGAAAAGTGTGCGCTGCTCCAACCTCCAAAAACGCAAAAAAATTTACAATCCATCCTGGGTTTCCTAAATTTTGGAAGAACATACATTCTAAATTACGCAGAAAGGGTTAAACCTCTCTACGCATTAATCAAACCTGATTTTTCGATCAGAAACTGGACACAAGAACACACAGAAATCTTGAGTTCACTACAAGCTAACATGTTAGCAACAAATCACTTACAAACACGCGTAAGTCAACGCAATTTGGTGATCCGAATAATTTCGGGTCAATGTGGATTCACATACTTAACCTTCAATGAGGGTGAGAAAATACCAATCGCATACAAATCTCATTTGTACACACAAGCGGAAATGCGCTTCAGTTCAACTGAAAAAATTCTAACAGCAGTTCAAACCGCTGTAGCAAAAGAAAGAGCCTTAGCCCAAGGGAAACGCATTATTGTCGTAACCCCGGTACCAGCTTTAGAAGCGGTCACAAAAGCAAGCATTCCAAATGCTAAAGCATTACATCCAAGATGGATACAATGGGTTAATTCTCTTGCTGCAACAGATGTTGAATATGTTTTTGATCCAGATTTAAAAACACAAGCATTCCTGCAATATGAACAAGAATGTCCTCTGCCTACTGAAATTCTGCCTCTCGATCAGTATGAATTCATAATTTACACTGACGGATCGGCTCAACCAGCAACAGGGAGTAAGCAAGCTTACAGTGCAGCGTGTGCAATCGTTAAAGGTCGCATGCGAAATGGCATCTTCAGACCTATGGTCACAAAAACCCAGTCTCAAGGAGATTGTACAGCTCAGCGAGCTGAACTACAAGCATTCAAACTGGCACTTGAAAGCACAGATCGAGAATTCCCCACACTAATAGTGTGCGATTCCTTTTACTGTGTTCAGTCGTATAATGAATATATACAAAACTGGCTTGAAAATGGTTTCAAAGATGCGAAAGGTGGCACAATAAAGCACAAAACGCTTTGGGAACAAGTAGTTCAGTTGAAAAACGAACTACCAAAGGCTCACGTGATCCACACACTGAGTCATCAACGTGATGGCGTTCACGTTGCAGGGAATTCATTGGCTGATGAAGCCGCAAAGGGGCCGTGCAGACGGCTTCCGTAGCTGCGATCACTCGTTCAAAAACAAAAATAGACGGTGAGATAATGTTGGCTGTCAATGCTTCAAGCAAAGGCAGCAGTGCAGCGTTACCTAAAAAGTTTCCACTCAAGTACTCTTATGTAATTGATGCGAACAACGTTCCTTTTGCTCGAATCCCTGGAGTGGGGGATAGGGTAATCCCAAACATGGAACGTAGAGCAGCCTTGATTTATGAAACACATTTAGGGGAGGGTCTGTCACATCAAGGGATCTCTAAAACAATTTTGACGTTAAAAGAGATGTACTGGTGGCCTGGAATGAATACAGAAATTCACATATTCATCAACAACTGCTTAGACTGTAAATTACAGCGAGATAGCCACCAGACACCATGCTGCGAATGCGGTCACCCAGTACAGACACCACTGTTAGACAGCATTAGACTATCTACGCACCTGCGGTCCTACTGGACAAAGGCATTCCCACAAATAATGGAATCAAGGTTCCTATGGATATGGCCTCAGCGCTCGGCTGATGCTCGAACTGTTATAAAAGATTTGCGAGTCTTTATCGGCACATACGCAATAGGCACGCTACATTCTGACCAGGGTCCTGCGTTTAGCTCTCGGGCTTACAAAGAAGCCATGGCCAGTCTGGGCGTTGCATTGCGGTACTCCTCTCCATTCCATCCTGAGGGAAATTCGGTTGTGGAAAGGAAAAACCGGGACATAAAGCAGTCTATAACAGCTAGGGTATTAGGTTCGGGTGATGGGTGGGTCAAACACCTTAATGGGGACCAACGCTCATTGAACAATCTGCCAATAAGTTCTCTAGGGGGGGTCACTCCATATGAGGTCCTATTTGGGACAGGAATGTGGGTACCAGACCTTGAACACGTAGGCACAGTGGTAGAAAATAAACCCTTTGATATCAAAGATCGTTTGGCTGTTTTACAGGAACTAAATGAGTTAAGAACGAAACAAAGCAACGTATTCCTACAGCCAACCACCACTGGGGAAAAATCGGCGGTCCCAGCAAGGCCTGTCTGGATTCCAAACGTTGGGGATCTAGTCAGAGAAAAGATTGCGGACAAGAAGGAATTTGGACCTTCTTACAGACAACCAGTACCTGTCCTAGCAGTTCAAGGAACAAGAACAGTACTTCTGCCGCCCCTTGCTGGAAGAAAGGAGAAAAGATTTGTGTCCATCGACCTCATCAAACCACAGTATGTGGCCAATACTAAATAGTAGGCCTCGTGGACTCCGACCTAGTAGCAGACGCACTCCTCTCGCTACTATCCAAGAGGTTCAGACTGAAAGACTGATAACCATCGAGAATTCAGCAGTAACAGATGGAGGACTAAGCAACAATGCTATGGAACTCATCCCTCTTGAAACTCAAGTAACAGTTCGTCCAAATACATCTATCTACACCAACGTAGCAAGTGATCGACTGGTTCCAGTGATTTCTACAAATCCTGATGCAATTCGAACAATTGATAGAACTGCTTCTGGCTATTTCATTAACTTTGATACGTTCTCAGAAGATCCGAGTGAACCTGAAACGACGCCAGCATCATTCAAATTCAAGCAGCAAGTACAAGACTTTCTTCACTTTCTGAAAAAGACTTATTTGGTTTCTCCATGGATTGAACTCTGGATTATATCTGGACTTTTTGTTTTCCTGCTCTGGCTAGCTTTGGTTACAACTGTGAGCGTGCTTATAAGTGGCAGATACATCCATGTGAACACTGAAGGAAAAGAAGTGAACGTACTTTTGAAACCTCATAAATCTTCCCATCGTGAAGCAAGAGACTTGTCATCAGTGAACATCACAGCTGTTCCTATACATGATGGTATAGTGTGGGACAAAACAGATTTTGATATATTCGGTCCGACGGAACAATTAAACATTCCACATTTGTTTAAAATTTCACTAAGTGATCTAATTTCGTCCAGTACCTATTCTGATGATTGGGACTTTGAGACTGTTAATAATATAATGTTTGACCTAGAAAAATCTGCTGCATTTTCTAAAAATGAATATTTAGAGGGTTCATCAGACTAGGAACAACTGTATTGCTATAACCACTATGGTCATCATTATTTGCATAAATCTGCATACCCTAGAAATGTGTTTATGTTTAACCAATGGGAACATTGTCCTACACCACCTAAAAGTAGTTCAAACACATTTGCTAGTAAATTTCCATATTTTTCAGGTTACAATACATCTGACCCAGAAACATTTTACTTTAGAAATGTAAACAATACAGGACTGAAAATTATGTTAACTAATACAAAACAGATTTACTCTGCAGCCTTTATTGCCCAACTGTCTAGACAGGGTTTCGACTTATGGAAAGATACAATAGACACAAAAACTGTCTGGGGTACTAAAGATTGGCAAGTGCAGGGGATAGAAGCTTTATTTAGAGCCTGTATCATCCCTGAACAAATAATGTTTTTGAATGAAACCATCCAACAAACGTCTTGTCTTGGATTAGCCAAGATCAAAGAGATGAAAAATCCTTCTGTACCAACACCTACAAGTGATAACAATACACAGGCAGCGGTTACAGTTGACAATATACTACAACTCAACAGATCTAATCCTGATTGGAAAAAATGGTTGATCTGGCCCACAGACACGAACAACTGTCAGGAAAGATTCCTGAATAATACTCAGGGCTTTACTATTAATAGGCCAGACCCAAGATATGTCCAAAGACAACATCCGGGGGTAGTAACAACATACAGTGTAGGAAAATTATGCCTCGATTGGCTGCATAAGTCTACACTACAGGATGTGAAACAACACTTAACCTTACTTAAAAAGGACGCAGACCTTAGGGAATTCTTGCATGGACCAAGAAAACCGCGTCAAAAACGTTTCATATATGCCAGCATTTATGCTGCCTATAATGAAGCATAGAAAGTGTCACAGATGGAGGCCGCAGAACGAATACGTGAACTTGATCGTATTAATTTAGAGAAAACACTCTCTGTGGTCGACAATGGGTTAACAACTTTGTCCTCCAGAATATATTCATTGGATGGCATTGTATCCTCTGCTATCGACATACTAGAACAAGATTTGGCGATGTTACAACAAGGCCAAATCTCAATTACGTTCTATTGTGTTATTAAGCTGGACGCTGCAATCTTTGCGAGCGGGTTATGTGCCTTGGCGTTTTATCAACACAACGGCTCTGTTTGCAGAATACAATCTCACTGATAAACAGATCGAACTGGCACAAAGAGGAGCAAGGTATACAGTGCTGAGCATTGAAAAACTGGAAAAGTTACCATTCACAGTGGCAGAAAAACCAGCTACAGAATGGCTTATTCATGGCAAAATCACACTACCTGTGACTACTTTTCAGTTTCAGTATTGCCTCAAACAAATGCAAGCAGGCAAATATGAAAGGTTGGGTAAGGAATACATTAAGACATCTTGGGATTTACTGTATACATATAGATGTTGGAGTGGGGATCGTGAAGTGTTTCTGAGCGGTACAAACTGTAAACGTGCACTAAGCGGTTCGCTTATATGTCAGGACATTTCCTTACACGGGGCTTGTAATGGTTCTGTGGCAAATTTGTCTTGCCATCAGCAGGGTACACCAGCTGCTGTGATTAATCCAACGTTTGGACAACTTTCTAATGGGAGTTACCTCATGTTGAATGATCAAAGTTGTTGCGGCATGTTGCCAGGCATCCCATATCTAGTAACAGTCAACTCCAGGGTCACTTGCTGTATGCAAGTATTGTTTGCCCCAATAGACACAGTCAGGGAGTCGCCTCTATGGCCTTCGCTGAACGTCTCTTTTATAAGATTTGATACTTTGAGCAGAATGAAAGCCATGCTTTTACAACAAACAGTGCCTTTGACCTCGGCCAAATAAACCTATGATCTACAAGTAGCAAGGACTTCGGCTGAGATACAAACTTTAATACGTACAAACTGCCCTACACATTTCGTAGAAATGATAGGACGTATCTTCAATATGTCTGATACAACCGGAATTGTACATGTATTTAAGAGCATCTGCTCCGGTCTGTTAGCACCTTTCCAGGCAATACTCGGAATCATCCCGAACTTTGCACATTCGGTGTTTGGTGGTATACCATTAATTCTAGCACTTGTTGCCGGAATTCTATTTCTCTTCCTGCTATTGCGCTATGGCCAGCCTATTCGCTGACATCACTCCGAGCGAAATGGAGAAAGCTCTCCTTGAACGAAAGTGCCGTGAGCAAATAGTACAGCTTTTGGGCATAAATCGTCTACGGGATCTTAATACCACGTGGTTCCTGTCATTCAGACCAATCTGGCAAGATTGCATCTTACCTGTTCTACGATGCCTGCTATGCGGTGTAGAATGCGTGTTGGACACCTGTCTAACATATCCATCGGATACGCCAACGGATATCGATACTCTGCTGGACCCGATAACGGCCCATGCTCTGTGTTGTCCCCAGAGGCTACCAATCCTGATGCCAGCATTCATTGAGATCTCACAGACGCTTCAGGCTGCTGCTGAGGTACGAGAAAGATCTACAGGCACACAGGTAACAACGGACGCGAACATTGCTGCGGCGATCAATGCTGAAAGCGATGCTTCTCATCTCTGTGCAATTAATCTACTTCACGAGGTGTTCCAACTGACACCAACTTCTGTGGATGATGTTTTGTCTATAGAAATAGATGATCTCATGTTTACACCAGACTCGTAAACTGACTCTGATTCAGCATACAGTGTTCCAGAGATGCAGTAACAATTTGGCCTTTATTCTACAAAACCTTGGAACTCTACCAAAATTGAACTTTTTCCCATTTTTTCGAACGAAAATGGCACTTCAATCTGCTTAAAGTAGAACTAGCCTTATAGTACAGACTTCACGGTACTTCCAAGGACACTTAGTCCTCTTATGTGTCTAACACAGATCATAAATTTTCATGACATGAAATGACTTTGATTTTTGAAGAACTTATCGATCATTTTCTGTCTCATGTAAATACTACTGCTTATTTCATTCCAATTGCATTTATTTTCGAACTTTTATGCCTGAAATGATAAGCAATTGCTTCAAATGTACAGTACCCTTTTGCATTTTTTATTATGTTTTTAATGATTTTAAGAAATATTTTTAAATGTGCGGTACTCCATTTAATGTTTAGCATTTTAAATGTTTAGCATATTAGTATTATCGTACACACGAAAGTGGAGTTGGTGTTGTATTCCTCTAAGGGTGTCCATAACGGGCTTTCCAGTATCATGTCCTTATATAGGCACAATTCGCCCTGCCCTTATATAGGCATAAATTCCCAGGCCTTATTTAGGCATTAAACCGTGCACTCCAAATACAGGCATGGTCTCTGACATCAGTCCACCCTAACGTCACAACGAGTTCGTGAAGAACAGACCCTTAGGCTGCGGGAGTTTCCCTAGCCCAGGACTATTGATTTCTTCAAGGACTCATATATTATGCATGAACCATTATTCCTTACGGGTTCATTCATGACGTCTTCCGCTGTCCAATTCACGTCAATGCTAACATTATGAGGTACCTCTCAGGTATAAATATTCCTTCCCTAGCCCTTGTAAACTAGAGGAGACCTCGACTTCAGAGGAGCCCGTTTCCCGGCCTGACACACTGAGAAGACGCTGTCATCCCTGCACGCAGAGAGTCCAGCTTCCAGTGATCTGACTTCCCTTGCGGGGTGTTGGAGTTCGAGTCTGGCAAAGAGATTCCTACCTCTCTCATTCTTCAGGTATGGAGCTGACAAGACCCTAGAGGGACTCTTGGCATACTAGGCATACTAGGCTTAACATACTCTTAGTATACCATAGAAAGGAATACTTCACCTACTTCATACCTCTCCCTACACCTAGGTTAGGTTAGGTACATTGGGGTAGAACTAGCTTAGCAATGCATCGTATGAGTACTCGCATTTTTAGTCTGTGTTATTTATGTAAAGGCATATGTACTAAAAGATAATGCTATCGCAGTATTATTTATTTTTACTGCTCACACTGTACATTATTTATCTCACATACTGTCTTGTGATCGTAACAGCACATTTTACTTACACCAGAAACAAGACTGTTCAATAAATCTTTTATTGAAACGCCCGTCTGTTCTTTTCTGTGTAACTCGGAGAAAACTAAGCATGCACGATTGAGCTGAGTGAAATAGTTATCTATTGTTTCCACGACTCTGGGACACGTTCTGATTCTAAAGGGAAACATAGTGGTCATGTTTTGCGGCTGCCAGAAACTACTCCCTTCTTGTTTGTCAAGGAGTTTCTAGTGGCCTCTGAGCTAGCTGGCACAAGTAATTAAGTTTAATATACTCGATAGGGACATACTGACCTTAGTCCTATGTCAAACCTATAGGATATATTATTCCAATGCGCAGAGCCTATTAGGGAAATAGGAGCTACACTACAACCCATCATTCCTGTTCGGTTCACAAAGCGTTTGGAGGATATCTCTCATCAGCTGACAAATTGTGGGACTTTGGTATGTACATTGAGTTTAAAAATGTTGCCACAGTCAAGCTCCTTTTTAACAGTTACTGCCTATGTCTTCTCAGATGAGTAACGTATCTCAGTTGGTGCAATTGCAGCCCTTCTTACAACATCCAGGTAAACCACAATTATCCTGGATAAAGTGATTCAGGTCGTTTGAAAATTATTTAATTGCGCTTCAGGTGGATACATTTTCCCCCAGGAGGAAAGGAGCTCTTCTGTTCACTCATTTAGGCGCAGAAGGTCAACAAATATTTGACAATTTGCCACAGATGTTATCTCCTTCTAAATTTGATGGATGGAATTAATTTACTGAATCAGTGGCAAGGTTGGAGCATAAGTTCATGGAACAATCTAGTGTCCTCCTTGAACGTTGTAACTTCTTCAAAAGGAAACAGACCTAAGAAGAAACTGTCGAGGAATACATTTCCACCCTTAGAAATTTAGCTGCAAATTGTAATTTTTGGCAATGCATTGGATATTTATCTTAAGGATCAATTTGTCTAACGGATATGTGGCGTATGATGCACTCCAATTCCACTGAGTTCACGCACCACTCTCACACACATAAGATCACATCTTCCTTCCCTTCATAAATATAGGATGCCATGCTGAGGCTCAAATACTCCCCTGGGCCCTGACAGACCATGCTCCCACATTAGCTAAGTTGAGAATACTTGGTTAACGAAGTAATGAGCTATGGAGACTTAGTACATGGTGGCTTCGTGATGTGGATTTTGCGGAACAACTTAGAAAACACACTGAAACTACTTTGATGTGAAGAGAGGCGCAGTCACATGCCACTCCACACTTTTGGAGGCATTTAAAACAGTTGTCATTTGAAGCGAAAAAGCATAGAGTTCAGGAGATACTGACCTTGGAGACTCACACTGGGGGACTGGAGGCTGAACTAATAGACAAACACGATGAACAAATACAGAGATCCCTGGAGTTATCACTCTGACAAAAATTGCTCTAGCCAATGCCACAGTACAATACTGTACATAAGAAGTAGGTGATAAAGCTAGAAAGGTCCTGCACTGCTGGTTAGCCAATAAAGATCTAGGCCGCAGATTTATTCGCAATCTAATAGACTCTACTAAGATGTGCCTGATAGACCCATAGCACATTGCTCAAGAATTTGCACAATGCTATGACTCCCATTATGCAGGTAGGGTCCCGCCTCCTGCTGAATGTTTAAATTCTAATATAGAAGACTTGTTAGTCTTGCAACTCCCCGACTTGGACAGCCATAAGTTATATGAGCTCTTGAGTGCAGAGAAAATAGCGGAGCCCCTTATTAGTCTTTCACATGGGAAAACGCCAGGCCCCGATAGCTTCCCATTGGAGAAATTTAAACAATATACATCTCACCTAACTCATCACCTCTTAATATTATACGAAGAAGCCCACAAGATGCGGAAGTTGTTCAATGATTTGACGGGTGTATCTGTATTATTAAAACCAGGTCAGCCAACAGATGAATGTGCCTCTTATCGGCCTATATACCGAATTAACTTAGAGGCTAAAACACTAGCCAAGGTTTTGGCCAAAAGATTGATGACAATGATACATAACCCGATAAAGTATGATCAACACAGCTTCTTTACCTACCTGAAGAAGGCAACATTGCCTCAGACATCTCAATAATATCTTGGCCCAATCACTAGACTCTAAAGATTAGTTTGCCCTGGTATCCATTAATTTTGAAAAGGCCTTGGACACTGTGTATAGGCCCTTTCTCTTTCAGAGAATAGAATATAACTGTACGCTGATGAACTCATTTTTTACATAAGTGACCCTTCTGCCACTAAATGGTAGGGGAATGGGATTGGTTAATGTTCCGTTATACTACTGGGCGAGGTGGCCTCGGGCTGGAATGCATAGAACATAGCCTACCTCAAATACTATATGGCACATATACACACTTAGACCATATCTCAACCGCGAAGATGATTGTGGCCTACTGGCAACAAGCACTTAGGTGGATAAAGTGGGATAAAGTTCTGACAGCTGAAATGCTTTATAGGAGGCACATGGATTAGACACATGGTAAAACTGGCTAGATTCTGACCATAGGACCTTAGCGGTATCTCCAAATTAGGGGATATCTGGGAAGGAATTCACATTAGACTCTTTTTGCACTTGGTGGAGATATACAATATACATCACACACAATTCTAGCGATACCTACCACTACGTCACGTGTTTGAGGCCCACGAGAAGACCTTCCTAATCTCCCATAATACCACGCCTTGGAGGCACACATCACTTATCCATCATAGAGGACATGGCAGTTTCTAGACTTTACCATACACAATAGCAGTTAAAACTCCTGACCCCTAGGTGGCATTGCATGATAGGTAAGTACAAGTTGGTGGCCCCTTGGAGGAGGCTGACTGAGAAGAAGAGAAAATGGCCCTTCGAGTCCTGGCAATTTAAATAAGATTGAGATCCATCCAGCTGAAGAACTTTCATGGAGCAGATCATAGCCCAACTAGACTAAGTAAAATTAATAAGGGTCTGGACCCATGCTGCCTTCGGTGCAAAGTAGAGCCGGGCACCTTTTGCCACAGGGTATGGTCATGCACTGTTATACAGAGATACTGTGCACCAGTGGCGGTGCGTCCATTGGGGCGCTGGGGCAGTGCCCCACTAATGCCACATGGCCCATTGATCGATCGTTCTACTTAAGTTCAGTATAGTTGTCATTCATTTATTGTTATTATTAAAATAAAATACTCGCGGCTCAATGACGCTGAGCCTCGGGCCATGCCCGAGGCAATCGGACGCTGAAGGGGGTGGGTGGGGCTGCGGCAGCAGTGCGTTTTTGACTGACAGGCTAGCGCAGCGCAGCAGTGCGCATGTTCGCTTTTGGGCTGGTCATTTTTATGACCAGCCCGAACATGCGCACTACTAGCCTTCCCCATAGAGCAAGGGACGAGGGTTGCACTTGCTTCATGCAGCGCAGCAGCCGAGCCCCCCGGTCTCCTATGGGCGGGGAGTATTCCTGCTCTAGCCAATCCTGCCGCTGCTAATGCAGCGGCGTCTGGATTGGCTGAGAGCAGGACACCGCGGAGTCTGGGCTATTGGGTGGCGCGCGTGGGTTAATCCCTGCTAAGCCAATCCTGACGCTGCTGGAGCAGCGTCAGTATTGGCTGAGAGGGGTTGTTGGTGACGCGGCTGTTGTTCCTGTTAAGTTGAAGCCAGAAGGCGCCAACGTGGGACCCCGGCCCAGCAGGAGCAGAGGCGGCGCGGACAGACCGGTCAGGTACGTTTTTTATGATTATTATTACCCCTGGCCCCCCACCCACGCGAGACCCCCCCCGCGAGTATTGGAGCCGCGACTGCGGTTCTTCTGTTTGTTTGAATGCAGCCTGACGACGCCTCTGGGGTGGTGAAAACACAGGCGAGGTATGGGCGACTGTGCAGCACCGGAGCTCCGGGGACCAGCGCCGCATTCCCTCTTCTCTTCCTCGAGGTGCTTATCAGGGGCGAGCTGAGCGGCGGGGCTTTATTTGTAGTTATTTTAGAATAATGCGCATCTCTGGTGGGGGGACATGGCCGTTCTGAGGTATGTTTGACAGGGGGGAGTGGGGGGGGCTCCCCTCACGCTTTAGCCGTGTGCCAACAGAAGCAAATAAAAGGATTCACACGAGAAAGAGACCATTCAAAGATGCACCCCTGAAAGGCCCGTCGTGTGCCGCTTTGTCTGGGCAGCCTGTCATCTCATCTGTTGGCGCAGTGTGTGCGGCAGATGACAGAGTTTGCGTTTGCTGCCCGGGTCGCAGTGGGGGGTAGAGAGGTGCTTGGGGTGTGATGGGAATGCTCCAGGGGTGCGGTGGCTGCTTGACCACCTGCCTGTTCCACATGCCATCATTTGCTTCACAGTGCCGCCGGCGCCTGCACTGTTAGTTTATTCACGTTGTCATTTTCACTGACTGGAGGAAGCAGGGTACAGGGGCGCACGTGTGCCTGCGACGGGGCTGTATGGGTGAAGGTACTAAAGCAGTCCTGCCTGCACAGTTACACGCCTCTCTGTCTGCAGTCCACTCTACAGTGTGAAGTTTATTGTACAGTGGGGTTGTATTGGAGGACCGTAGTGTTTAGCGCATCTGCCTGAGCTGGGTGAGGGCTGTGCCAGTAATCCTGCCTGTCCGCTTTCCTGGATGCCTTCCTTTGTCTCCGCAGTGCCCACTGTATTGCAATGTGTTGATGCTCGTGGGGATGGTTGTGGGTGGGCTGAGAGTGTTTGGGTGAGTTTTGTTACCATTCCTGCCTGCTTCCTTCGCACCCTTTAGCGTGTCCTCTGCATTGCACCCTTGAATGTGATGAACTGGTATGTGCACGTTCTATGGGAGTGGTGTGTGCGTTAACAGGTGTGTTTGTGTTTGCAGGGTTTGGGTGAGTGATGGCTGTGCACTGAAGTCTGCCTGTCTCTCCTCTTTGTCCTACCTGCACTCTGCCCTCCAGGTTGCACGCTTTATTGCGATTTGTAGTTTATTCCTGGCGCACTTGCTCTGGGGATCGGTGTGTCCTTTGGGCTGATGGCCTCTGGTGAGTGTTGTGTTGTGATTCCTGCCTGCCTTGGTGTCCATTTCGTTACACACTTTATTGAATTGTTCTGTTATATTGAAGTATACGTGATGCTGTTGTCAGAGTAATGTGTTTTAGCACCTGTGTTTGGACTGGCGCTGGGGCCAGATGAGGGCTGTCATGTGATTCCTGCCTGCTATGTGTTGCCAGCTACAATACCAGCCTGCGTGTCATCTATTTCGTTACACACTTTATTAGACTGTGCTCTTATAGAAAAGGGCCAGATTTTGAGTTGTGAGAGTAGCGTGTGTTTTAGCACCTGTGTTTGCACTGGTTCAGGGTTCGGACGAGGACTGTGATGCCTGCCTGCTCTGCGTTGCCAGTTACATTCCCTGCCTGCTTGGCATCCATTTCGTTACACACTTTATTGGACTGCTGGTATATTACAGTACGGCGTTGTAGCGAGAGTAGCCGTGCTTACACACTTGTGTCAGGCTGCACAGGGTTCTATTGAGAGCTGTCATGTGATTCCCGCTAGATTCCCTGCCTGCATGGCGTCAATTTCGTTGCACACTTTATTGAATTGTGCTGTGTTATTAATGTGCAGAGTCTGCTGTGAGAGTGGCCTGTGCTGAGGGCTGTCGTGTGATTCCTTCCTGCTCTTTGTTGTCGGTTACATTCCCTGCCTGCATGGGGGTTGTTGCATTACACATTTGCAGCGTTGTCTTCAGCGGAGATGGGCTAACTCTTTTACTTTGTGGAATCACTGCACATCTATGTTGGTTTTTGGTTCCCATACTTATTTTGGGAACGGGGCATTCAGTCCCGGTCAGCAACAGTCGCACCCGGCGCATGTGCACAAAGATGTTGTGTGCCCCCACGGTAGTGCAGCCCCAGTAAGTTATTTCGTGACGAGTTAATATTGCCACTATTTTACAGACAGACTTGTTTGACGTCTTTATCGGTATACACCAGCGGTAAGCGGATTACACTTTTCTGAAGAAAATGCGTCATTAAGCCCTGCTGTTGAGACTCCCTCACCCAACTTTGCTGGAGTTTTCTGTTGACTGTCACACCCCAGAATCTGGTTGTGCGCCGTGGTCCCCGAGGCTGACAGCCCCTGCTGTGAAATCCACGTGCAGCACCCCGCTTCCACAGCCTTTCTCCAGTCCAGCCAACCAGTGTAGCACCTGTGAAGTCCTTCGCCAAAACTGTTAGTATTAGTACACAGGGCACACAAGGCTTGCAGAATAAACGTGCAGTGTATTCTAAGCACTTTCAGCCAATCCGACATAAATGAAGGCTGTGGTTCCTTTATTATTATGGTGCTCTTTGTGCCACATTACATTTTAAAAACGGTGTGTCTTGTACTTGAGCATATGAGAAGTCAGACTACCCCGTGTTTGGGCAGGATTCGTCCTAACTGTAAAACTAATGGATTAATGCTAAACTGCTGAACCCAAGTGTTAACAGTCCTTGTAATCAAAATATATCTTATGGATAAAAAGATGCAATTATTGATTAATATTTTTGCGATCTATATCAGATTTGCTAAACCTACATCACTTTCCATGAATAAGCCACAGCAGTCAGACTTTGCTATCTGTAGGGAACTGGGGTCAGTCCCCGTTATCCCTTCTCCCTACCCAGTTAATAATCTGACCCCCACTGTAGGCGCTTAAGCTGCGCTCGCGATCATTTGATGTAAGGCAGCTACTGATATTTTTCCTGCTGACACCCATTTCCCAAAATGAGCCCGGCCGCAGAGGCGAAGGGTCAGAGGAAATGTTTCAGGGTGACCACCATTCCAAACATAACTCAGTCTTTTCCATAAAAGGAGAAAACAGTTTTGGCCTCTTAGGTTTTTTCATTTGAAGTTTTGAATACTCACACCTTAGAGCCTCTAAGGTGTGAGTATTCAAAACTTCAAATGAAAAAAACCTAAGGGAAGGGAGCGAACCAATGGGATGGGGGCAGGGGGAGGCTGGCTCTGGGAGGAATTCTTGACAAATAGGGGGGAAAGTGTGAATGTAAGTGGAGGGGCAGGGCTAACTTATGAAGTCCTCTTGTGTTCTATAAAACGGCTATCTACGTGGAACCACGAATTGACCATAGAAAACCGCAGATGACAAATGGAGACGTGAAGTAAATTGGTTCAAATACTGCTATTGGCAGGAACTGATCACATGACCATTGTTACCGCCTGGACACCAGAGTAAAGAACGGGAGCTGCGACTATCCCATTGAAACAGTATGTGGAATAGACATATGTGGCACTGAATAAAGTATGTTTCTGTTCAGTACTGGGCCCACCGAACTGACCGTATGCTTGAAAGTCAATGCCTAAAAAGGAGATGCTGGATTTCTATGAGCCTGGGGTAGTAGGTGGTTGTTGATGGGTCAAGAGATAATGGAGATTCGGTGTG
Organism: Calotriton arnoldi; assembly: GCA_963921515.1. Taxonomy (NCBI): domain Eukaryota; kingdom Metazoa; phylum Chordata; class Amphibia; order Caudata; family Salamandridae; genus Calotriton; species Calotriton arnoldi. The sequence goes on from CAWUFW010004146.1 coordinate 1,358,796, forward strand.
GCACAAGCAAAACTGTGCATCTCTTGCTTGCTTCAGCTGACAGTGCTCACTGGAATTTAGCTGCATGAATGGTGTGCGGAAGGACACATCATGAAAGGAGGCCTCTTCAAAAAGCCTATAAAAGACTTTAGAGGGCCCGAGAATGATTTTGTCAGTAACCAAGGTGCACGCACTACTGATGGGGCCACCTTCGAACCTATGCAGATATGTGGGTTTAAAGAGATTGTTGAAGCTAACCTTCCCAGAAGCCCTTACTTCACCGATTTGAGTAAACTGCACGTGTTATTATTTGAAGAATTATTTTTGCAGCCCCACAAGCATGCGGTAGTGTTCAGAATCCATCCAAATATAGAATTAAAGTGCTTTAATCTTTTCCAGACGTTCAAACTGCTTCCTTTCTTCAATAGCCACCCCTTCAAAGCAACCACTGAGGCTGAAATTATACGGTACTATAATTAAGCAGTTTAACTTATAATCAGACCCGCTGGAATAATGCGATTTTGCGGCCAGGGCGTTTTCTAAATAGTCATAGTTTTGCCTCTTTTGCAATATCATCACCCATCAGCTGCTGGATAAGCTGCAGATTTTAACAAAAAAATTGTTTCTCTTTCTCAAACAAATCAAAGTTACTAAAAACGCAGCAATGTGTTGCCACGCAGTGGAAGGCCCTTGTCAAAAGGTTGACTGGTCGCTTTTCTGTTCTTTATTGCACAGTAACTGTTGAACAAATTAATGCAAGAAGATACAGGGCAGTTTTTAATGTGTTTAATATTTCAAGACTATACGTTCCCACTGCTTAATAAGCCTTGCTTTATCGCTGCATTCATTTGCTTTAAAATGCACCATTTGCCAATCTTTTTTAAATTTCTTTCTCAGGAGAGGGACTATCCCTAGACCCCATGTTTGTCCATTGAACTTGTTCACATCGCTAACTAGTGTTTTCTATTGGAAAGGGTAGAGCCAAAGCAGTCTTGCTTAGTACCCTAGCCCTCTTCAGAAGTCAGACTTGCTTGGCAACCCAGAAATTCTCTGAAATAATGTATGAGTTTTCTTTTATGAATGCCTAGAAGAACGGAATTTTTAGTCCATTTATCACAGAAATAGTGCTGAAAATCGCACCAAAAAGATGCCAATTTTTTAAACATTTCTTCACGGGGGGAGAAGCCCCCCCGAATCCCCCTTATTGCCATCGGGCTCGCTCGCTGCGCTCGCTCGCATACGTTGATTCGTTCTGCATACGCCCCACCAGTTTCAAATTCCACCAGCCGCCACTGCTGTGCACGTGTTCACTCTACTCTACTCTTACTGGGGCTGTGGGCAGAATGGTTGCAACTGATCCCAAGATAGCACTTTTGGGTTTGATGGAGGAATGGGGCGGTCCGAGAGCCAACAGACTCCTGGTGGAAATGGGACTTCTGATTGCTAAAAGCGATATTGCTCGACAGTAGCAATCCGAGAAGGCTCCATCAATATGAGAGTGTTCGAATGGTGTGGATTAGTGCGCCAAGGCAGAAGAATATGTTAATAAAACATGGAGCTGCCCATAAAAATATATGAAAGAATGGAGCAACTTGTAGGATCACTCCTTAAAAACAGGGGTCTGAGCATGAAATATTTTCATTATGCATACAATGTATTATCTGCCCTCATTTGATCAATATTAAGCTGTATGCCAATGCCTTTTGGGTTCCAGTTTTAGTTCCGCATGTGCTTCCATATGAAAAATCAATTAAAAAAAAGTCCACTTAAAAGAAGTCATTTCAGTATCAAGCAAAATGGCTCAAGAACATAAATGATGCTCTTGAAAGCCTGATTTGCAGGTCGTAAGTTTGCATATCAGCAAGTACCGCTGCACTTCCTATGATGCAGTGTAAGATGAATATGAAAAACCACAAGTGAAAGAAAACTGTCAAATTTGATGTGAGGAAGAAGACATTAATTTAAAGCCTGGGTGTATACTCTCAATGTAGGGCACATATCCATACCTCTCAACACTAGGTACCAGCAAGAGGAAGGCAGGGGTAGGTGGGGCAAAGGGTGGAAGCAAACAGAAGCACAAATGATGGAAAAGCTGGAGACAAGGGAAGAAAGCCCTAGTATTCGTCAGTGTCAGAATCATGGGAGATGACCAACAGCAGCCATTTGAATTTGGGCTACATGTCTTCAAAGTGCTTGGGAGTGCAGTCAATGAAAACATCCTATGAAGGGAAAAAAAAGGCGAGTGAGGAGGGGCAAAATAAGCAATGAATGAACTGGGGTGGATAGGGTGGGGAGATGTGAGGGGCGAATCAGCACAAGTGGAGAGAGCAAGAAAACACATGTACTCCCATGAAGTGCTAAAAGCAAAAGAAGTAGTTGCCTGAAAGTGAGTAGTGGAAAGATACTATCAACACAATTTATAAGGATGGTATAGAAGCTATGCTCCAGGGAAGGAACAAACACATAAAGAGGAAGCCACTGAATAAGAAGCAAGCAAATGATAGGGACAAGAAAGCCAATCAATTTTAAGCAATGGGCTGGCCATAGGTTTTGGTATGGTCCACAAGAGGTATTTTGCAAACAGACAACTAAGAACTTTCTGCTTGCAAGTTCTAAAAAAAAAAGGATCAGTTAAAGAACCATTATTACACACGGAAGAAGAAAACCATGTCTGATTGGTCATTGAATTGATTCGAAGCAATTTAGAGAAAGAAAGTAAAATAAATAAAAATAAAACTGAAATCAGAATTAATCTGAATATATATTAATTAATTATTCAATTGAAAAATGTATTACAGAGAGTTAAGACAAATTACCCCCACAAACACAAATCTATGTATCTACCATGATCAATGGTAGATCTGTTTTTATTTGCTCCATTAACAGCATAATTTAGAGGACAGCAGAGACGTATTCTGCTAGTAGAATTTTAAATGCCAAGGTCGGATAGTGTGACATTCGGAATCACTGAGCACTTTAAAAAAAAAAAACAGCAAACATCAATTAATGAAATACAGATTTAATGAAGATTACAAAAAGTGTGGGTTGCATGTATAATATTTAACATTAATTAGTTGAGTGAATTATGGTATGTTTGTGAGGCAGAAATAGTTGAAGAATTCATGCGCACTTTGCTGTTTTAATAAATTTTTATATTCATTGATCTCCCCTTTGTGAAATAATATTGACGAAGGTGTGTTTGGTTTGAATTTGTTTAAAAGATTTTTATTTCAAAAACAAATTTCGAAGTTAGATTAACTTAAGTTCTCATAGTAACAACCAGACTAGTTCTAAATAATTAAAGTAACTTAAATAAAAAAATAAATCTAATTACTATATTTATGTATAGAGGATTTAAGAAATTAATTATCTATATTCGAAAACAAATGAGCAGGCATCATTTTGGTGAAATTTGGATATCACAAGCTTAGACATCACAAGGCCAGTCCTTAATACACAGAAATTAATGATTTGACTGGCCATACAAATGGTGTGTGAATACCCACAAAGTTCTAGCACTATGGGTGTTTCAACCCTGTGCATGACTACATCTGTGCCCCTTCCAAGAATTGACCCGTGTCCCCACGACTAACCCCACAGTATTATTTAAAAATATTTATAATATGTGATGATATCCACTAGATAAATTACAAAATTTTGTCTGACAAATTCACAAATCCAGATAGCCACAATTAGTGTGCAGATATTCAGACCGCAAACTTACCATCTAAGCATTCAAGAGCAAACAGGTTTCTGAATTGGTTCCTGTGTTGTTGGCCAAGTACATTTAAAATTTATTATCATGCCATTCCAAGAACAATGGAGGAAAAAAGTGATTAGTGCAATTATGGAATTGAACATACCTGTTTCTTTGCCCATTTCTTGTAATCTACCAGCGCCCAACGGTACAGGGTGGGCATGGGACTGGGGAGCCGGGATCATGTTCCACTTGCATACATTAATGAATAAATCTTTTTCCTCTGGGACCTACAAAGAAATTATACATTTTTCTAAGTAGAACTTTTTTTGCTGGATCTTAAAAATGTGACTGAAAATCAGAAGGAACTGAGATTCTTACAGTGCAATTTCTCTGATGTCCCCTCTATAGCCCGCTGCATTGCAGTTGCCCAAATCTGTATTTGCCTTTACTGGACCATTGTTGAAGAGTCTGCCAAAAGATGGAGGAAGAGTAGGAAGAAGGGGTGAATAAAAAGGAGAGCATGAAAGAGTAAGTAAAGGACAAAGACAGAAAAAGCAACAGAGAAAAATTGAGAGGAAAGCAAGAAAAAGGGAGAGAGGATGTAGATAAGAAAGAAAGAGAAGAGCGGGGAGAGAGAGAGAGAGAGAGAGAGAGAGACACACATATATATATATATATATATATATATATATATATATATATATATATATATATGAAAAACACACACACACACACATATATAGAAAGAGCGAGAGAGAGAGACAGAAATACAGAAAGAAAGAGCAACAAAGACTGAATGCTAGATAGGAACTAAAGATCAGCAGACAATCAATCAATCAATCAGGGATTTGTAAAGGGCACTGCTCACCCGGTGGGGTCTCAAGGCGCTGGGGGTGGGTAGGGTCATTCGAAGAGCCAGATCTTGAGGTCCTTCCTGAATTGGTGCAGTGTCGGGCTTCGTCAGAGGTGAAGGGGGAGTTCGTTCCAGGTCTTGGATGCGAGGTAGAAGAAGGATCTTCTGCCTGCTCTGGTCCTGTAGAAGCGTGGGATGGTGGCTAGGGAGAGGTCAGCTGAGCGGAGGTTTCTCTTGGGGGCGTGGAGGGAGATCTGGTCATTGAGGTATTGGGGTCCGGTGTTGTGGAGGGCTTTGTAGGCGTGCGTGAGCAGCGTGAAAGTTATTCTTCTTTCGACGGGGAGCCAGTGGAGGTCGCGGAAGTGTTGGGTGATGTGGTTGTGTTGTGGGATATCGAGGATTAGTCTGGCTGCGGCGTTCTGGACGGTCTGGAGATTGCTGAGGAGTTTTTTCTTGATTCCGGCGTAGAGGGGGTTGCAGTAGTCTAGTCTGCTGGCGATGAGTGCGTGAGTGATGGTTTTCCTGGAGTCTGGGGGATCCACTAGAACGTCTTGCGTAGTATGCGGAGGGTGTTGAAGCATGCGGAGGAGATGGCGTTGATCTGGCGAATCATGGTGAGTGATGAGTCCAGTATGATGCCAAGGTTACGTGCATGGTCTGTTGGGGTGTGTGGGTTTCCGAGGGCGGGGGGCTACCAGGTGTTGTCCCATGCAGAGGGGGTAGAGCCGAGGATGAGGACTTCTGTTTTCTCCAAGTTGAGTTCAGGCAGCTGTTCTTCATCCAGGTCACTACGGCTTTCATCCCTTCTTAGAAATTGTGCCTGGTGATGTCGGGTTCCTTGGTGAGGGAGAGGATGAACTGGGTGTCATCGACATAGGAGACGATGTTGAGCCTGTGGCTTCTGACGATGGTTGCGAGGGGGGCCATGTAGATGTTGAAGAGTGTGGGGCTGAGGGAGGATCCTTGGGGTACTCCGCATCAGATTCTGTCGGTTCTGACAGGAAGGGCGGGAGTCGTATTCTCTGTGTTCTGCCTGAGAGGAATGATCGTAGCCAGTATAACGCCTTTCCTTGGATGCCGGCATCGTGGAGCCTTGTGGCTAGTGTACGGTGGGAGACGGTGTTGAAGGCTGTTGATAGGTCCAGGAGGATGAGGGCTGCCATATGGCCTTTGTCAAGGAGGGTGCAGATGTCGTCGGTGGCGGCGAGGATGGCGGTCTCGGTGCTGTGCTTAATGCGGAATCCGGATTGAGAGGTGTCTAGTATCTGATCAAAGTGAAAACACAGGCCAGACAACAGCCCGGGGTTAATAATCAGTGTGCAGAATGAGAGAGGGAGGCACAGGCTGACCTGACAATGTAACATGGGTTTGAAGACAATGGGATACAGTTCTGCCTTAAACATGGGGAAGAAAGGAATCTCAGCAAATAGCGCATTACTGCAGGATCTCAAGCTTCATAAAGATTGCAGGTGAGTACAAGATTTGCATTCATCAGAATGCCACAGTATACAGAGAAGACAACAAAACACATGTCAGCATGTGACACCATGAGAAAAGCAAGCAAATGGTACATAAGCCTGCTTCAATAATTGTAAATCCGTAAAACACTGGCAACACTTTTTTTTATATAAATCTTTTTATTGACCGTGTATTAAAAAATACAGAAAAAACATGGTCATGCAACGACATGTTTAGCAAATTAAATGACATCTCAGCACACCCTATTAACAGCTTCTCTTCCTCTCCCTGCAGTACTGACAATAATGAAGTTCAATCCCAAATATTCAGATGTATAATTTTCCAAAGCATCCTGAGCAAATGAATCACAGATGAAACTTCAATATTTATTCCAACATCCCCAAATTTTAGCCCATTTCTGGTGGCATCCACAGCCCTCATATACCACCTTCTCAACCAGCATACACTAGTCCGTGTCCCAATCTAACAGTTGCTGTACCTGTTCTGCCCCCCAGAGTCGTGCAATGTTTCTTTTGGCTATGCCCAGCCCCAATGTAACCCATATTCATTCCATACGATTGAGATCCGATTCTCCTCAAATATTGAGTAGACACCATTTAGCAGAGCTGGTAACTTTGCTACTGCATAGGGAAGCCATACGTCTCACAATCAAGTACCAAAACCGTTGTATCAGGGGGCAAACACATACAGTGTGGTAAAAGGTGCCAATTTTCCCATAGGCGCGCCTACAACCCTCATCAATTGCTCTACCCATTTTGAACATAGTGTGTTGCACATAGTAGGAGAGTTGTAGTATTTTTAGTTGGACAAGGCGAAACCCTGCCCGTATGGCCTCCTCTCTTGGGGACGCTAAGGCCTCTGACCACTCGTTATCTCCCAGGCCTTCTAAATCCTGAGTCCCCCTTTCCCTAAAATATAGTAGGACATCAGGGATGTTGTTGATCAACTTTTTTACGTCAGGGATGCAGCATACATTCATCTAACTGTTTGTCTTCTAGCAGCGAGGACTCAGGGAGTTCCATCTCCTTCGGCATGATTTATTTGCAGGTAACGAAAGTTCTCAGAGAGGGGCTAATTCGTAATCTCGCTGTAAATCTACGAGGGGAATGACATCCTCTTGAGCCCATAAATCGCCAATCCGGGAGAGGCCAATGAGATCCCACTAGTCAAAACCTGGTTGTGTCCCCAGGGAGCCAACTCCATGGTATCCCAGAGGGTGTTGCTTGTGTGATCCTGCCCTTCCAGCCCAGTGCCCTCATAACTGTATGCCAGAGGTGTGTCACCACTGTTGCTGGACTTTGTGCATTTGAGTAGTGCCATAAAGAGCACTAAAGTGTCCCCTCGGTTGCGTCATCAGTCTGTCCATTCGATACCCAGGCTCATCTGGTTGCAGAAAAACCTAGCTATTTATGGTTGTCAATTGCGCCGCCCAGTAGTATGTCTGGATATTGGGAAGGGCGACCCCTCCATCATACCACCCCTTTGTAATTTTATGTAGTGCTATACTGGCTTGTCCCCGATCTCAGAGCAGCGTCCGGAGTTTGCCCTCAATCTTCCTGAAATATGAACTGAGAACTGCATAGGGCATGTTATTTTAAGCATCCAGGAAACAGGGTAGGGACATCATCTTAAACAATGCTGCTCTGCTGAGGAGCGACAACGGCAGGGACCTCCAATGACGGACATCGCTCTTCAGTCTGACCAGTGGGGATGATAGGTTTTTATCAAAAAACAAGTCAGGATCGTTTGTGATATAAATTCCAAATTAATGGGACCACTCAGTGGCTATAATAACCTTGAAGTCATGGGGCAGTCGCAGTGTCAGGCCCTTCAGGTAATAAATTAAAGGATTTATGTCAATTTATTACATAGCCGGAGTACCGGTCAAATAAAGAGAATATCTGAATCAGTTTGTCGAATGTAAGATACGGGTCTGTAACACAGAGCAGCACATTGTCTGTATACAACAATATTTTGTCTTCCCAATCAACTGTCCAGCGTGGGCCACGTACCAACGGGTCCTTTCGAACCCAGGCCACAAGGGGTTCTAGCACTAGTGCAAATATTAGTGACAACAAAGGGCGTCCTTGTTGTGTGCCTCGTTGAAGTCCGAATACCTGGGATCATCCCCATTTGACCTTCACTTGAGCTAGCAGGTCAGAATATAAGAGCCGTACCCACTTCAGGAAGCGTGGGTCGAAACCCAACCTGGCTAGTACCTCAAACATATAGGCGCACTCCACAGTATAAAACGCCATCTTGGTGTCCAGGGAGAGTACCAGGGCGCTTTCTCAGAGGTTCTCACCAAACTCAGCACGCCATAAAGGCACCTCAGACTGAGGGAGGTACATCCACTGGTCATAAAACCGGATTGCTCTGAATTCACCAATGTCGTAATCGCTTTTATTAATCGGGAAGCCAACACTTTAGCCAGTTTCTTAACCTCTGCATTGAGGAGTGATGTCGGTCGGTATGAAGAGCACTCATCAGGGGGTTTACCTTCCTTGTGAATGACCACTATGGAGGCCAATCTTTGATCTCTGGGAAGTGCTTCGAGTTGATGACTTTTTTTATACATGCGTAAGAGGTAAGGGGCAAGCTTCGGGGCAGCTAGCTTATACAGTTCAATCAGCAGTCCGTTGGGACCAAGAGCCTTGACAGAATTTAAGTCATGTGTATGGCCTTCACCATCTCAGCTTCTGTTATCTCCTCATCAAGTAGGGCTTTATCAGTTGCTTTGAGGCTGTGTAAGCGAATATCGGCCAGGAGTTCCCAGGACTCCTGAGCAGTGGCAGAGACTGCTGGAAAATAGAGCCGAAGACACACCGATGATGGACGGAATGCAGAGCAAATCAAACATTCACCCCCAGTCAATAGATCCGGGTTAAAGCCATTGTTCTTTTGCTCACCATGCCACCCCAGTTTGGACCCAACCATATTCAAATCAATCTTGACCATGTGCCTCAGGGGAACAGTCCAGCCCGACCTGCCAAGCCGGGTCCTCCCTGGACCGGAAACAAGTATCCTGGGACTGATTTCGGGGTATCACCCCTCATCAGCCAGGCTAGCTTGAATCCAGTGACACAGTGAGCTTGGGACCCACGTCTGGGCATACCCGGCGCACTTAGGGTGAGAAAGCAAAAGACACACAGATGACGGACAGAATGCAGAGCAAAACAAACAAGCACCCCCAGTCAATAGATCTGGGTTAAATCCATCGTTCTTTTGCTCACTATACCATCCCAGTTTAGTCCCGCCATTTGCAAATCAGTCTTGACCCTGTGCCTCATAGAAACAGTCCAGACCGAACTGCCAAGCCAGGTCCTCCCTGGACCGGAAACGAGTATCCTGGGACCGGTTTCGGGGCATCACCCCTCATCAGACAGGCTAGCTTGAATTCAGTGACACAGTGAGCCCGGGACCCACGTCTGGGCAGACCCGGCACACTTAGGGCAAGAAAGCAAAAGACACACAGATGATGGACGGAATACAGAACAAATCAAACATTCACCCCCAGTCAATAGATCTGGGTTAAATCCATCGTTCTTTTGCTCACCATGCCACCCCAGTTTAGACCAAGCCATATGCAAATCAGTCTTGACCCTGTGGCTCATGGGAACAGTCCAGCTCGAACTGCCAAGCCAGGTCCTCCCTGGACCGGGAACAAGAATCCTGGACCGGTTTCGGGGCATCACCCCTCATCAGCCAGGCTAGTTTGAATCCAGTGACACAGTGAGCCCGGGACCCACGTCTGGGTATACCCGGTGCACTTAAGTCAAGAAAGCAAAAGACACACCGATGATGCACGGAATGCAGAGCAAATCAAACATTCAGCTGAGCATAATAGGTTCCAAAGACGTCCACTATTCCTTGCTTGTCCCTAACAGTGACATTATCGTTGGTCTTGATCTCCAATACCCAGCGCCCAGCCTGGTCTCTTTTGTCTAACCATGTCCGGAGTTTACACGCCCTGTTGTCCACCTCATACAGGTGGTGATGTGTGGCTCTATGGGTCGCCTTGGCTGCATCAGTTGCAGCATCTCTGTATTCTTTCTGTTTGAGTTGTAGGACATGATTAGCATCAGTGCACTGTCGGTCAATAAACTCATGTTCTAATGCCTGAATTTCTTTCTCTATCCTCTCCATTTTAGCCCTATTATATTGTTTATGACCCACAATCAGGAAGAAGCTCTACCCTTTTATTACAGTTTTATGTGCCTCCGATAGGGTCAGAGCAGAGTCAACCGATTTCTCATTGTCGGAGAAATATTGCTCTGTTGAGGTGTCTATGTCCCGCTGGACTGAACCATTGTGAAGACCTAAACTCAGCCCATGTACGAGAATGATCTGTTATCCCTCGTGCCAAAAGTTGGGCCCCTGAATAATATGCAGTTGGTGTGTGAGGGTAAAAAGGTAGTCTATGCAAGAAAGGCTACCATGTGCTCCCAGGTGGAATGTGTACTGTCGGGCCCTGGGGTTATGCGCCCACCATATATCAGTCAGGCCCAGGGAGGAAAGGAAAACAGCCAATGGACGGCAAGAAGAACCCGTTGTTTTGAGGGGCCACTGGTCTTGTTGGTCATATAATGTCACAATAAAGTCCCCCCAACATCAGGTTTCCATCCAGCATTTAGAGAAGCAGGGCGCTCAGATCAGGGAGTGCAATGCCATGGAGATGGGCGGGTCATAAACCGAACAGATGTTGAGTGTTACTCCCTCCCAGCTCCCAGTAAGGGCAACATATCTCCCATGAGTATCTGGCCAAACCCGCTGCATAATACGTGGGAGCGTCTTTCGTATTAGAATACCCACAGCCTTGGAGCCAGCCGTTTATTCTGCATGGGCAACCATTTTCTATCCCCATCGATCTAAAGCACGATAGGTAGTACCCAGCATATGAGTCTCCTGGAGGAGGACTACATCAGACGCCAGACGTTTGATGTATTGCAAGACAACCCCTCTTTTGATTTTGTTCCCCAGGCCGTTCACGTTCCATGATAATAGCTTTATGGCTGATATGTCAGGACTACCTTCCATAGGAGTCACAGAGGTAAGCCGATCTACTGAAACCAACAGTAAACCTGGGGAGGTGCATGAGGATACTATGTGTACACTTGAATGAACTTGCGATGTCGGTGTTGCACAAACAACTGAACTGTCAAACAAAAATGACAATGGCAAACAAAAAATGGAACAAACCCATCCTCCCTGTGTCCCTGCACAGAGGACTCGAACCTGCCCACCCCCCAAACATTACAGAGTGCCTGTTGCCACAAAACCAATACTAAAACAATAGGAGACATGGCCGCCACATGCAACCACCCCACCCGCCTCCCTCCACAAAAGTTACGTGTTACCAAATGCCATCAGCGTGGACTGGTGTCAGTATCGTTCTTGGCTGTCGTAGCAGTCAGTCCCCAAGTAAAAAAAGTTGCACTGCTGTGGTGTGAGTATATAGGACAGTTGCAGTTTAGAAAAACATCAAATTCACCCAGCACCATCAAACCAGCCTTTGCGCTGCTCCTGGTGAGCTGCTGCCACCGTGGTCTGTTGTTGTGGTGATCTTTGGCTCTGTCGCGATTCATCAGTGTCCTCGCTATGGTCACAGGGATCATGTTCACATCCCTGTCGATAAAACTGTTTGCACGGTCGCGCTCCTACAATTGGTCTCCAACCATCCGTCCCGTCCCACGCCACCTCTGGTGTCATAAAATGCCAGGTCTGTTCTTCTGCTACTATCCACAACTGAGCCGGGAACATCATGGAGTATTTTAGGTTTTGTTCTCGCAGGGCTCATTTAACTTCAACAAAACTGTGATGCAGTCTCTGGACAAGAAGCGTGAAGTCCGGATAGAAGTTGATGACTGCATTGTCATATTTGACTGGCGAAGTATTGCGAGCTGTCGGGAGGACACCATCTTGATCTCTGAAATAAAAGATCCTTGCTATAATTGAGGGTGGTGAGGCTCCGGGTTTGGGCAGGACCCCTACGATCCTATTAGCTTGCTCAACAGAAAGGTAATTGGATAATCCTCGGGGCAGTAATGCCTTCAGAATGAGGTCTTTCTTCAACAAAAGGGCCAACAGGGTCCCTCTGCCCTCTCGGGGACTCCATCTATATAAATGTTGTTTCTCCTTGAGCACCCCTAATAGTCCCCCACTTTGGCCCCGCAGACTTATGTGGTAGTGTGCATCTCTTTAACTTGTTTCTTAAGAGTTGCAGTTTCAGACTAAAGGGTCTTGAGCAAGTCTTCTGTGTCCTTCAGTCATGCACTCATATTGCAGAGGCCCGTTCTAACCAATGTGACATCAGTTTTTGTTTCCAGGGATCCCCGGATTCCCTGGATCGTCATAATGCCTTTAAGTGAGAGTGCATCACTTTCGTTCGGAGGTTAATCAGCGGAGCTTTGGGGGTCTTTCACTCCAGTTTTATTCACCCCATCTCAGGGGAGTGCAAATTTATCTAGTTTTGTTTGATGCGCCACTCGGACATCCTTGCCCCTGTCATCTACGCTTGGGATCAGAGTTGTCGTTTGCAAGATTGGCACAGAGGTAGACATCGCCGCAAGCCAGGGGAACTCTTTACCAAGGTATTCCCTTGCAGCCTGTCGGTTTTACCCTCTAGTATCTGGGACCTGTACCAAGGCCGGAGGCAGGTTTCACCTGGAGTAGAGTCCACAACGCCTATAGCGTAGAATCAAGGATCATCCCAATATGGCACTGTATGAACCTGGCGGTGAAAAACAGCCATCCTGTGCTGGATGGTAGCCGGAATGTAGGCCCGCTGCCTCAGTCCCTCGCTGCTTTCACAGCACAGCGCCTCAAAGTCAGTGGAGTGCGATGAATATGAGAAGGGAGGGGGCAATCACTGTGATGCATATTAGGAATACTGTAGGGCCAGGTATATCAGTAAGTGCACGTCATGGGCCCCAGCACAATCCACAGCAGCTATTATTATATGCCCAATGTGAGTCCCCAGCTAGGTGTGCAAATATTGTGGGCTCAAGCAGAAGGTCATCTGAGGAATAAGCCGGCAGTCTTAAAGCACCCGCAGTTCAGCTGAGACCCCCATTATCACCACTAGTCTGCTGTCCTCTACTCCAGCCATTTCAACGCTTTTACCAGTGTCATGTGAGGCCTGGGGCCGCAAATATGGGAAGTATCCCAAAGACTCAAAGCGTTAATAGCCCCACAAGGAGAGCACAGGCCGCCGCTCTCAATCCTGCTATGCAATCCTCTGCCCCATCAGAGCTCGTTAAGTGGTCACACGGTTGTTCTGTTCCTCCCTGGGGGGACCCTGCTGGACTCACCGCTGTTGGTTTGGTTGTAGGCACCTCGTCGATGGGCCCTGTACTTGCCAAACGAGGGGCCGGTAGCGCCAGGCAATGTCTCTTGATTGTTGCTCAGCCTGCCGGCAGCTCCGCACTTCAGTCCCAGTCCATCGCTTCGCTAAGCACCCCTAGGGCGCTCCGTTATAGCAGGATTTCTAGGGGCGTGTCGGCTCCAAGGTTTCACTCAGGTCTTGAAGCTGTCACTTCGGAGGTCCCACATAGGAAGCAGTTGTAGTTAGCGTAGGTTTCCGTAAGTCGCTCGTGTTCTGCCAGTCATTAGTGGTGCGAGCTGCACACTCATGGCCGCAGCTGCACATGTTACCTCAGGCCGCACCTCGCTACTGGTTCGTTTCCAATCATCCCAGCAGTATCAAAGGGCATTTTCGGTATCCCCGCAGCTCCTGGCTTTAGGAGCATTTGGCAGAGAGTATCAGGAGACGGATAGGTGGACGGATTGTGGGCAATGAGGCAGACAAGTATCAGGAGCCGCTCAAGCAAGCGGCCATCTTGCCCGGCGGTCAGCCACGCCCCTTGCTGGCCACACTTGTAAACTCAAATCTTTGGGAATTATTCACAATTAAAACTGAAATTCAAATACAGAGAAAGCAAAAGGTTGAGTGAGAGAGTATAAATAGTGTGAAAGATAGAATGCCAAAGGACTTTAATCTCCGGCTAGTGTGTAATTGCTGGAAATTTGCCTTTTCTGCAGGATCACCCCGAATGTTTTGGCCTTTTTCCTGAACCTTATTTTTACTGGCTGTAGAACTTTATGCACATTACCCCGACTAACCAGTGGTAAAGTGATTGTGCTCCTCCTATAAACATGATGAAACTGGTACATACATGATTGGCTCAATTAGCTTACTGTAAATCTCTAGAATGTGCTTCAAAGTGTACCCTGGGTCTGTAAGTGAAACGTAACTATTGGCCTGCAGCACCTCTTGTGCCACCCACTACAGTGACAGAGAAAAGCATGTCTTTAGGCCTTGCTGTGCAGTTTGAAACAGCCAAGTCCTTCTGTCAAGATAAACCCTTTTGACAGGCCTAAACCTTCCTTTTAAATATTAAGAAGGTGCCCCTAAGATAGCCTCTAATAATCAGAGGGTAGGCTGATTGGTAGGTCAAAGTAGGACATGTAGAAGTTTAATATCCCACATGTCTTGACAGTGAAAAAGTATAAAAGCTATTTTATCTGCAGCCAAGCTGTCTGCTTTAATCGGAAAAAGCTAGACTACATTAAAACACCTTATAGTTCAAATTTCGGATTAGTAACAGCTACAGAAATATTTCAAGGACTCTTTGTAATTGTTAGGCAAAATCCAATTTAATGAATTTTGTCTAACTATTGCCGAAAATGTGCTTTAGAAAAATTACCTTTTACCTGCCTAAAGCCTCTGGAGGCATTTCTGAAAATATGCAATTGTCACATGGCAGCATGATGGCTCCCCTGTGATGAGATGTGAACTGCTCCCAGGACAGGGACAGTGGATCTTGGGTGTGGGTAGGTGTTGTATCCCCTTGACAGGGTGGCCGCTGGGCTGTGCCAACACCCTTGGAGAACTTGAAAAGAGCCTACCCAATCACAGGCAGATGTAGCTCACACCTTGGTCTGCCTCTGCTTTTGTCCTTCTAGCCAGCCAAGCACCAACCCTAGTAGGAGGGAGGGCCAACCCAGAACCGGTTTAGAGTGACCATCAGGGAAGGGCTGTGAGCATTCTTTTTGACATTACAGTGTCAAATCCGGTTTCAATGTTACATTGTGCTTGACAGGTTTGCTGGGGTTTCACAAATAACATATGTGGCACACTTCAAAGGAGGGAAAACGAACAAAACAATTCTGTGTGCATCCACTGTCTGATTGCTGAAAGCACGGTGTTGATTTCAATAGACTCTTGTATCCAAGTTTGATGAGGGTACAGGGACTATCTAAAACTGGATTTATATGTTAGAAGTGGGAACACATTAGGATCAACATAATATACTCACCCCACCCACACACACGCACGCACACACACTCAGCCCTCAGAGCCTACGGTTAGTGTGGTTGAAGACTTCAGCCATCTTGAAAATGTCTAAAGTGGGAAGGCTTAGCCCCGGAACCTTAACCCCTTTGGTAAGGGCATCCCCAAGAGTAATTCCTACATACTAGATCGTGCCAGGCATAAATGTGGCACCTCCAGGCACCCATGCCAGAACACACCTGGACCTGTGGTAAATCAGAAGTGGACAAAATCTGCTGTTCGAGGCCTCAGAAGAACTTAGAAGATTGGACCTGCTATACCTCCTGTACATGGGACAAAAAAAAGTGGACTCCAAGGGTTATAAGGCTGATGTCAATTACAAGCTACAGGAATACAACATGCTCCAAGAGGCCTTTCCTGCACCTACCCAGCTGATCAATGGCAACTAGACTCTGACTGCTGCCCTGTGAGTTTTCCTCCCCTGAGGTCCTGGGGGGCTTTAGAAGTGTAACATCTGGGGTGGATTGGGACTTAAAGGACTAAAATAAGAAGGCAAAATCTTTGACCAGGACAAACCTTGTTGGTGTATCTGACCCACGCTACATTGTGGTCAGCATCAAATTGTGCCTAGGATCAGTTCTACCACAACCATTGACTTTCATTGGCACTTTGGGCTTCTTGGAGCGATTTCTACTTAAAACATAAAAAAATCATATTTACTGTTAACCTTATTGGATTCTTATCTTTTTAGTGACATTTTATTTATTTAATGTTGGCCTATTTTTTTAATTTCTTTTGGTATTTTTATTGTTTCGCATTTCGACTTTATTTTTTTTAGTACTGCTAAATTAAACCGGTCTGCTCTGTGCCATGGCTACCAGGGGGCTCAGGTTTATTTAGCAACTTTAATGGTTCACCCTGACAAAGACTGATTATTATCTGAGGTGGGAACTGTAGGAAATTGCCTCTTGTTGACCTGGTCACCCCCACTTTTTGCCCACTGGTACTGATTCTTTTGATTGGAAGAGCACCGGGTCCCTGCTAACTACGCCCCATTGCCAATGCTCTTTCCCTAAAATGATACAAATGTTGATTGTAACCCAACTGCCAAATACTTTAGCCCCCTTGTAAGACCCTGGTAAATGGTACCCAGGGCATGGGTACTAAAGAGGGTTCCTAAGGGCTGCAGCATGTATTATGCCACCCAAAGGGACCCACATACAAACTGCAAGCAAGACTGCCATTGCAGGATGGGTGAAATGGTGCAAGCCATTCCAAAAACACAACATTGCACACAACCTGTGCGCAATGCATACACACACTGCATGCATTATATGCAAGTCACCCCTACAGCAGCCCTTAGAGCTCTAAGGCAGGGTGCATTATATTACATGTGCATAAGCAGATGTACCGCTCGCTGTGATACTTCGTTCCATTATTAGTCATTGCAAGTGTTCAGGGAGCCATTTTAAGAACATGTACTGGGCACTGGTACTACAAGTCACCCAACTACATGATGGCTTCACTGAAAGTAATAGTGTCTGGTATCAAACACCTTTTCTTAATAAATCCGTGCTGATGCCAGCATCGGATTTATGAAGACACACACCCAGAGGGCACCTTAGAGGTAAGCTCTGTCACCCTACTAGTCGCTTCTTGTGTTGGCTGCGTGGTATCTTCCAGCCTGCCACCACAGACGAGTTTCTGATACCCTGCCAGGGAGAGCGCTTGCTCTCAGAGGTCAGGAATAATGCCTGCTTGGCAGAAGGTGTTCCCACCTCCTCCAGCAGGATGGATAGTGAATTAGCATCCCAAGGCCAGAGGCTTCGAAGCCTCTGCCGCCTTTGATATATGACCCCGGCTTCCCACCAGACCTGGGGAATGCCACCCCCTGCCATGGGGCCCATTTGGCACCAGAGCAGGCGGGAAATTAGATATTCAGTGTGAGAAGTTGGCCTGGCATATGCTGTCCACTAGTTATAGTGGGCACCTTGCACCAGTCCAAACAACCCCTTATGGATGATAGGTTAAAGACAACCTTTATTGAAAGCTATCCTAGTGGTAGCTATGGAGAGCAGCCTTCAGGCTAAGTCTTGGAGGAATGTAAAGCAGCTTGTTTTACCAGTCTATAATCTCTTGAGTGACCAAATGAAAGAGGACCACACCAGGTATATATATAAAATATATGTATTTAGTCTTAAACACACCCCTCTAGTCTCTTTATGAGGCTAGAGTTCGAAGTACATAAGTTACAAGGCGAATATCAGCAGTTATTAGCACAATACACGCTTGAGCCCTAGGGGCGTACCAAACCATATACTAAAATAGTGGTATAAGAACCACGACTGAGCTAGACACAAGGCCTAGAGCCTGTAGAAGTGCTTGGACCCCAAGGAACCACCCAAGGTAGTGACACAGGGGACCCACGGGGACGCGTGCAGTGTGAGAACACAGCCGCGAATCGCCGTTGACTTCTATGGGGAAAGTCGCGGTTGGATTTTAAAAGAAAAAGGACACTTCGGAGAGGACTTCCAATTAACCCCTTTAAACTTAAGAGTTTCTAAGGCCCACACCCACGTGAGTACCGAAATACTCGAGTTACCTCACCCAGGGAAGCTGGGTGCATACGTGTTAAAAGGTGTCGGGAATCGTCGTCGTTTTCAATGGCGACCTCTTGGAAAGTGCTGCTGCCGTGAAGAGGAAGAGTGTCCAGTGTGATCCAAGCCTGGATCGAGGAAGAGGAAGACCTGAAAGCAGAGGGGACAGAGTCTGGGTCACTAGCCAGTGACCAGGGGCACGATAGTCGAATGCCCTCAGATGTCGGGTGCTTCAGGTGAGTTGACGGGTGCCTTGACTCTTCAGCCACGAGGTCCAGGAGGCATCGACGACGACCAGGAGCTGGATTCGAGCTGTCCCACTAAGTCTGTCGAGTGCTGCGGTGTCGGCGACCGGATTGGACCCAACAAGCCTTGGCAACGGCAAGTCATGGGGAAATGAAGAAAAGGCTGCGGTGCAGACCAGCAAGGTCTGAGGGACTCACCCAGCGAGGGTAAGTCAGGGCACTTCTGGAGCAACCAGAAAAGCCCAAGCAATTGAAGAGTTGCCTTCGTGGGGACCCACTAGCCAACGGACTAGAGATCGCGAAGGAGCCTCGAGCGGTCGCACTTGGAGCTGGCCCAAGGGACACTCGGGATGTGTAGGCCAGGGATCTTTGCTGCAGTTGGTGCTCGGGGCTAGGGCTACTTGGAACCCAAAGCACGGCTTCAAGAGATGTCAGGAAGTTGGTGCACTTGCAAATGTGCTCGGTGTCCAGGGGTCACGGTTCCACGTTACCCACGACAGCTACGGGCCTCAGCTTTGCTGGGGACTCAGGGCAGCCTCGGCGAAGTCTGGAAATCTACCTCTGGTGATGCAAAGACTTCGGCGTCCGGCGGGAGCTTCAGTGATGCAGACAGGACAGATGCTTCGTTGGTGCCTGCCAAGCAGGGGAGTCACTCCTTGACCCCAAGGAGATTCTTCAGTCCTCTAATCTTGATGTAGAGCGTCGAAGGTCCAGGATTCAGCTTCAGAGTTTCGTCCAGGGATATCTAAAGTCCTGTTGCCAGGGTTCCCTTACTTATACTAAGAAAAGGGGTTGGACTAACTCTGGGGACCCACCTATGGGAGGGTTTGGAAAGAGGGGTGGCTACACCCATTTCCTTTGTCCAGTTTCACGCCAGAGCAGGGGCTGGCAGCCCCTGCAACCGGTTTGAACTGGGGTATGCATGAGGACACCAAATGTGCCCCCAGTGCAGGACTTCAAAGCACTCAGAGAGTGCACCACCCAGCCCTAATCCACTAAGGCCTGTCTGGGAGGTGGTAACACCTCCCTGAGACAGGAAACCTATTGTCCAGGCCTCCCCTGCCGGAGTGTCGGTCAGCAGCAGGAGGCCAGACTCGTGTCTGTGGCTGCAGCATTCATTTTGTGATGCCAGGCTCTGTTTAGTTGGTACCGGGTATACCGGTGCTGTCATGTCTCTCCCTCTAGAAGGGTGGGATCATACTCCCACACCAGGTACTGGTGTGGGGGTATGATTCCAAGGTGTTTGACACCAAACACGACATGTTTCCGTGCAGCCATCCCAAAGTTAGCATTTACCGTTTAGATATAATGCACTTAAGAGTATATGGTCAGGCTGCACCACAGACAACCCCGGATAGGAGATTCCGAGGGCTGCAGAGGGGCTCTGCTCATGCATGGGCACCCTCTCACATATAACCAAGCACCCTGCCTTCAGGATTGATAAGGCCTGCCATAGGGGTGACTGATAGGTTTCTATGTGCAGTGATAGGTGAGATATAGTGAACCTATATCTCTGTAAGGGGTGCATGCACCACCTTACTCAGGCTGCAGTAGCAGTCCTGTGGTGTCATTTTGGAGGGCCTTCCAGGGGTGGCACAATACATACTTCAACCGCTGGTAGGCCTCTGGGGTACTTATGCCCTGGGTACATAGTATACCATATACTAGGGACTTATAAGGGCACCCCAGAATCCAATCTGAAGTGTACTTAAGGTACAGGGAATCAATTTATAAGAGAAAGCAGATAGGCTGGGGACCTGAATAGCAGGTTCCCAGCCAAACTAAGTCAAAAGCCATCAAAACACCAGAAAAAAAGTGGGGGCAACCATGTAGTCAGATTCCACCTTCCTACATACCCCCCCCCCAAACGAAAGGAGATAAGGCTAACCTTGGCCAGTTGAGCCTTTATTGACCAAGTGGCCATATAAGGAAGTGCCTGCACTATCATGGTTACCCCCTGTCTTATGGTCCACTAAGCTATCCCTCACCCTAAGGGTATGAGAGGGTCTCCACCATGGGGAATTACTACCTGTGGTGTGCTTGGGTAAAGTAAAAGGCTAATGAGGTGTCTCAGTAGGGAAGTGAGACCCTAATAAAGTTGGTCTCAGCTTCCTCAGATCACTGGTCACCATGTATGCCTCTCTTTCCATGACTGACTTGCACTTTGCTCTTAGGGTCAACCTTTGGCTTCCTACAGCTGGGGGTTGGGTCCCTTTGGATGGAACACTGGAGGGACATGGCAGGTTTGGAACCTTTTGGTCCCAGGTTTGCCCTTGCCTAACAGAGTCCTTCTGGGGGAGGTCCCTACACAAAGGTATGGGGGATCCCTCAGTGTGTTGAGGAATGTTCACCTGGTTAGGGCTACAAGGCTGGGTGCCCCTAATCTGCTGATGGGGGGGTTCCTCTGGATAGGGGGCCCTGTGGGGTCCACCGACCTCCTTGACCTCTGCAGCCCTGGGCTGACTGAGGCAGGGTAGAGAGTGGCAGGTTACCTGCTCCAGACTGGGTACCACCTTGGAAGGGTCCTCTGCCATCAGGGGTGTGGCCAGGCCAGGCCTGACTACCTCTGGGGCAGTTCCTTCACTAGGGGTAGGGTCAGTTCCCTGAGGAGGCTGACCCTTTCCTACTGTCTGGGGGGAAGAAGACTTTTCTTCAACCCTTGTGCTCTCTTTTGGGGGAGAGTGGGCCATTCTTCCAGGCTCCATCTCTCCAAAATTTCCCTGGGCTTGGGCTGTGGCCATCACAGCCCCACTAACTCTTTCAGGGACGCCCAGCATTCTCAGATGGGCTTGGTGTTCAACTTCAGCCCAGGCTGAAAGTTCCAAATCATTGCCCATCAGGCAATCTACAGGCAAGTTGGGGGACACTGCCACTCTTTTGGGCCTGTGACCCCTTCCCAGCTGAGATTGACTATGGCCATGGGGTGATCTGTTCTGACACCATCAATGTTGGTCACCTGGTATTTAAACTCAGGTAAAAGCTGGTGAGGGGGACTAGTTTCCCTGCCACCATGGTGACACTAGCCCCTGTGTCCCTGAATGCCACAGCTTTCTGACCATTAATCATTGGCTCCAGTCTGTACCTGCCCAATGCATTGGGACCCATGGTAAAGGTGGCAAATCCTATACCACCATCAGAGTCAGAGGAGTCTGTTGAGGGGGTCCTGTCTAAACTAGGGCCCACCTCTGTTCCCCTTGCAAAAGCACCTAACTTTTTGGGTGCACTACTCCCAACTGGAGGATTACTACTGGTAGTACCAGGAGGGTGGTAGTATTTGTTGGAGGAACATTTTCTTTATTGCCAATCCTGGGGCAACTGGGATCAGTTTTCCAGTGTCCAGGCTTTTTACAGACATGGCAATATGGTTTCTTTTCAGGAGAGGAAGGAGTTTGGGACCCACCCCCAGAAGAGGACTTTTGGGGCCCTGTAGTGGACTTATCCTTAGATTTATCCCCACCTTTCTCTTGGGACTTGGTAGAATCTTTCTTCTGGTCACCACCCTGATTCTTAGGCCTTACCCTGGTTCTGACCCATTTGTCTGCCTTCTTTCCCAATTCTTGGGGAGAGGTCAGATCAGAGTCCACCAGGTACTGGTGTAAAAGCTGGTTTTGACAATTATTAAGGATCTGCTCCCTCATAATCAAATTGTACAATCCTATAAAGTCATGCACTTTGCTGCCATGTATCCAACCTTCCAGAGCCTTAGTAGCACAATCTACAAAGTCAACCCAGTCTTGAGTCTGAGTCTTTTGGGTATCTCTGAACTTCAACCTATACTGTTCAGTGGTTAGGCCAAACCCATCAATCAGAGCACTCTTCAAGATTTTGTAATTGTCAGCATCCTCTTCTCTTACAGTGAGGAGCTTGTCTCTACCTTTGTCTGCAAAGGAGAGCCACAAGATTGCTGCCCACTGCTCCTGGGGGACCCTCTGAACTTTACAGGCCCTTTCCAGTGCAGTTAATCCATTTGTGGATGTCATCCCCACTCTGGTAGGGAGGGACAATCTTGCTCAGGTTTCTATGGTCATAAGACCTTTCCCTACCACTAGGGAAGTTGCTGCCACCATGGGACTCTAGTCCCAACTTTCTTCTTTGTCTATGAAGCTCTAGGGACTCCTTGTCTATAGCCAGCTGCTCTCTTCTGATCCTAAGCTGAGCTTCTTCATACTGGAGCAGCCTCTTTTTCCTTTCATTAGAGGATTCCCTCCTATGAGAGGAAACAGAGGTCTCTACTGAGGTGTCAGAATGGTTAGACTCCTGAGAAGGGGATCTGGACCTTCTAGGCACACTCACAACTCTTCCTGGTGGGACAAAGGGGAGGTCATTCTGATCCTCCTCCTCATCTGCAGGAGGAGCTGGATTGTCCAGGGCAAGATCATTTTCATCTTCCTGGCCAGTTTCAGAGGTCAGGTCCTGGGTATTTTCACCCCTGGTCCCTTCCTCATCTTCTGCCCCACCCTCTCTGCCTACCCCTGCAGACCCTAGGGGTCTTCTGAGATCATCCAGCAGAAGCATCTCCATGAGACGTTGGGTGTTGGCACTTTTGCCTGACTTCAGCTTCCTAATCTTGCACAACTCTCTCAATTCCAAGAATGGGAGGTTGTCATATTTGGAGGGTAGGAGCCCACTGGTTCCTGGCAGGGACCTACTGATTCCTGGCCCTGAAGACATTACTAGTGAGGTGTGGTGTATGCACTACCTACTCTATTGTGGCCTACTAAACTCTCTTGAGTTGTAGAAAGGGTGTGCTAAGCCCTTGACACACAACTCTAAGTTCAGTAGAACTTACTGTATTTCTAAGCTTGAATTTATATGTACCTTAGGTACCTTTAGTGGTTTTCAGTTAGTCACTTGAGATTATCTGGTAAAACAATAGCAAGCTGGAATCCCACACGCTGCACACCAATGTGAGAAGTTGGCCTGGCATATGCTGTCCACTAGTTATAGTGGGCACCTTGCACCAGTCCAAACAACCCCTTATGGATGATAGGTTAAAGACAACCTTTATTGAAAGCTATTCTAGTGGTAGCTATGGAGAGCAGCCTTCAGGCTAAGTCTTGGAGGAATGTAAAGCAGCTTGTTTTACCAGTCTATAATCTCTTGAGTGACCAAATGAAAGAGGACCACACCAGGTATATATATAAAATATATGTATTTAGTCTTAAACACACCCCTCTAGTCTCTTTATGAGGCTAGAGTTCGAAGTACATAAGTTACAAGGCGAATATCAGCAGTTATTAGCACAATACAAGTTTGAGCCCTAGGGGCGTACCAAACCATATACTAAAATAGTGGTATAAGAACCACGACTGAGCTAGACACAAGGCCTAGAGCCTGTAGAAGTGCTTGGACCCCAAGGAACCACCCAAGGTAGTGACACAGGGGACCCACGGGGGACGCGTGCAGTGTGAGAACACAGCCGCGAATCGCCGTTGACTTCTATGGGGAAAGTCGCGGTTGGATTTTAAAAGAAAAAGGACACTTCGGAGAGGACTTCCAATTAACCCCTTTAAACTTAAGAGTTTCTAGGGCCCACACTCACGTGAGTACCGAAATACTCGAGTTACCTCACCCAGGGAAGCTGGGTGCATACGTGTTAAAAGGTGTCGGGAATCGTCGTCGTTTTCAATGGCGACCTCTTGGAAAGTGCTGCTGCCGTGAAGAGGAAGAGTGTCCGGTGTGATCCAAGCCTGGATCGAGGAAGAGGAAGACCTGAAAGCAGAGGGGACAGAGTCTGGGTCACTAGCCAGTGACCAGGGGCACGATAGTCGAATGCCCTCAGATGTCGGGTGCTTTAGGTGAGTTGACGGGTGCCTTGACTCTTCAGCCACGACGTCCAGGAGGCGTCGATGACAACCAGGAGCTGGATTCGAGCTGTCCCACAAAGTCTGTCGAGTGCTGCGGTGTCGGCGACCAGGATTGGACCCAACAAGCCTTGGCAACGGCAAGTCACTGGGAAATGAAGAAAAGGCTGCGGTGCAGACCAGCAAGGTCTGAGGGACTCACCCAGCGAGGGTAAGTCAGGGCACTTCTGGAGCAACCAGAAAAGCCCAAGCAGTTGAAGAGTTGCCTTCGTGGGGACCCACTAGCCAACGGACTAGAGATCGCGAAGGAGCCTCGAGCGGTCGCACTTGGAGCTGGCCCACGGGACACTCGTGAAGTGTAGGCCAGTGATCTTTGCTGCAGTTGGTGCTCGGGGCTAGGGCTACTTGGAACCCAAAGCACGGCTTCGAGAGATGTCAGGAAGTTGGTGCACTTGCAAATGTGCTCGGTGTCCAGGGGTCACGGTTCCACGTTACCCACGACAGCTACGGGCCTCAGCTTTGCTGGGGACTCAGGGCAGCCTCGGGAAAGTCTGGAAATCTACCTCTGGTGATGCAAAGACTTCGGCGTCCGGCGGGAGCTTCAGTGATGCAGACCGGACAGATGCTTCGTTGGTGCCTGCCAAGCAGGGGAGTCACTCCTTGACCCCAAGGGAGATTCTTCAGTCCTCTAATCTTGATGTAGAGCGTCGAAGGTCCAGGATTCAGCTTCAGAGTTTCGTCCAGGGATATCTAAAGTCCTGTTGCCAGGGTTCCCTTACTTATACTAAGAAAAGGGGTTGGACTAACTCTGGGGACCCACCTATGGGAGGGTTTGGAAAGAGGGGTGGCTACACCCATTTCCTTTGTCCAGTTTCGCGCCAGAGCAGGGGCTGGCAGCCCCTGCAACCGGTTTGAACTGGGGTATGCATGAGGACACCAAATGTGCCCCCAGTGCAGGACTTCAAAGCACTCAGAGAGTGCACCACCCAGCCCTAATCCACTAAGGCCTGTCTGGGAGGTGGTAACACCTCCCTGAGACAGGAAACCTATTGTCCAGGCCTCCCCTGCCGGAGTGTCGGTCAGCAGCAGGAGGCCAGACTCGTGTCTGTGGCTGCAGCATCCATTTTGTGATGCCAGGCTCTGTTTAGTTGGTACCGGGTATACCGGTGCTGTCATGTCTCTCCCTCTAGAAGGGTGGGATCATACTCCCACACCAGGTACTGGTGTGGGGGTATGATTCCAAGGTGTTTGACACCAAACACAACATGTTTCCGTGCAGCCATCCCAAAGTTAGCATTTACCGTTTAGATATAATGCACTTAAGAGTATATGGTCAGGCTGCACCACAGACAACCCCGGAGAGGAGATTCCGAAGGCTGCAGAGGGGCTCTGCTCATGCATGGGCACCCTCTCACATATAACCAAGCACCCTGCCTTCAGGATTGATAAGGCCTGCCATAGGGGTGACTGATAGGTTTCTATGTGCAGTGATAGGTGAGATATAGTGAACCTATATCTCTGTAAGGGGTGCATGCACCACCTTACTCAGGCTGCAGTAGCAGTCCTGTGGTGTCATTTTGGAGGGCCTTCCAGGGGTGGCACAATACATGCTTCAACCCCTGGTAGGCCTCTGGGGTACCTATGCCCTGGGTACATAGTATACCATATACTAGGGACTTATAAGGGCACCCCAGAATCCAATCTGAAGTGTACTTAAGGTACATGGAATCAATTTATAAGAGAAAGCAGATAGGCTGGGGACCTGAATAGCAGGTTCCCAGCCAAACTAAGTCAAAAGCCATCAAAACACCAGAAAAAAAGTGGGGGCAACCATGTAGTCAGATTCCACCTTCCTACATACCCCCCCAAACGAAAGGAGATAAGGCTAACCTTGGCCAGTTGAGCCTTTATTGACTAAGTGGCCATATAAGGAAGTACCTGCACTAGCATGGTTACCCCCTGTTTATGGTCCACTAAGCTATCCCTCACCCTAAGGGTATGAGAGGGTCTCCACCATGGGGAATTACTACCTGTGGTGGGCTTTGGTAAAGAAAAAGGCTGATGAGGTGTCTGAGTAGGGAAGTGAGACCCTATGAAAGTTGGTCTCAGCTTCCTCAGATCACTGGTCACCATGTATGCCTGTCTTTCCATGACTGAGTTGCACTTTGCTCTAAGGGTCAACCTTTGGCTGCCTACAGCTGGGGGTTGGGTCCCTTTGGATGGAACACTGGAGGGACATGGCAGGTTTGGAACCTTTGGTCCCAGGTTTGCCCTTGCCTAACAGAGTCCTTCTGGGGAGGTCCCTACACAAAGGTATGGGGGATCCCTCAGTGTGTTGAGGAATGTTCACCTGGTTAGGGCTACAAGGCTGGGTGCCCCTAATCTGCTGATGGGGGGGTTCCTCTGGACAGGGGGCCCTGTGGGGTCCACTGACCTCCCTGACCTCTGCAGCCCTGGGCTGACTGAGGCAGGGTAGAGAGGGGCAGGTTACCTGCTCCAGACTGGGTACCACCTTGGAAGGGTCCTCTGCCATCAGGGGTGTGGCCAGGCCAGGCCTGACTACCTCTGGGGCAGTTCCTTCACTAGGGGTAGGGTCAGTTCCCTGAGGAGGCTGACCCTTTCCTACTGTCTGGGGGGAAGAAGACTTTTCTTCAACCCTTGTGCTCTCTTTTGGGGGAGAGTGGGCCATTCTTCCAGGCTCCATCTCTCCAAAATTTCCCTGGGCTTGGGCTGTGGCCATCACAGCCCCACTAACTCTTTCAGGGACGCCCAGCATTCTCAGATGGGCTTGGTGTTCAACTTCAGCCCAGGCTGAAAGTTCCAAATCATTGCCCATCAGGCAATCTACAGGCAAGTTGGGGGACACTGCCACTCTTTTGGGCCTGTGACCCCTTCCCAGCTGAGATTGACTATGGCCATGGGGTGATCTGTTCTGACACCATCAATGTTGGTCACCTGGTATTTAAACTCAGGTAAAAGCTGGTGAGGGGGACTAGTTTCCCTGCCACCATGGTGACACTAGCCCCTGTGTCCCTGAATGCCACAGCTTTCTGACCATTAATCATTGGCTCCAGTCTGTACCTGCCCAATGCATTGGGACCCATGGTAAAGGTGGCAAATCCTATACCACCATCAGAGTCAGAGGAGTCTGTTGAGGGGGTCCTGTCTAAACTGGCGCCCACCTCTGTTCCCCTTGCAAAAGCACCTAACTTTTTGGGTGCACTACTCCCAACTGGAGGATTACTACTGGTAGTACCAGGAGGGGTGGTAGTATTTGTTGGAGGAACATTTTCTTTATTGCCAATCCTGGGGCAACTGGGATCAGTTTTCCAGTGTCCAGGCTTTTTACAGACATGGCAATATGGTTTCTTTTCAGGAGAGGAAGGAGTTTGGGACACACCCCCAGAAGAGGACTTTTGGGGCCCTGTAGTGGACTTATCCTTAGATTTATCCCCACCTTTCTCTTGGGACTTGGTAGAATCTTTCTTCTGGTCACCACCCTGATTCTTAGGCCTTACCCTGGTTCTGACCCATTTGTCTGCCTTCTTTCCCAATTCTTGGGGAGAGGTCAGATCAGAGTCCACCAGGTACTGGTGTAAAAGCTGGTTTTGACAATTATTAAGGATCTGCTCCCTCATAATCAAATTGTACAATCCTATAAAGTCATGCACCTTGCTGCCATGTATCCAACCTTCCAGAGCCTTAGTAGCACAATCTACAAAGTCAACCCAGTCTTGAGTCTGAGCCTTTTGGGTATCTCTGAACTTCAACCTATACTGTTCAGTGGTTAGGCCAAACCCATCAATCAGAGCACTCTTCAAGACTTTGTAATTGTCAGCATCCTCTTCTCTTACAGTGAGGAGCTTGTCTCTACCTTTGTCTGCAAAGGAGAGCCACAAGATTGCTGCCCACTGCTCCTGGGGGACCCTCTGAACTTTACAGGCCCTTTCCAGTGCAGTAATCCATTTGTGGATGTCATCCCCACTCTGGTAGGGAGGGACAATCTTGCTCAGGTTTCTATGGTCATAAGACCTTTCCCTACCACTAGGGAAGTTGCTGCCACCATGGGACTCTAGTCCCAACTTTCTTCTTTGTCTATGAAGCTCTAGGGACTCCCTGTCTATAGCCAGCTGCTCTCTTCTGATCCTAAGCTGAGCTTCTTCATACTGGAGCAGTCTCTTTTTCCTTTCATTAGAGGATTCCCTCCTATGAGAGGAAACAGAGGTCCCTACTGAGGTGTCAGAATGGTTAGACTCCTGAGAAGGAGATCTGGACCTTCTAGGCACACTCACAACTCTTCCTGGTGGGACAAAGGGGAGGTCATTCTGATCCTCCTCCTCATCTGCAGGAGGAGCTGGATTGTCCAGGGCAAGATCATTTTCATCTTCCTGGCCAGTTTCAGAGGTCAGGTCCTGGGTATTTTCACCCCTGGTCCCTTCCTCATCTTCTGCCCCACCCTCTCTGCCTACCCCTGCAGACCCTAGGGGTCTTCTGAGATCATCCAGCAGAAGCATCTCCATGAGACGTTGGGTGTTGGCACTTTTGCCTGACTTCAGCTTCCTAATCTTGCACAACTCTCTCAATTCCAAGAATGGGAGGTTGTCATATTTGGAGGGTAGGAGCCCACTGGTTCCTGGCAGGGACCTACTGATTCCTGGCCCTGAAGACATTACTAGTGAGGTGTGGTGTATGCACTACCTACTCTATTGTGGCCTACTAAACTCTCTTGAGTTGTAGAAAGGGTGTGCTAAGCCCTTGGCACACAACTCTAAGTTCAGTAGAACTTACTGTATTTCTAAGCTTGAATTTATATGTACCTTAGGTACCTTTAGTGGTTTTCAGTTAGTCACTTGAGATTATCTGGTAAAACAATAGCAAGCTGGAATCCCACACGCTGCACACCAATGTGAGAAGTTGGCCTGGCATATGCTGTCCACTAGTTATAGTGGGCACCTTGCACCAGTCCAAACAACCCCTTATGGATGATAGGTTAAAGACAACCTTTATTGAAAGCTATTCTAGTGGTAGCTATGGAGAGCAGCCTTCAGGCTAAGTCTTGGAGGAATGTAAAGCAGCTTGTTTTACCAGTCTATAATCTCTTGAGTGACCAAATGAAAGAGGACCACACCAGGTATATATAAAATATATGTATTTAGTCTTAAACACACCCCTCTAGTCTCTTTATGAGGCTAGAGTTCGAAGTACATAAGTTACAAGGCGAATATCAGCAGTTATTAGCACAATACAAGTTTGAGCCCTAGGGGCGTACCAAACCATATACTAAAATAGTGGTATAAGAACCACGACTGAGCTAGACACAAGGCCTAGAGCCTGTAGAAGTGCTTGGACCCCAAGGAACCACCCAAGGTAGTGACACAGGGGACCCACGGGGGACGCGTGCAGTGTGAGAACACAGCCACGAATCGCCGTTGACTTCTATGGGGAAAGTCGCGGTTGGATTTTAAAGAAAAAGGACACTTCGGAGAGGACTTCCAATTAACCCCTTTAAACTTAAGAGTTTCTAGGGCCCACACTCACGTGAGTACCGAAATACTCGAGTTACCTCACCCAGGGAAGCTGGGTGCATACGTGTTAAAAGGTGTCGGGAATCGTCGTCGTTTTCAATGGCGACCTCTTGGAAAGTGCTGCTGCCGTGAAGAGGAAGAGTGTCCGGTGTGATCCAAGCCTGGATCGAGGAAGAGGAAGACCTGAAAGCAGAGGGGACAGAGTCTGGGTCACTAGCCAGTGACCAGGGGCACGATAGTCGAATGCCCTCAGATGTCGGTGCTTCAGGTGAGTTGACGGGTGCCTTGACTCGTCAGCCACGAGGTCCAGGAGGCGTCGACGACGACAAGGAGCTGGATTCGAGCTGTCCCACGAAGTCTGTCGAGTGCTGCGGTGTCGGCGACCGGATTGGACCCAACAAGCCTTGGCAACGGCAAGTCACTGGGAAATGAAGAAAAGGCTGCGGTGCAGACCAGCAAGGTCTGAGGGACTCACCCAGCGAGGGTAAGTCAGGGCACTTCTGGAGCAACCAGAAAAGCCCAAGCAATTGAAGAGTTGCCTTCGTGGGGACCCACTAGCCAACGGACTACAGATCGCGAAGGAGCCTCGAGCGGTCGCACTTGGAGCTGGCCCACGGGACACTCGTGGAGTGTAGGCCAGTGATCTTTGCTGCAGTTGGTGCTCGGGGCTAGGGCTACTTGGAACCCAAAGCACGGCTTCGAGAGATGTCAGGAAGTTGGTGCACTTGCAAATGTGCTCGGTGTCCAGGGGTCACGGTTCCACGTTACCCACGACAGCTACGGGCCTCAGCTTTGCTGGGGACTCAGGGCAGCCTCGGGGAAGTCTGGAAATCCACCTCTGGTGATGCAAAGACTTCGGCGTCCGGCGGGAGCTTCAGTAATGCAGACCGGACAGATGCTTCGTTGGTGCCTGCCAAGCAGGGGAGTCACTCCTTGACCCCAAGGGAGATTCTTCAGTCCTCTAATCTTGATGTAGAGCGTCGAAGGTCCAGGATTCAGCTTCAGAGTTTCGTCCAGGGATATCTAAAGTCCTGTTGCCAGGGTTCCCCTACTTATACTAAGAAAAGGGGTTGGACTAACTCTGGGGACCCACCTATGGGAGGGTTTGGAAAGAGGGGTGGCTACACCCATTTCCTTTGTCCAGTTTCGCGCCAGAGCAGGGGCTGGCAGCCCCTGCAACCGGTTTGAACTGGGGTATGCACAAGGACACCAAATGTGCCCCCAGTGCAGGACTTCAAAGCACTCAGAGAGTGCACCACCCAGCCCTAATCCACTAAGGCCTGTCTGGGAGGTGGTAACACCTCCCTGAGACAGAAACCTATTGTCCAGGCCTCCCCTGCCGGAGTTTCGGTCAGCAGCAGGAGGCCAGACTCGTGTCTGTGGCTGCAGCATCCATTTTGTGATGCCAGGCTCTGTTTAGTTGGTACCGGGTATACCGGTGCTGTCATGTCTCTCCCTCTAGAAGGGTGGGATCATACTCCCACACCAGTTACTGGTGTGGGGGTATGATTCCAAGGTGTTTGACACCAAACACGACCTGTTTCCGTGCAGCCATCCCAAAGTTAGCATTTACCATTTAGATATAATGCACTTAAGAGTATATGGTCAGGCTGCACCACAGACAACCCCGGAGAGGAGATTCCGAAGGCTGCAGAGGGGCTCTGCTCATGCATGGGCACCCTCTCACATAAAACCAAGCACCCTGCCTTCAGGATTGATAAGGCCTGCCATAGGGGTGACTGATAGGTTTCTATGTGCAGTGATAGGTGAGATATAGTGAACCTATATCTCTCTAAGGGGTGCATGCACCACCTTACTCAGGCTGCAGTAGCAGTCCTGTGGTGTCATTTTGGAGGGCCTTCCAGGGGTGGCACAATACATGCTTCAACCCCTGGTAGGCCTCTGGGGTACCTATGCCCTGGGTACATAGTATACCATATACTAGGGACTTATAAGGGCACCCCAGAATCCAATCTGAAGTGTACTTAAGGTACAGGGAATCAATTTATAAGAGAAAGCAGATAGGCTGGGGACCTGAATAGCAGGTTTCCAGCCAAACTAAGTCAAAAGCCATCAAAACACCAGAAAAAAAGTGGGGGCAACCATGTAGTCAGATTCCACCTTCCTACATTCAGGAGGCGTGTTTCACTCCCATTCTAGTTACACCCCTAAGGTGGACTACCTGAATTGTACAGCCAGAGAGAGGCTTCACCATCTTGTCTTTGGTAAAAAATAGAGACGTCAGGGTTATGCCCACTACCCACAAGAAGTCGTTATATAGGAGGTGTAGTCACCCTTGTGGTAGGTAGCCCAGTGGCTATTAACATATACTCCCCTAAATGCCCTTAAATTGAGTATTTAGGGATCACCCTGACACCTGAGCAACAGATTTGACTACCTGGGAACAGAAGGACAAAGAAGAGACAACACTGCGAGAACAGAGGACCTGCACAGAACCTGGCACCAAACCCTGCCTTGCAGCTTGCTCCTCAACAATTGCAAAGACCTGAATCGTCCTGCAGCTGTGCATCCTCCCTAACACTTGGAGGACTGCCCAGCACTTTGCCAACCATTTAGCATCTCTCTTGGGGTGGAGCAGCCATCCCCCTGTATCTGCTGATACCGACTGCATCTGTCCGGTTCACAATGTTGCTGGCCATCGGGGACACTGAGGGAGCATCACTTTAGGAGCAGGTCTTCGTGGCTCCTGAAGGTCAGCCCCGTCTCTCTGCTGACTTTCAAGATGCTAGACTCTCTAGGAGCCCCCTTGCACCAATACCCTGAGTACCGAGGCACTTGCACCAACAAAGGCTTGTTCTTCGGGCAGCCTGGACACCACTGCCTTGGAAGCCTTCCTGCACATCGAGGGACTTCAGGAAAGATGAGATCCATGACCAGAGTGGCCCTGCTGTTTGTTTTCTTTCCGTTTACAGAACCGACCGACAAACTGTTAGAGCTGCATCTTACGCGGACCAGAAGGAAGTGCGGATTCGGATAATGGCCAGACCATGCCAGTGGCTTAACACAGCCCTCAACCTACTCACGGTAAATAATTGGAATTTTAAAGGGACACTATATTCCTTTAAACTGATGGACAGACCCACTGGCCTCATCAGCAACTCTATGTGACATATGAATCACTAAATATAGGAAGGATTTCTATGTATAGGCTAAGACGAGCCCACTTCCCGGTTATTTACTTCATTTGCTTTTGACTAAAAACATCCAGAAATACTTATCAATATACTCTATCCTGGGACTGGTTGGCCGCGTCACTAAAAACCTCAGCAGACATCACGCATCATTCCTAGTTCCTCAAGGCCTTTTTGATACTACAACAAGGCATAGGACCCAAGCCTATCTCTGAGCTTCCTTTGATCTTCAAACTTTGGAGAAGTTACATGCTCACTCAGGTTTAAGCCTTGAAAAAGTTACTGATGTAACGAAACACGTGTCGGCTGTTGTGTGTGTTTTTTCTTCATCTCCGGACCATACTGTTCCTTCATATATGAATATTTGCAACAAATGTATAATTAAAGAACGTACTGATATACAATGGTCCGAACCATTAAATTTATGCATTTTCAAATATAATGATCTGTTTCTCCTGTGATTTGAGCTGCCCAAAATATATGCAAAACTGATGCTCAGAATATGAGTTTAAATGAAAAGATAAATAATAGGAGTGCCGAGGTACAATTTGTTTAATTAAACTGTGAAAGCCTCAACCTCCAGGGGCCAGCCAGCCAAGACCCTCTGCATCTGAGCTCCACAGCGCAGGGCGTGACTCCTGACTGTGTCTCTTGGCCTAGGGGGTCCTTAGGACTTGAAAGTCCCCTTTGGGTTTCCCCAAACTTGCCCCCAAGTCCCTTCTTGCAGTCTTTGTTTCAGGTCCCCATTGACTTCTACGGTGTAGCGTTCAAGGCTACCATCCCGACCAGCACCTCTGCACCCGGACACCCCAGGGAAGGTAACATGAAAGTGCTGGCGGTTCTTTGGACCTTGCCCTCATAGCACCTTAAGTCCAAAAGGGCACCCCAAAACTCCGACTGCAAGTGTCTGTTTGCTGTGTGTTTTTCCTCCCGTAGGATAGCATTACTGTTTGAGGCTCATACCTCAAAAAAATTATTTGAGCATTTTTATTGTTTTCTTTTAAAATCAATGATTCTGAATGTACTAAAGATATTCTAAAGATATTGGTGTCTAAATTCCTATAAAAATTGACTTTATTTTTCTAAATTGGTCTCGTATTTCTTTTTGACTGCGTGAATCATTTATTGACTGTGTGTGTGCAACAAATGCTTAACACTACCCTCTGATAAGCCTAAGCGGCTCGAGCACTCTACCACAAATAGAGCACTTGGGATTATTAAAGTAAGCCCTGTAAACCGTCTGGACTTTTTCAATGGTATGCCCTTACACTTGCATACTATATAAAAAGCCAGCTTCCTATAGGAACTCACCCCCTCAGCTAATAACCCAATTTCTTACGGTAATCCACTAACTTTGGAAGACAAAGAAAGAGAACAGAATGCAGTGTTTTACAGCAAGCAGAAGGAACACCATTTTGCGCTACATTGCTCTGCAGCATTTGAGAGGTAAATCATAGATTACACCTTTACCATCACAAGCATAGGAAGAGCTGGAAGCTACCTTTGTAATACCCGCAGCACTTTGCATTTTCAAGTAGAACAGTGTAGAGTGACACATCCGTGTTGGTTAGCACAGTCAGCCTTAATAGTAGGCTATTCTTGTGGAACCCTGTACTGATGAGTAATTCTTAGAAGTCCCACCTCACACTTACAAGTCACAGGTGCATAGTTCTGCCCACTTCCAGCCCATAATCTGAAGCTTCAAAAATACACATATCTCCTCTTTGGAGCAAACAATCAAAATTCAATGTAGGAAAATCCGAAGCAACAACAGCTATGGTATAATATAGGTGGCTGGATTACTAGGGCTTTGGACATCCCTACGGATGGAACAGTGAAGGCAAAGGTTGGTTTCCAGTTAGTGGATCAGTAGGCAAAGCGGTGGCTCTCGGCAGTGGGCTATCACACTTGGTACAGACCCAACAGAGTATGGCGAATGTATTACACATGGAGGTTGTTGGGTCCTACTCGAATGGCGGGGGAAATGGGCTCCATTACTGTCAACCATAGGTCTTGGATACTGTGAGGTGTATGAAACATGCGCATGTATGAACTATTGTTATTTGGGTGTGAGCCTAACTGTATTATCTTAACATACAGGCTCAAGAATATTACAGGAACAGATCGCTCCCCTTCCTCCCACTGACATCTTTATTACAGAATGTAATCCTTATTGGAGTACTTGGTGAGCAATGGGTCTTGTCATTGAGTAATCTGCAATGAAGCTGTCATCATAAATATACCCAATCTATAACAGCGGTTTGTGAATATGGGAGGAGTTGTCACTCATTGGCAGGAACTGGAATAAGATTACCATACTTATTTTACCCAGATCATGGAAAAACTAGCTAGTTACCAACAAGCTGCAACCTCCAACCAACAACTTGTAGGTTAAACACACTTTTACACTAGTTCAGTCATGTTGAAATATCCAGCCTACCTCTAGCATTTGTAAAGCACAATAATCGTCAACCCACAAGAACAAGTTACTTACCTTAGGTAACTCCTTATTTGGTAGAGACTCTATCTAGCCGCAGATTCCTTACCTCAGAATTATCCCCACACATCCGACTCGATCCGGAAATTTTTCGTGAGCAGTACTCCTGCGCACCAGTAGGTGGTGTCGTTCGGCTCTGCATGGCGTTATCTGCGCCGGAAGGGACATGCATGCTGCCTATATATGCGCCAACCTAGCACGCTGAGGTCAGTTTCTTTTCACGACTTTCCACGCCAGGAGCGCGGAGTCACGAAGAACACTGACCACTGGTTTTGAAAACTACGGCCCTGTCCCTAGAAATCCATTCATAGAGCAGGGTCAGTAAGGAATCTGCGGCTAGATAGAGACTCTACCAGATAAGGTGTTATTGAAGGTAACTTGTTCATCTGATAGAGACTTCTGGCTGTAGATTCCTTACCTTAGAATAGATACCCAAGCAATGCCTCCCCAGTGGTGGGTCTGCGAAACAAATTCACACCAAAATGTCCTGCAGGACCGAACGGACAAAGTGCCCGTCCAGATAGGCCTGACTGTCCAGGCAGCAGTGTTTTGTGAACGTTTGCAGAGAGGCCCACGTTTCTGCCTGGCAGATGTCAAGGCCCAGGACTCCAAGTGCCAAGTCGCAGCCTTGGCTCTGATGGAATGAGCATGCAAGCCCTCAGGTAGTTGCTTCTTGGTCGATGTGTAGCAGATTTTAATGCAAAGCACGATCCATTGGGAAATGGCCCATTTCTGCACAGACTTTCCTTTCTTCGCTCCAACATACTCCACGAAGAGTTGGTCATCCACCCGGGAACTCTTTCATGGCTTCAAGGTAGAACGACAACACTCTTTTTCTGTCCAGACAGAGAAGTTGCTCCTCTTCCTTGGAGGGATGTGGCGGAGCGTAAAAAGTAGGCAGGGTGATGGACTGGACTACAGGAAAGGGAGTAACAACTTTCGGCAGAAAGGAAGCTCTAGTGCGAAGAACAAGTTTGTCTGGATAGGTGTTCAGGTACGGAGGCTTGGATGAAAAAGCCTGAAGCTCACTGACCCTCCGAGCAGATATTGCCACCAGGAAGGCATTCTTGATGGTAAGGAGCCTGAAAGGACAATTGTGCAATGGCTCAAAGGGAGTGCACAGCAGAAAAGTTAAGATTAGATTAAGGTCCCACTGAGGCAAGATGAAGGGCAAACATGGAAACGTGTTGCAAACCTTTCAAGAACTTATTTACAACAGGGGATTTGAACAGGGATGGCTGATCAGGCAACCGCAGAAAAGCTGAGATGGCAGAAAGATAGCCCTTTAGGGTGCTTAGAGCAGAGACCAGCTCGGTAAGAGAAAGGATAAAAAGAAGGACCGGAGAGAGGGGAGCAGAAAGAGGGTCAACCTGCTTCTCCGCACATCATGCCAATAACTTGCCCCAAAGCAGGTGTATACAGTATTGGTGGAGGGACGCCTGGCTGCCAAGAGAACAGTGCAGACTTTGAGCAGAAGGTCGAAAGCTATCAATTGTCACTGCACAATCTCCATGCATGAAGGTGGAACATTGAAAGGTTCGGGTGTAGAACTCTCCCCAGCTACTGTGACAGAAGATGCTCTGGAAGAGTCAACCTGATCGGAGGATAGGAGGAGGAGAGCTGAGGATACCGAACTCTCAGAGTCCAGTCCGGAGCAACAAGGATAACTTGGGCCCAATTGTTCCTGATCTTCTTGAAAACTCTGGGCAGGAGTGGTATGGGTGAAAGGGCATACAAGAGGCCTGACCTCCACTCGAGACGAAGAGCGTCTCCGAGCGAGAGCCGCCTTGGACACTACAGCGTGCTGAACTGCTGTCATTGCGCATTCTTGGCGGTGGCGAACAGATCTAACCCACAGCTGGAAGAGACATTGCACCACCTCCGGATGGAGACACCATTCGTGATCCACTAGGCATCTTTGAACGCCAGGGCAGATAAACTCCGCCAAAGAGCCTGCAAGGTGTTGAACCACCAGGGCAATGCCCTAATGTTCCAGCCATCTCAAGAGATGCAGGGCCTGTTGACAGAGAGTCCACGACCCCACCCCGCCCTGATTTCTGCAGTACCACATGGCGGTGGTGTTGTCCGTGAACACCTGTACTAGCCTTCCCTTGATGGAGGGCAGAAAGGCTTTTAATGCCAACCGGATTGCCCGGAGCTCCAGTAGATTTATGTGGAGTCTGGATTCTGCCAGAGACCAGAAGCCTCTGATCTCCATTGCTCCCAAATGGCCGCCCCATCCCAGGAGTGATGCATTGGTCTCCACTGTCAGATCTGGTTGGGGAAGGGGGGATCTGCCGCTGAACCAATGGCGGTTCTTTAACCACCACTACAGATCTTTTGAAGTTCCCTCCGAGATCTGGACCATGTTGGAGAGATTCCTCTGATGCTGCACCCACTGGAACTTCAGGTCCCACTGCACAGCCCACAATTTGCCAGCATGCATGTATCACAAGAAAGATGCAGGAGGCCATGAGGCCCAGCAGCCTCAAAGTCAGTCTCACTGAAATCCAGGATAGAGGCGGAAACACTGGTTTCAGAGCCTGATATCCTGGACTCGCCGTTCGGGAGGATTGGCCAGTACCTGCACCGTGTCCAGAACAACTTCGATGAAAGGGAGTGTCTGAGAGGGACACAGGCAGTGCTTAATTTGAGCCGGGGCTTTCCGGTGCTAAGCACCAGCACTTAATTGGTTTCCGGTGCTCGGCACCGGCACCTAATTGTCAACACCATACATAGAACAGTCTACCACATGGTGGCGCTGCTCATCTAATTTAGAGATGAGAACAACGGTATTTTAGGAATACAATATACATTAAAATTGCAAATACCTGCCTCCCCAGCCATTCCTTTAGCTTTGGGGACCTGGAATAATCTGAACTGCAAGAGAGATGATTAGTAGTTGTTTTGGCAGCGATGACAAGGGCGATGGGTGGTGCAAGCTGCAGTGGCCTCCCGGTCAGAGCCCTGGCACTTCATATTTTACAAATTAAGCACTGGAGACAGGTCTGACTGCGGCACATTGATAGTGAACCTCAGCGAGTGCAGGAGGTCTGCTGTAGTCTGAAGGTGGGAGACGACCGCGTGGGGCGAGCCCGCCTTCAAAAGCCAGCCCTTGAGAGACTGGGGAAGATTGGCACCCCAGATCTCCGCAGATGATCTGCAACCATCGCCATCACCTTGGTGAACACCCAAGGGGCGCTGGTAAGGCCAAAAGGGAGCACAGCAAACTGGAAGTGCTTGTGGCCCACCGTGAACCGCAGGTAATGCCTGTGGGCAGGCAGGCAGGGTGGGAATGTGGAAGTATGCATCTCTTGGGTCCAGGGCAAACAGGACTTGAGCATTTTGAACTTCTCCTTCTTGAGGAAGAATTTGAGAGGGCGCAGATCTAGGATAGAACAAAGGCCTCCGTCCTTCTTGGGCACCAGAAAGTAGAGGGAATGACAATCACAACCTACTTCTGGCGTTAGTACCCTCTTTATGGCTCCCTTGGCCAAGAGAGCCGTCACATCCTGGCGAGCAGAGATGGTCCTCCGTCAGCCTGTTGCAAGTGGGTGGCACGGGTAGTCACGAAGGGGAGGGAGTAGCCCCTTCGGGCAATCTGAAGAACCCAGCGGTCTGATGTTATAGACCTCCAGCAGGGCAGGTGATGATGTATCCTGTCTCCCACGGGGAGCCCATGATGGTAAGAGGGCAAACTAAAGAGGTTTGGAGGATGCGGCTGCTTGGGGGAGAAGGGGGGCTGGACTGGCCTGAACTCTGGCTGCCCAACCCACAGGTCTGTGGCTATCACGTTCTCTGTCATGCAGAGGCTGAGAAGCTTGCGAGCGGTGGTGGCTGGGCTGATAAATTCACGGCTGGAAACCCCTTTCGTGTCCACAAAAGGAGCGAAAGACTGGGGTTGGCGAGTGGCCATTGAAAGGCCAGAGGACCTGGCTGTAGCTCTGCTATTCTTGAAGAGCTCCAGCGCTGAGTCCGCCTTGCCTCCGAAGCAGTGGGAGCCATCAAAGGGCATGTCCATATGCGACGCTTGGGCACCCTCAGAAAAGCTGGGGTGGTGCCATAATGCCACCTACGAAAAACCGCTCTGCCCAATGAGTCAGACGTGTCCAGCCCATATTGAATCGTGAACTTAGCTGCATCTCTCCCACCATACATAGCTTGAGTGAGGAGGCAGCACCTGCGCAACTGAATCCCACAAGGACTGGAAGTAACAGTCCAAAAGGTATGCGTTGTTTACAAATAGCATACCAGGATGGTGGAAGAAAACACTTTCTTTCCTAAGGTGTCCAGCCTGTTGGCCTACCTATCCGGAGGGGTGGTTGGGAATGCGCCAGGATTTACAGGGGAGAGGGAAGCTTGGACCACCAAGCTCTCCAGGGTAGGGTGTTGTGTGAGGAAATTGGGGTCCCCTGGGGCAGGGCAGTGGTGGTGGGCAATCGTCCTGTTCACAGGAGCCCCTGTGCAGGGTTTGGACCAAGTCCCCCGCTGGTCGTCCGTGAGGGCTTTATTGAATGGGAGAAGCAGTTCTGAGGGTTAGCTCCCGGCTGAAGCACCTCCGTTAAGAAGTTAGTCTTGATTGACACTGGGGGTAGGCTAAGGTTCAGGACCTAGGCCACCCTTCTCACCACCATAGCAAAAGAAGCCCCCTCCTATGTAGCCAACATAGGGGAAGACAGCATGCCAGTATCTGGAGAGGTGTCAAGTCCACAGGCCTCTGCCAATTCCTCACAGCAGTCAATGTTGGAGTCTAGGGGCTGGCATTTTTCAGGGTCCAGCGACCCCTCCCAATCCTCCCAGAGTCCCAGCCCATAAGATTAAGGCTCGGGCTCTGGTGACGCCCCTCTGGCTCAGTGACAGAGATGAGAATGGGGATTGTGCTGCCAGGGGTCACCAGCAGCGTCAGCATCGGGGCTCTGGGCTGGGGAATGTCGAGGTGTTATGACCGGCGCCAATCCGGATCCATCTGTGGATCCAAGGGGCCCGACTGGAGCCAGAGGCAGAGAACCAGTGGGGGGCCCTACCAAACCCGTGGGGCAAGAAAATACTCCAGTAGGAACGGGCTGCCCAGATATGAGGTGCCTGGCCTCTGAAAGCATGGTTCCCCTCTATGATAAATTGGGCTAAGGCCGAGGCGGTCTCACTAATAAGGGAGGACACGTTAGGGCTACGCAAATTCCCCATCTCCATGGCATAGAACACAATGTTGTGCACGCTGCAAGGGTTGTTAACTTCGGATGATCCGACAGACATTCCTAACATTAACTAATGCTGTTCAATACATGTCTCGTAATGCGACTCAAAATGTGATCTGGAATGTGTAGTATGTTCCTTACACCTCAAACCACCTTGCATTAATATTATGTTAATAATATATGCATATGTATGATTGTACAAGCGGCAATTTTGCAATGGTCATGGACAGCGTTCTTCACCCACCTATATAGGGTTCCTGCTTTCTCCCCTTGCCCCTCCTTTTGGTTGTGTTATTGTTTCAATGTTATCTATAAGGTTGTTTGATCGATAAGCTGATTGAAGTGACATGGTGGAGTGGAGCCATATGAGTTGTTTATATGAAACTAATATGTGCACGCATAGTAAGTTTGCTTTGTACTGTAACCAGGAAAAGTTGCTACACTGAAGTGTTTTCAATTGCATGATAGGCCTGGGGTACGATAATTTATCACCAAGATAAATCGATGCCAGATCTGTACTTATGTTGCCGCTGTGTTCTATCGAATACTCTGTTTCGAGGACTGCTTACTGGTTCTGTATGGAAATGTATATGCCTGTCAACTATATAACCTATGTAAAAACCTAATAAACAGATCAAACAAAACAATTAGGTGTATGGCCTCAGAGAACTTAGGGAGTTGGGTGGGGGCCGCTGTGGCTCCTAGAAACTCGGGAGGTGCAGGCTCACCATAGAGCCTGGCCGTGAATAACGCCGCTCGTCCGATGACTTGAACAAATGGGCGAAGGACTCTTCGCCTTCTTACTTTTATTGTGCTTGTGGGACTTTCCGGATGACCTGGAAAGTGGCGAGGATCTTGGGCCCCTCGACCAATTCTGGGACCTTCCTCTCGACCCGAATCAAGACCATTGTGGTGTTGCACGTCAGGTGCCAAGGAGCTTGATGGAGCGCTTCCGCAAGGCCTTGGGGTGCATGACATGGCAGTCGATGCAGGTCGTCGCGATTTGGTTGTGCTTGAAGCATCAGAGGCAAACAAAATGTGGGTCTGTCACAGACATCTGCTGATGACAGGCGCAGCAGGGCTTGAAGCCAGCCTTTCTAGTGCACATCCTGCAGCATCAGGAGAAAAATCTGAAAAAGACTTCGAAAAAAAGTAGAAAAAGGTCAGTTAAAAATTAGACTAGGGTTAGCTCTCTCCGGATCTGCACTGACTGGTGCAGAAAGACAAGAACTGACATCAATACGCTGAGGTGTCGCCTAGATAGGCACCGCGCACGTCACTTCCGGCACGGCCGACGGTGCCACGTGGAGCCGTACGACGCTACCTACTGGCACACAGCGGTAGTGCTCACGAAAAATGTAAGGCTACAGTCTGATGCCTGAGCGTAAGGAATCTGCGGATGGAAGTCTCTATCAGATTACATTTTTAACTTCTCTGCTAACTTTTCACCTCACCTCTTGCACAGTACGAGTAGTTATGAAGCATTTCCAATATTCATGAAAGGATGTTTGAAAACCTATGATTTGCACATCAATCCACCTTCCCTCATTAGGGTACTTTTGCAACAACAGCTTCTTAAATGAATAGTTAGTGGTGGGACCCTCTGTGGCAAAGTACATCTGTAAAACACAACTTTATAAATCACCCTTCACAATGGCAAAAACATTAAAGAAGGGATTACTTATCACTGTACAGCCACAGCACTGTTTTCAATCACATGCACTTCCAAACAGTAAGAAAAACAGTCTTCAGCAATGACTATTCCTACCAATATCTTGGTATGCAGTGATATGTGAGGCTCAGGTGGGGCACACTGTTCCTTGGCATCCCTCAGTTGACGCTGTATAAATGTCTTATATGCTGCAGGGTCACTGTCTGCCAAATCATCCAGCATACTCCAGAACTGCTCCACGTGCTGGAGGACATCTCGTGAGGAGCCAGCTTCCATTAGGAGCACACAGTGTTCTCCCAGGGCTAAAATGTACCTACAAAACATATCAATGACAATTAAAAAAAAAAAACACTTTTTTGTTTCAATAGTTGTCTTCTGCATTCTAGCCAAGGCAAACAGTTGCCATGCTTTAGTTTATACCATGACTAAAGATCTGCGTGGTGAGGATGCAGCTTGTTGCTTGGGGAAAGACGCATACTTCCATCAGCTTTACAGTTAAGAAAATGAAAATGGCATGAGCAATTCGTCAGGACAAAACATTTTCTGGATCATAAAATAAATAGTCAACATATAACCAAGCTCTAAATTATTGAGGAGAGGGACTACGGAGGGGGCAAATTGTCAAAGAGGCAAAGGTGCCCACCAACATGCTGAAGGGCATAAACCAACAGGTAGTGCCCCCAAAGCATTTGTGTCCTGCTTGAGTGGAAAGAGCCTTTACCTCGCCTGTGCCGTACAGTACATTTACCGCACAATCTTTACCACACAGGTATTTTTTTTAAATAACAAACTTGTGTTATTTTTAAAAAGGGATTTAAAGGTTGGCTAGAGGTAAACGGAGGTAAGGGTGACTTTAAGGTTCAGGGCTGGGCGGAGGTAAATGGAGGGGAGGTTGACTCGAGGGTTTAGGGGTAGGTAGAGGTAAAGGGCGGTGAGGGTGACCTGAGGGTTCAGGGGGTGGGAAGAGGTAAAGGGATGTGTTAGATCCGTCATCCTTAGGGTGGTCTGCCCCCAAACATTTTGCCTTCACCCCTCCTACTTTTGGTGGATTGGTTTGTATTTTGCCATAGGACTCTGTGCACTTTACCACTGCTAACCCGTGCTAAAACATGGTAAAGTTTTGGCATATTTAATTTACTTATAATTCTCTAGTAACGTGGTATGCCATATATCCAGGGCTGGTAAATTAAATGCTACTAGTGGGCCTGCAGCACTTATTGTGCCATTCACTTAGGTACCCGTTAAAACAGGTCTCAGGCATGCCACAGCAACCTGTTAGCAGCTTTAAATGGCCGATTCAACTCGGCAAAGTAAACCCCTTGCCAAGCCTTAAAACTCCCCTTTTATTACATACAAGTCATCCCTAATGTAGTCCCTAGACAGGGTGCATTGTAGTTAAAGGGTTGGACATGTGTGTTTAAGTTTTATATGTCCTGGTAGGAAAAAACTCAAATTAGTTTTTCACTACTGTGAGGCCTGCCTCGCCTATAAGATAACATTGG
Organism: Calotriton arnoldi; assembly: GCA_963921515.1. Lineage (NCBI taxonomy): Eukaryota > Metazoa > Chordata > Amphibia > Caudata > Salamandridae > Calotriton > Calotriton arnoldi. The sequence continues at coordinate 1,402,288 of CAWUFW010004146.1, forward strand.
GTTACCTTATTATATTTAATAAGTGCTAACTTTTGATTGGGAGCAGGTAGGAAAGTCATGTCTGCAGTCTGAGAAACTGTAATTTAAAATCATCTTTAATGGTAGAGTTGGATTTTAAGTCCCAATTTTGAAAATGCCACTTTTAGAAAGTTATCATTTTCCTGCCCTAACTAATTTGGTGCCTGCATCTTGTTCCTGGGTCACATGAGTATGTTTGAGTGGAAGTTGGCCTTTGTATATTCTTCCCAGACAGCCACACAATAGAGGGACTAGGTGTGCCTGTATGAGCCATCACTGGTAGGATGGGGAGGCAGAGCTCTGCACAGCCCCACTTACACATCAATAGGCAGGGCTGTGCTCACACATGAACTTCATGGTAGCCCATGGTAGCCCATTGTGCCTGTAGATAGGCTTGAGGGAGGGATGAAATTCAAAACACCTTTGGAAGAAGGAATCTCTTGAAACATCTCTTATTTCAAAGGAGGCACCAGGTATAAAACTAGGACTCTCAGACCCACTCTTTAGTTCACTTTCTGGACCTGCGAACGGACTCTCAGAGGACTGTCTGCAGCTGTGGCCTGCAGTCTACTTCAGAAGACAGCTATGCTGCACCAAGAAGGACTGCTTTGCTGCCAGAAGCCTGCCCTGAGCCCCCGGAGGGCTGCCATGCTGCGGCGCACTGCACTTCTCCTTGAACACAGGGCTACCAGAGTGATTCTAATGGCTAGTTGGCTGGTCTCCTGGTCAGAGCTTCAGGGACAGAAAAGGCTCCAACCATCTTCAACCCACACTTGGACCCAGTCTGAGGAAGTCCTAACCCTCCAAGTAGAGCCTCTTCATTCCTGGATCCTTGGAGGTGGTGCTAAAGGTGCCCAGACAACCCAAATCCAAGACTTGAGACATTGAAAATTTGCCACCAAAAAGTGCTTTGAGAACCAAAAGGAGACAGGGACCAACTTGTTAGCCGATATGTCCAAGGTGCATCGCCGGTTGGCCTGACTTCGCAGTAGCTCCTGCTACATTCTACCATGCAGGAGCAAATCTTGTTCAGCGGCTCCTTGCAGAAGGGGTGTACGGCCTCATGCAACCCTCATCAGCTACATCCTGCAGCTTCATTCTGCTGGAGATCTTCAACTTCCAAAAAAGCAACTAAGTCCGAATGAAGGATTTTTCGGCTAGTGACTTCAGCCAATGGCCCCCCCAACGACGACACCTACTCCTCGGCTCACTGAACTTTACCTTTTCAGACATTTTTGTACAAAATTTCTTCTAAGTTTGAAGGGAAGCGGAATCTGGGCTCAATCTACTTCGTGTATCCGACCCACGCTTTATTGCTGTCGGCCATAACTGTCGACTTTGCCGCAGTCTCATGCAACTAGATGTCTTCGGTTGGAGATTTCATCTTTAGGTGCTAGTTTTTACCTTAAAAATTTACAAATTCAGAACTCTGGTTCTAATGATTGGTTTTAGTCGGCTTGGTGTCAAATAATTTATTAAAATGTACTCTATTCTTCTAAATTGTTCTTGTGTTGTCTTTTCACTTTATTACTGTTTATGTGCTGCATAAATACTTTTACACATTGCCTCTAAGCTAAACCCGACTGCTTTTGTGCCAAGCTACCAGAGGGTTAATCACAGGTTCATTTGGTGTCTTTCAGTGTTTCACCCAGGCATGCGATCGTGGCTGCTGCTTGAGCAGGGTTTCACACCACTCAACCAACAACTCAATTTTTCACAGGAGGTGAAGATGAATCAGGAGTGAGTACAGGTAAACGGAGGTGAGGGTGACTCGAGGGTTAAAGGATGGGATGAGGTAAAAGAAAGGAGATGAGGTTGACTTGATTGGTAAGTATGACATAGTACAGACTGTCTTCGTACGGTATGGTTTGTGATTTTATAGTATGATATGATATCTTATGGTCTACAACAGGGCTCGAAAAATCCTAAAGATGGTACTAGTCCTGCAGGTCTAGTACCTTGAAAAATCTCCTCGACCTAACTGCAACCTACTTGACCTCTGTCTCTGAAAGCCGAGCAAATGTGACAAGATAACAAGAATTAAAGGCATCTTTATTGCTCATTCTCTTTGTGAGCAATAAAAATGCCTCTAAATCTTGTTATCTTGTCACATTTCCTCCGTTTTCAGAGACAGAGGACAAAAGTTAGTTTGTCTTCCTACTCGCCAGAAAGGGCGAGTAGGACCTAAAAATAGCTCGTCCTCATTAAATCTGGCTCGCAAATGCAAGCAGGCGAGTGGATTTTACGAGCCCTGTATAGAATGGTATGGGCTGTGGTTGTAGTGTATGGTATGGCATGTTATTGTAAGGTATGGTATGTTATTGTATAATATGGTATGTTATCATCTGTTTTTGTATCGTATGGCATGGCGCATTATTGTATAGTATATTATGGTACGAGTATGGTATGGTGTGTTATTGGGGCGTACAACCTATGAACTGCTCATAGCACGCATACAGATGCATTTAGGCAAGTGCTGATATCGCCAGTTGGTACAATTTAAAAGCATGTAACTAACATTGGATTTCCCAAATTGGATAGTAAGGTGGCGTAACACGGTACACGACCAAAACGAGGACAAGTCATAAACAAACACACTATGACACGGACTGGTGGCCTGCTGGATTAGGTCCTGCCCATTGTCCAGAACAGGTGGTTTAAAATCTTGGCGTAAAGAAGGACCAAGTCAGTGTCACCTGTTTTGCCACCAAGCGTTTACTTAGGAAAATCTTTCCATGGCTCCCCAAATCATCAAGAAAAACCCTTGTCCAGGCACTGAATAAACGTCACCTGGGCTATGGGAATGCAATACTAGAAGCAGCAAAAGATGTATTGCTGGTTAAGCTCCAATTGGTGCAGAATACAACAGCCTGATTAATTTGCAACCTCCGCTCTTGCTCATTCTCTGCTCCCATTCTGAAAGCCCTTCACTGGCTACCAATTAGGAAACATGCCATTTTTAAACTGCGCTGCCTGATCCATAAGGCACTAACATAATGGCTTCCTACTTACTTGCATGATAGACGCAGTCAATACCAGCCTAAGCTGGTATTGACTAAGACACTAAGATAGACAGACACAGACACACACAGACACACACAACAAAAGGACTCTACACCAGTTTAGAAAAATAGCCAATATTTATCTGATTAAAACAAGACCAAAATGACAAACATCCAACATACACAAGTCAAGATATTCATTTTTTAAAGATTAAATAAAAAGTTATAGCTCTTAGAAATCAATGGCTGCGATTGACCGTGACAAAGCACCATAGATATGCCATAAATCAAAGACAATGCGTGGCGCAGGGGAGGTGAGGCGTTGTTAAAGCAAGTGATGCATGGTTCCTTACTGCTATGCAGGTCGTTGATGCTCAGTGACGGTGCATTGCACAACGGCGGTGATGCGTTGCTTGTAGTAAGTGATGCGTCGATTCCTGGAGGCGGTATAGGGTTGAGTCGCTAACGCCCGGTGACGATGCAAGGCGAAGGGGAGGTGATAAGTAGACTGCGAGTGTGAGACCTCTGTTTTTTAAGGCTACGCGGTTGTCGATGATGCATCGATGTCCCAGCGCAAAGCGTCAATTCTGCATCGGAGTAGTGCGTATCAGGCATCGCGATGCAATGCTCAAGACTCACGCAGCGGCGACTCTTCGTGGCCTTGCGGCAAAGTCAGAGCCTGCGTTGTAAACAGCTGTCGGTGCGTCGTGCACTCAGCGAGCGGGGACCACGGCTTCGGTGCAGGCAGCGCCGATGCAGTGATTCTAGCAGGGTGCGTCAATTCCAAAGTCACGCTTGGAGTTGATGCATGGTTTTCTTCTTTTAACACCAGAATTCACTTCCAAGGGCCCAGAACTGAATTTGGCACCACTTGGCAGAGCAGGGCTCTCAGCAGAGTAGCCCAGGTGCTGGCAGAAGTAGTCTTTGATGGCCCTGAGACTTCCAATGGGAGGCAAGCTCAATTCAAGCCCTCGGAGAAACATGGAAAGCAGGATGTAGAAAGCAAAGTCCAGTCCTTTCACTCCCAGGACAGAAGCAGCAAGCAGCAGGCCAACACAGCAAAGTGGCAGTCCCTCCTGACAGCAACACAGCTCTTCTTCCTGGCAGAATTTCCTCAGTCCAGAAGTGTTGTGAGTATATGGTGTCACAGGTCCAGTACTTACACCCATTTCAGCCTTTGAAGTAGGCAAACTTCAAAGAAAAGTCTTTGTAGTGCAAAAGACCCGGCCCTTCCTTGCCCTGGCTCCAGGCACACTACAGGGGGTGGAGACTTTTCTGCAAGCACAGGCACAGCCCTATTCAGGTGTCAGTGTCAACTCCTCCCACCACTCTAGCTCAGGAAGGCCCATCAGCCTTGTGATGGGCGATCGGGATATGCAGGGCACACCTCAGCTCCCTTTGTGTGACTGTCTAGAGTGAATGCACAAAAGCCCAACTGTCACCCTGCCCCAGACGTGTATTCGGAGACAGGCAGAGGCACAGAATGGTTAAAGTAAGAAAATGCTCATTTTCTAAAAGTGGCATCTTCAGATCTGCAATTTAAAAACCAACTTCACTAAAAGATGCGTTTTTAAATTGCGAGTACAGCGACATGAAACTCCAATTTTCCATTTGCTCCCAATTCGAAGATACACTTTTAAGATGTTACAAGGCAGCTCCAATGCTGACCTATAGGAGAGATAGGCCTTGCTGTGGTGAAAAAAGGATTTAGCAGTTTTTCACTATCAGGTAAAACTCAACTGTACATGTTCTGCATTTTAAATACACTGCACCCTGCCCAGGGGGCTACCTAGGACCTACCTTAGTGGTGCCATACATGGAATAAAAGGGAAGGTTTGGGCCTGGCAAGTGGGTACACTTGACAGGGTGACATGGCAGTTTACAGCTGCACACACAGGTTCTGCAGTGGCAGGCCTGAGACAGGCTTGCAGGGCTACTCATGTGGCTGGCACAATCAATGATGCAGGCCCGCCAGTAGCATTTGACGTATAGGCCCTGGGCACAGCTGGTGGACTGTACTAGGGACTTACTAGAAGATCAAATAATCCAATCATGGAGAAATCAAATACCATTACATTTTCGCATTGAGCACTTGCACTTTAGCACGGGTTAACAGTGGGAAAGTGCCCAGAGCCGTAATGCAAAAAGAACAAATGATGGACGGAATGCTGAACAATGCAAACAATCACCCCCAGTCACAAAGATCTGGGTTTAATCTATCGTTCTTTTGCTCACCACGCCACCACAGTTTGGACCCAGCCATATGCATATCAGTCTTGACCCTGCTCTTCATGGGAACAGTCCAGCCCGAACTGCCAAGCCAGGTCCTCCCTGGACAGGAAACAAGCATCCTGGGACCAGTTTCAGGGCATCACTCCTCATTAGCCAGGCTAGCTAGAATCCAGTGGCGCAGTGAGCACTGGACCCACGTCAGTGCATACCTTTCCCACTTAGGGTGACAAATGCAAAAAGAACAAATGATGGACGGAATGCTGAACAGTGCAAACATTCACCCCCAGTCACAAAGATCTGGGTTTAATCCATCGTTCTTTTGCTCACAATGCCACCCCAGTTTGGACCCAGCCATATGCAAATCAGTCTTCACCCTGCTCTTCGTGGGAACAGTCCAGCACGACCTGCCAAGCCAGGTCCTCCCTGGTCTGGAAACAAGCATCCTGGGACGGGTTTCAGGGCATCACCCCATATCAGCCAGGCTAGATAGAATCCAGTGGCGCAGTGAGCACAGGACCCACGTCTGGGAGTACCCTTCCCACTTGTAGTGACAAAAGCAAGAAGAACAAATGATGGACGGAATGCTGAACAATGCAAACATTCACCCCCAGTCACAAAGATTTGGGTTTAATCCATCGTTCTTTTGCTCACCACGCCAACCCAGTTTGGCCCCAGCCATATGCAAATCAGTCTTGACCCTGCTCCTCATGGGAACAGTCCAGCCCGAACTGCCAAGCCAGGTCCTCCCTGGACCGGAAACAAGCATCCTGGGACTGGTTTCAGGGCATCACCCCCATCAGCCAGGCTAGCTAGAATCCAGTGGCGCAGTGAGCACAGGACCCACGTCTTGGCATACCCTTTCAACTTAGGGCGACAAAAGCAAAAGAGAACAAATGATGGATGGAATGCTGAACAATGCAAACATTCACCCCAATCACAAAGATCTGGGTTTAATCCATCGTTCTTTTGCTCATGCCGCCACACTAGTTTGGACCCAGCCATATGCAAATCAGTCTTGACCCTGCTCCTCATGGAAACGGTCCAGCCAAAACTGACAAGCCAGGTGCTCCCTGGACCAGAAACAAGCATCCTGGGACCAGTTTCAGGGCATCACTCCTCATTAGCCAAGCTAGCTAGTATCCAGTGGCGCAGTGAGCACTGGACCCACGTCAGTGCATACCTTTCCCACTTAGGGTGACAAAAGCAAAAAGAACAAATGATAGACGGAATGCTGAACAATGCAAACATTCACCCCCAGTCACAAAGATCTGGGTTTAATCCATCGTTCTTTTGCTCGCAATGCCACCCCAGTTTGGACCCAGGCATATGCAAATCAGTCTTCACCCTGCTCCTAGTGGGAACAGTCCAGCACGACCTGCCAAGCCAGGTCCTCCCTGGTCTGGAAACAAGCATCCTGGGACCGGTTTCAGGGCATCACCCCATATCAGCCAGGCTAGCTAGAATCCAGTGGCGCAGTGAGTACAGGACCCACGTCTGGGAGTACCCTACCCACTTGGAGCGACAAAAGCAAAAAGAATAAATGATGGACGCAATGCTGAACGATGCAAACATTGACCCCCATATGCAAATCAGTCTTGACCCTGCTCCTCATGGGCCCACACTGCCAAGCCAGGCCCTTGTTCTTTTTGCTTTTGTCGCCCTAAGTGGAAAGGGTATGCCCAGACGTGGGTCCTGTGCTCACTGCGCCACTGGATTCTAGCTAGCCTGGCTGATGAGGGTGATGCCCTGAAAGCAGTCCCAGGGTGCCTGTTTTAGGTCCAGGGAGGACCTGGCTTGTCAGTTCGGGGTGGACTGTTACCATGCGGAGCTGGGTCAAGACTGATTTGCATATGGCTGGGTCCAAACTGGGGTGGCGTGGTGAGCAAAAGAACGATGGATTAAACCCAGATCTTTGTGACTGGGGTGAATGTTTGCATTGTTCAGCATTCCGTCCATCATTTGTTCTTTTTGCTTTTGTCGCCTCAAGTGGGAAGGGTATGCCCAAACGTGGGTCCCATGCTCACTGTGTCACTGGATTCTAGCTAGCCTGGCTGATGAGGGATGATGCCCTGAAACTGGTCCCAGGATGCTTGTTTCCGGTCCAAGGAGAACCTGGCTTGGCAGTTCGGGCTGGACTGTTCCCATTAGGAGCAGGGTCAAGACTGATTTGCATGTGGCTGGGTCTGAACTGGGGTGGCGTGGTGAGCAAAAAGAATGATGGATTAAACCCAGTTCTTTGTGACTCGGTGTTAGACCTGATACCATTGGCGTGAGTCTCCCTTCCATTTTTTCACTGATTGCCTCCTCTGTTTTTGATATGTGTTGCTGGTTTAGATGCTTTGGGCACTGTGCCACTGCTATTCAGTGCCACAGTGCAAGTGCTCCCTATTGTAAATTGATGTATGGATTAGTGACTCCATGATTGGGTTATTTGATTTACTTGTTAGACCCTAGTATAGTGCACCATGAGTGCCCAGGGCCTGTAAATCAAATGCTGCTGGTGGGCTTGCAGCACTGATTGTGCCATCCACAGAAGCAGCTTGTAAAGTGTGTCTCAGGCCTGCCATTGCAGAGCCTGTGTGCAGTCTAGTACTGCCATGTCGACTTGGTAAGTGCACCCACTTACCAGTCCCTAAACCTTCCCTTTTCTACATGTTAGCCACCCCTAAGGTGGGCCCAAGGGCAGGGTGCATTGTAAGTAAAAGGTAGGACATGCCCTGGTGTGTGTGGCATGTCCTGATAGTGAATTACAGCCAATTTCGTTTTTCACTATTGCAAGGCTACCTGTCCCCATAGGCCAGAATGGGCAGTTTGATTATACCATTTTATAATCCTAACTTACCCAGGGAACATGGTAGAAAAACGAATTTAGTATGCCTGAAATCAGAATGATAAAATACCTCTTTTAGTGAAGTTGGTTTTAACATTCTGTGTTTGAAAATACTACTTTTAGAAAGTAGGTATTTTCTTGCCTAACCATCCAGCTGCCTCTGCTAGGTTGTGTATTACTTGTCTGGTTTGTGAGTGACAGGAGGGTCTTGGCTCCAGCAGTCTGATGAGTCAGGGCTGGGCTGAATAGGACCCACATAGAATAGAGAGTAGGGGGAGGAGACTTCCTTTCACTGACCTGAGCCCTCATAGAATAGAGAGTAGGGGGCGGGGATTTCTCCCTGAGACCTCATAGAATAGAGAGTAGGGGGAGGAGATTTCCTTTCAACTACCTGGGCCAGGTCTGCTCTCACACAATGCTGTCTCCACCCCCTGCCAGGAAGCTGCACAGAACTGGTTTTGGTCAGGCACAAACACTCTCTGCCTTCAGAGAACAAAGACTTTTTGGGTATAAATATTGGGGCCCAGACCCCAAGACTTTAGATCACTTCTGGAACAACAAGACGAACCTTTGCCAAGGAGAAGAACCAAGGAAGCTGCAGGAGTTTGGACTGCCCCTCTGCCAGTGTGCTGTTTGCTGGGTTGGCCTGCAGTGGTCTTCATTGCCAAGGAAAGGAGAAGGAACTTTCAAAGAACTTTCATCATCTTGCAGAATATTTCTCCAAGGGCTTGAACTAGAGTTTGCCTCCTGCTGAAGTCTCAGGGCTACAAGACTTCACCACCAGCTCCCTCCTGAATTCCCTTGCTGGGGATTCTGTCTGCAGAAGCCTGCGTGTCGCTGGGAGCTGGAAGCGCGACTCAACGAGAAGAAGCGTGTCGCTGTCGCAGCTGTTGCCGTTGCATCACCGGAGAAGCGTGCCGCCGCCGCATCACCAGAGAAGCGTGTCTTCGTCGCAGCTGCCTGCCGTCGCATCACCGGAGAAGCGTGTCGCCACCGCAAGGGTCGCCGTCGCATCACCGGAGAAGCGTGTCGCGGCTCCAAAGTACAGAGTTCGCCGCATGGCCGTTGGGCGTGCACGCATCATCTTCACGTCGTCGCATCGCATCAGGGGTGCACTCTCATCGCATCGCACCGGATCGTCGCATCGCATCAAGGCGCCTGCTCGCCGCATCGCCCTCCCTGCGGACCCTTTGTTTGTTTTGCGTTACGCATCCAAGGTACTTTTGTGAGAAACGTGTCGCATTTATCATCAACTTGAACTAAGTTACTTCTATCATCTTTAAGTCTATTTTAAGTACAGTATTGTGGATTTTTGTCGTTTGTGGTCTTGTGTTAAGTCTATATAAAGAATACTTATTTTTATAAAACCTGTGTGGTGTCCATCTGTAGTGTTTTCACTGTATTACTGTATGTGTTCACAAATGCTTAACACACTGCCTCTGAGATAAGCCTGTCTGCTCGTGCCAAGCTACCAAGGGGGTGAGCAGGGGTTATCCAGTAGTGTAATCCCCTTTCCCTGACTAGAAGCAAGGGTCCCTATTTGGTCAAAGGTGTATACCATTGCCAACTAGAGACCCCCAGTTCTAACATTGGTGGTCAGCGGTGAGGATTCTGGACTTGCATTTGTGACTCATATACAGTGATTGGTGTACACTACTAGTGAGTGCAGACCAAACGCAACCACATACTTTTTGGGTAGAATTTTTTTCTCCTTGGACTGTTATTTTTTCTGAGAACTGCCAATTCTTACTACCATGAGCCGACCAGCATCTGTTGCATCTATGGATCTAGATTTTGAGGAAGAGAGGTTGGAAACCTACAATGTGAAACAGCTAAAGCGCTTTTGCAAAAAATTTAAAGTTGCTACCCAAGGCCTTGCCAAAAGGATGAATACCAAAAGGCGCTGAGGGCCTGGGTGGAAGCAAGAAATACCCCTGAACTGGTGGTGGAGCCAGTTGGGGATGCAGAGGGGCAGCTGAATATACCATTGATTCCAGCCAGGGAAGGGGTACCGTCCCCGCCTGGCAGTAGCGTCTCTTCCAAAGGCCCATCCCCAGGAGAGCTGGAAGACAGGGAAAGAGACAGGGTGCACAAGCTGGAGATGGCCAGGCTCAAAATAGAGGGTCAGAGGGACCTAGAGAATAGCAGGTTGTCCTTGGAGAGAGAGAGAATGAGGTTGGAACATGAGAGAATGTTGAGGGAGTTAGAGCTCAAAGCAAAAGGCTTAGAACTCAATCCCTCTGGTGGCAGCGCACCATCTGTGCCTGCAGAAAGCAGAGTCCATATCCCCAAGGATGTCATAAAGGAATTCCACAGACAGGAAGATATTGGGCAGTGGTTTGCAGCCTATGAGATAGCAATGTTGGCCCACCGGGTCCCTGAGAAGGATTGGGGAGCGGGGTTGTGGGGCCGCTTTGTGAGTGATGGGAGGGATACATTGTTAGACCTACCCAGTGAGAATAGGATGTCTTATGCCCACATGAAGGAAGCCCTGATGACAAGGTATGGTTTGACCCCAAAACTCTACAGACAGAGGTTCAGGAATTGTAAGAAGCTGGAGGCAGCTACCTGGGTGGAGTATCAGTCTTTCTTTTGCAGAGCTATGGATGGTTGGGTGAAGGGTAGCAAAGTGGATACTTTTGAAGCGCTCTATGATTTGTTTGCATGGGAGCACTTGTCTGCTAATTGTTTTCCAGAGCTACGCCAGCACCTTATTGATAGCAAGTTAACTAACCCTAGGAAGCTTGCTGAGGAGGCGGACCGCTGGGTAAGCACCCGGGTCCACAAGGGTCACGTGGGAGACTTCGCCAAAGGTGGGCAGGGTCCCCAGCAGAAGAGTGGGGGGGACAAGGGTAAACAGAGGGAGTTCCAGAAAGGGCCCCAAAGTAATTCCCAAGGGAACCAAGGGAAGGGTTCCCAGCCTCCCCCTGAGAAAAAGCAAGAGGCCCCGACAGGTAAACCTGTTCACAGGGGCCCCTCTAAGTGCTTCACGTGTGGTCAAATGGGCCACCGTTGGTATGATGCACAATGTCCCATGAGGGATTCCAAAGCACCACCACGTGCACCACCCCGTCAGATGGCGAGTGTAGCCCTGGGGGGGGAGGAGATGGGTGCCCAAGGTGGGTGGGGTCCCGCAGAGATGTCCCTTGTCTCTTTAGGAGACTTTGAGATGGTCCCTGAGACCCAGCTGCCTGATAACAATAAGAAGTACAGGCAGTGGGTGACCATCAATGGCCATAGGGTGGAAGCTCTCAGAGACACTGGGGCTAGTGTGACAGCTGTCAATTGCCGGCTGGTGTCCAGAGAGCAGGTTATCCCCCATGCATTCTTCCCTGTAGTTGCCGCGGACAACTCAGCAGAGCCAGTGTGAGGTGGCTCAGGTTCCCTTTGAGTGGGGGGTCTCAGGTACTCTTCAAGTAGCTGTGAGGCCAGCCATGCCTGTTGATTGTCTGTTGGGCAATGATTTAGAGAACTCCCCTTGGGCTAAGGTGGAGAGAAGGTCTCATTTGGAGATGTTGGGTCTGCCTGAGTGGGCGTGTGTGACCACTCGGTCTATGGCAGCCAGTAAGGGTGTTGAAGAGGTTCTGGAGCCTGAAAATATGGCCCAGACCCCTGCCTTAAAGAGAAGAGGTAGGGGGCGCGGGAAACCGGCCCCCATAGTTCCCACGGTCCAGGAGGAGGCAGACCTTGAGGGGGATGCCCTGGAACCTACAGGGGAACAAGTGGCCGAACTGGGGGACCTGCCTGAGCTGACCCATTGGCAGCAGGAAGGAGGCCCCTCCAGGGAGGAATTTTGTGAGGAGCAGAAGAAGTGCCCTTCTCTTGTGGGTTTGCGGCAACAGGCCACAAACCAGGCAGCAGGTGATCAGTCTGGATCACATTGGATCTACTGGGAGAACGACCTCCTGTATAGCGAGCCTAAGGTTGCTGAGCCTGGGTCAGCCCGTGTGCTGGTGGTACCCCAGCGCTTCAGAGCCTTCCTACTGGGTTTGGCTCATGATGTGCCTTTAGCTGGACATCTGGGGCAGAACAAGACCTTTGAAAGGCTTGTCACCCACTTTTATTGGCCCCAGATGCGCAAGAGTTCAGATACTCATTGTAGGACTTGTCAAACTTGCCAGGCAAGTGGGAAAAGTGGGAGGAAGCACAAGGCTCCTCTCCAACCTTTCCCTGTAGTCAGTACCCCCTTTGAACGGGTGGGCATTGACATTGTGGGGCCACTGGACCCCAAGACAGCCATGGGCAACAGGTTTATCCTGGTCTTGGTGGACCATGCTACCCGGTACCCGGAAGCCATCCCTCTCAGGACAGTGACGGCCCCCGTGGTGGGACGTGCACTGATGGGGATTTTCTCCCGTGTGGGGTTCCCCAGAGAGGTGGTGTCAGACCGTGGTACAAACTTCATATCTAACTATATGAAGTCCCTGTGGCAGGAGTTCGGTGTTACCTATAAGTTCACCACTCCTTACCACCCCCAAGGTAATGGGCTGGTTGAGAGATTCAACCGGACCCTTAAAGGCATGATTATGGGTCTTGAGGAACCTATGAGGCGTAAGTGGGACGTCCTCTTGCCATGCCTTCTTTTTGCTTACCGTGAGGTGCCACAGAAGTCCTTAGGGTTCAGTCCCTTTGAACTGCTGTATGGTCACCCGGTAAGAGGACCTTTGAGTCTGGTCAAGGAAGGCTGGGAGCAATCTCCCAGGAAACCTCCCCAGGATGTATACAGTTACATGCTGGCCTTCAGGAACCAGACTAGGCGATTCAGACAACTCGCTGAGGCGAATCTGGAAGCCAGCCAGGAGGAAATGAAGCGGTGGTACGATCAGAATGCCACTCTGATTGAGCTTCAACCTGGTCAGAAAGTTTGGGTCATGGCCCCTGTAGAGCCCTGTGCGCTCCAGGACAGGTGGACCGGACCATTTGAGGTGGTGGAGCGCAAGAGTGATGTCACCTACCTGGTGAACTTGCGGTCTCCTAGGAACCCTTTGTGGGTCCTGCATGTTAACCGCCTGAAGCCCCACTTAGAGAGGTCCGAAGTGGGCATGCTCCTAGCGACAGATGATGGAATGGAGGAGGAGACCGAGCCTCTTCCTGACCTCCTGTCTGCAACAGAGCAAGATGGGTCAGTGGATGGTGTCAGCCTCTCTGCCACACTGACCCCTGAACAGCAGCAAGATTGTCGCCAACTGTTGGGACAATTCTCTGATTTATTCTCCCTGGTTCCTGGTGTCACTGAGTGGTGCGTCCATGACGTGGATACTGGGGACAGTCCTCCTGTGAAGCACAAGGCTTACAGAGTGACTGACAGGGTCAGAGCTCACATCAAGGAGGAGGTCTCCAAGATGTTTGCCTTAGGGGTGATTGAGTCCTCTCACAGCCCTTGGGCCAGCCCAGTGGTCTTGGTCCCAAAAGCTGCCGCGCCTGGTGCCACACCCGAACTCCGGTTCTGTGTGGACTACCGAGGACTCAATTCAGTCACCAGGACTGACGCGCACCCCATCCCCAGAGCTGATGAGCTCATTGATCGGTTGGGGGCTGCCCGGTACCTCAGCACGTTTGATTTAACGTCTGGGTACTGGCAGATCGCCTTAACTGATGGGGCCAAAGAGAGGTCAGCATTCTCCACACCAGATGGGCACTACCAATTCCGGGTTATGCCCTTTGGGATGAAGAATGCCCCTGCCACCTTTCAGAGGTTGGTCAACCAGGTGTTGGCTGGACTGGAGGATTTCAGTGCCGCCTACCTGGATGACATTGCAGTGTTCAGCGCCAGTTGGGAAGAACATCTGCGCCACCTCTGGGAAGTGTTGATGGCACTGCGAAAGGCAGGCCTCACGATCAAGGCGAGTAAGTGCCAGATCGGGCAGGGTTCTGTGGTGTACTTGGGGCACCAGGTAGGGAGCGGCCAGGTGGCGCCCCTACAACCCAAGATTGATACCATCCTGGCATGGGAACCCCCAGGACCCAGACACAGGTGAGAGCCTTTTTAGGACTCACGGGGTACTACAGGAGGTTTGTCAAGGGGTATGGCAACATCGTTGCACCCTTGACTGAGCAGACTTCCAGGAAGCAGCCCACGAAAGTGAACTGGACTGACACCTGTCAGAAGGCTTTTGACGCCCTGAAGACTGCCATGTGCACAGCACCCGTGCTTCAGGCGCCCAACTTCTCAAAGGAATTCATTGTCCAAACAGACGCTTCAGAGCATGGTGTGGGGGCTGTTCTATCACAGATTAATGAGGAGGGCCTAGACCAACCTGTAGCCTTCATCAGTAGGAGGTTACTTCCACAGGAACAGAGGTGGAGTGCAATTGAGCGTGAGGCATTTGCTGTGGTCTGGGCACTGAAGAAGTTGAGACCATACCTGTTTGGGACTCACTTCCGGGTTCAGACAGACCACAGGCCCCTCAGATGGTTGATGCAGATGAGGGGTGAGAATCCAAAGCTGTTGAGGTGGTCCATTTCCCTACAGGGGATGGACTTCACGGTGGAACACCGCCCTGGTACAGAACACGCCAATGCTGATGGTCTGTCCAGATTTTTCCGCCTTAGTGAAGAGAACTCCCAAGGGGTTGGGTAGTTCTCCCCACATTTCAGCTGGAGGGGACACGTGTTAGACCTGGTACCATTGGCGTGAGTCTCCCTTCCATTTTTCACTGATTGCCTCCTCTGTTTTTGATATGTGTTGCTGGTTTAGATGCTTTGGGCACTGTGCCACTGCTATTCAGTGCCACAGTGCAAGTGCTCCCTATTGTAAATTGATGTATGGATTAGTGACTCCATGATTGGATTATTTGATTTACTTGTCAGACTCTAGTATAGTGCACCATGGGTGCCCAGGGCCTGTAAATCAAATGCTGCTGGTGGGCTTGCAGCACTGATTGTGCCACCCACAGAAGCAGCTTGTAAAGTGTGTCTCAGGCCTGCCATTGCAGAGCCTGTGTGCAGTCTAGTACTGCCATGTCGACTTGGTAAGTGCACCCACTTGCCAGTCCCTAAACCTTCCCTTTTCTACATGTTAGCCACCCCTAAGGTAGGCCCAAGGGCAGGGTGCATTGTAAGTAAAAGGTAGGACATGCCCTGGTGTGTGTGGCATGTCCTGATAGTGAATTACAGCCAATTTCGTTTTTCACTATTGCAAGGCTACCTGTCCCCATAGGCCAGAATGGGCAGTTTGATTATAACATCTTATAATCCTAACTGACCCAGGGAACATGGTAGAAAAACGAATTTAGTATGCCTGAACTCAGAATGATAAAATACATCTTTTAGTGAAGTTGGTTTTAACATTCTGTGTTTGAAAATACTACTTTTAGAAAGTAGGTATTTTCTTGCCTAACCATCCAGCTGCCTCTGCTAGGTTGTGTATTGCTTGTCTGGTTTGTGAGTGACGGGGGGTCTTGGCTCCAGCAGTCTGATGAGTCAGGGCTGGGCTGAATAGGACCCACATAGAATAGAGAGTAGGGGGAGGAGACTTCCTTTCACTGACCTGAGCCCTCATAGAATAGAGAGTAGGGGCGGGGATTTCCTTTCACTCCCCTGATGACCTCATAGAATAGAGAGTAGGGGAGGAGATTTCCTTTCAGCTACCTGGGCCAGGTCTGCTCTCACACAATGCTGTCTCCACCTCCTGCCAGGAAGCTGCACAGAACTGGTTTTGGTCAGGCACAGACACTCTCTGCCTTCAGAGAACAAAGACTTTTGGGTATAAATATTGGGGCCCAGACCCCAAGACTTTAGATCACTTCTGGAACAACAAGACGAACCTTTGCCAAGGAGAAGAACCAAGGAAGCTGCAGGAGTTTGGACTGCCCCTCTGCCAGTGTGCTGTTTGCTGGGTTGGCCTGCAGTGGTCTTCATTGCCAAGGAAAGGAGAAGGAACTTTCAAAGAACTTTCATCATCTTGCAGAATATTTCTCCAAGGGCTTGAACTAGAGCTTGCCTCCTGCTGAAGTCTCAGGGCTACAAGACTTCACCACCAGCTCCCTCCTGAATTCCCTTGCTGGGGATTCTGTCTGCAGAAGCCTGCGTGTCGCTGGGAGCTGGAAGCGCGACTCAACGAGAAGAAGCGTGTCGCTGTCGCAGCTGTTGCCGTCGCATCGCCGGAGAAGCGTGTCGCCGCCGCAGAGGCCGCCGCCGCATCACCAGAGAAGCGTGTCTTCATCGCAGCTGCCTGCCGTCGCATCACCGGAGAAGCGTGTCGCCACCGCAAGGGTCGCTGTCGCATCACCGGAGAAGCGTGTCGCCGTCGCAGCTGCCTGCCGTCGCATCACCGGAGAGGCGTGTCGCAGGGCCTGTCACGGCTCCAAAGTACAGAGTTCGCCGCATGGCCGTCGGGCGTGCACGCATCATCTTCACGTCGTCGCATCGCATCAAGGGCGCACTCTCATCGCATCGCACCGGATCGTCGCATCGCATCGAGGAGCCTGCTCTCCGCATCGCCCTCCCTGCGGACCCTTTGTTTGTTTTGCGATACGCATCCAAGGTACTTTTGTGAGAAACGTGTCGCATTTATCATCAACTTGAACTAAGTTACTTCTATCATCTTTAAGTCTATTTTAAGTACAGTATTGTGGATTTTTGTCGTTTGTGGTCTTGTGTTAAGTCTATATAAAGAATACTTATTTTTATAAAACCTGTGTGGTGTCCATCTGTAGTGTTTTCACTGTATTACTGTATGTGTTCACAAATGCTTAACACACTGCCTCTGAGATAAGCCTGTCTGCTCGTGCCAAGCTACCAAGGGGGTGAGCAGGGGTTATCCAGTAGTGTAATCCCATTTCCCTGACTAGAAGCAAGGGTCCCTATTTGGTCAAAGGTGTATACCATTGCCAACTAGAGACCACCAGTTCTAACACTCGGGGTGAATGTTTGCATTGTTCAGCATTCCGTCCATCATTTGTTCTTTCTGCTTTTGTCGCCTTAAGTGGGAAGGGTATGCCCAGGCGTGGGTCCCGTGCTCGCTGCGCCACTGGATTCAAGCTAGCCTGGCTGATGAGGGGTGATGGCCCGAAACCGGTCCCAGGATGCTTGTTTCTGGACCTGGCTTGGCAGTTCGGGCTGGACTGTTCCCATGCAGAGCATGGTCAACTGATTTGCATAAGGCTGGGTCGGAACTGGGGTGGCTTGGTGATCAAAAGAACAATGGATTAAACCCAGATTTTTGTGACTGGTGGTGAATGTTTGCATTGTTCAGCATTCCGGCCATCATTTGTTCTTTTTGCCAAAGTCCTAATGCCAGCAAAAACTAAATGCAGCACACAGTCAAAAACCGGAGGTCAGAGGCAAAAAGACTGGGGAAACCACGTCAAAAGATGCCAGGTCTAACACATATCTTGTCCCATTTCACTGGAACAAGCTTCCTTTGCAAAGATGTGCCAAGATCCATCAAAATTCCAAAAACATGGATGTTTTAACTGGTCTACCTGGGCTTGCCATTTGGTTGCCAAGCGCCGAGATACACCTTCGGGTGTGAGTCGTTTTGCGCTATTACAAATGTCTTTAATTTAAGTCTTGATGAATGCTGGAACATGTAACTTTATTCAAATGTAATAAATTGTGTTGTGATCAACCATCAGCCAGGCCTCATATTTCAACTACTTCATAGTCAATTATCGATTACACAATAGTCTCACCCTCTGGGCATATGCTTGGAACTTTAAAATAAACTTTCAATCTGTATGTGATCACTTTCCCCAGTCAATTGAGTTACACACTACCCTCTCTCTCAAAGTCGAACTGCCTTGCGGTTTCAGCACACAGAATCTCAAGAGGTTAAAATGGAATTATTGATCTATCCAGGACAGAGTTACTAATAAGAGGGCTACTAAACTCCTGGGAAAATCATGAAGGGAATCTCACAAGGTTGGTAACAGTTTATTAAGGAGCTTATTTCCTAAATTTCCCAACATGCAGTGCAATTGGATCCATCTAATCTGCTCTGAGAGAAACTCCAGGAACTTCAGGAAGGTAAACCAAGCATTTAGAAAACTGAGGAAAAACCTGAATAGCAATCAAATAATAGGTAATCTAAGATTGGCAAGAATGACATCTTAAAAAAGATCTCTACTAAGCAAAAAACAGTACTGAGATAATTTCTAGACTAAACCCATTCAAGTAAGTAATGCAAAAAACTCAAATAAATTCTGGAAAATAGTAATTGAAATCAAGAGAGGGGCTTTGACTGCAAATAACGCGAAAATCGCTGATTCAACGTGGGCCGAACATCAGAAGACCCTATATACTGCAAAGAAGGAAGCCGGGGGGCCATTAACACCATTGGCTACCAGCTAATGCTAATAGATTTCAGCCTTTCAGGAAATCCCAACAGACCACATGAAGTCAAAAAGACAACAACTACTGAGCCTCTGTCATATGAGCCAGAGCAAATTGCTGATATTAATCATCCACAGTCGCAAAGATGGTGCTACCGGCCCGAACAGCCTCCTTCAAGCCATATTTAAAATCAACACTGAATTTTGGTCCGGAAAATTGGCACAGCTGTATAACTAACCTCTTGTGAATGAGTTTATTCCTAACTAATGGAGCGGTGCAATCATGCCCCCAATCTATAAAGGAGGCAATCAGGGACATCTTAAGGATTTTGGGGGTCCCTGCTCGGAACAACTATACATTTATTATCCATTTTCAGCTCATTCATGCCCTCAGCAACTATGGTCTAGTCATTGACAGCCCTCTTTGATGGCCCCCAAGCTTTAAGGGGACTCCAGTCCTTTAGGGGGACTCCATTCAGTGCAAAGCCTTTGAATATTTACAAGCCATTGGAGACCTGGGAAGTGGTTACTCAGTCATTTTGATAATTTTTGTGTTATGCCAGTGTCTGGGACTGTCTTGAAAGCTTAATGATGGGGCCCTTAGAAAGTTGGGCTTTGCCTATGCCTTAAAACGTCTCTGGAGGCAATAAGGCATCTCCAGCAAATTACCGCCTAATTACACTGCTGGATAACAACGCCAAATACTTTTCAACACTTCTGCTAAAAGATTTCAATGCCTGGGCTGAATCAGTAAAGATAATGCCAATAATTCAAACCAACTTCAGCCAAGGTACAGGTACCACTACAAATCTGCATGCATAATCAGTGATTGGCAACAACACCACGGTGAAAACCACCTCACTGTTTCTTTGTTTTGTGGATTTTAAATTGCATTTGACAGAGGTCCCAGAAACAGGTTATGGAAGAAAATGAAGAACTAGGGCATTCCTGCAAGCCTACTTAGAGCAGTACAACTCCTGCATCATAACACCTAGATGAGAGTGAAGGTCAGAAATGGACAGAGAGTTTCTCATAAAATTCCAACATCTATTGAGTTAAAACAGCGTTGTGTGGTAGCTCAGTTATTACTCAATCTATTTTTTGCCAATATTTCCAGTGAACCTTAGAATGTCAACTCACACCCACACTAAGCTCGGTGGCAAAATAATTTTGGATATGTTGTATGCGGATAGGTTGTCCTTATCAATAAATCTCATTGTTCTTTAACAACTCCTTAAGAAGCTATACGATTACATAGTCCCCGACAAATTAGAAGTCAATCTAAATAAAACCAAAACAATGGCATCTGAAAACATATATATCTCAAAACAAATGGAGCATTGTATTTAAACAACTGTCAATTCAAGAGGGTCCGAGAATGCATATATTTAGGATTAATCATTGACCGTAGAGGATCATTCCTTGATCATAAGCAGCGAATTCAAGCAATGGCATGTGTCCTATTATCAGGTTTGGTTACTTTATAAAAAACCTCAAGGGCCCACTACTTGACCCAAAGCTGAAAGTAATTGATGCCAAATTACTACCTACTATTAGTAACAGTTGTGAGGCCCTGCAAGGGAGAGAATCAGTCATGTTGGATAAAATTGTTACAAGAATGTACAAACAATTATTTAATTTACCAAAATCTGCATCCCCGGCTCAGGTGCGACTGGAGTTTGGGATTGGTAAAAAGGTCATTGTAAGGTAAGGGGCTTATTTAAAATGCTTTCATAAACTTAGATCAAAGGATTATTCCTTAAATCACTTGCTCTAGGCCGAAATGACAAGTAGTGATGTTAAATTCCCTGACCAATTGTATATGGAAACTGCCCTTATTAATCTTCAAGCACAAGAACTGTGGGACGCACCAGCCACTTCACAAATAAAAATAAAAACATTAACAAAAGCACAAGAATATTGTAGCACAATCAGGATCAAATTGCTTTAACAAAACGATCTCATGCTTGGATGGTTATAAACAGTTATACATCATTGCGTGGTCAAGCTTATTTTTCAGTTGGATATCCAAGTTTCATTTAACATAAATGTATGCCTTGTAGGTCTATCACTGGCCCTTGCCCAAGTTTCGAGGTGGGATAAGGAGAGGTACAATAATCTGTGAAGACTGTAAAAAAAGAGAATAAATCATGAATCCATCTAGTCTGCATTTGTTCGGCGCTCTCAATGGAAAGACGCAAGCTGCTAAGACAATTTTTCAATATAAGGAATATACAAACGTGCTGGCAATCTATCTTGTGCTCGTTAAACCCGAATGACCCTATTCTATACACGCCTTTGTGAAATTTCTGTTGGTGGAAAATAAGCTAAATGCTTGAACAGCTGGGTGTGCTATGTTTCATGTGATTTAGAGTTATGCTTGAGTATGCATTTTCAGCCCATCATACTTTTTTTTATTGTGCTCTGATCTTCCATTAATTTTAAAACAGATCATAATGCAATGTTCAACAGTATTTTTTAATGTTTTACTGGATCATGCAAAGGTTTTAAGTAATTAAGCATGAATAAAAGTACGTATGTGTTGTTATGCGGCTCGGAAAAAGACTAGACGCAGAAAAAACTGCTTACTCGAAAGTGCAGTTTTAAAAAACTTGGAATGCACACAACGAACAAGGGGAGCGACAGGCCCAAGATGAACAAGCATTGGCAAAGCAATAGGTCTCTCCTGTGCAAAACCTATTGGCTTTGCCAATGTCTTTTAGCTAAGTGTTACAGCAGCATGGTTGCTGTTCAGCATGGCTACAATTTAGTAGTGTGGCACAGAGGAGAGTGGCACAGAGTGGTGTGTAGTGGAGTAATGTAGAGCAGAACGGAGTGGCGTGGAGAGGCATGGAGCATAGTCGAGTGGCATAGGCTGGAGTGGCGTAGTGTGAAGTGGCGTGGAGTAGAGTACAGTAGAGTGGCATAGAATGGAGTGGCGTAGAGTACAGTAGAGTGGCACAGACTGGAATGGCATAGAGTGCCATAGAGTGGCATTGTATGGAGTGGAGTAGTGACGTGGCGTAGAGTTGTGTGGCGTGGAGTGGTGTAGAGTGCTGTAGACTGGCATTGCACTGAGTGGAGTAGAATATAGCAGAGAGGAATAGAGTGGAGTGGCGTAGAGTGGCAGTGGGGCATTGTATGGTATAGAGTAGAGTTGCGTAGAGTGGCGTAGAATAGAGTGGCATAGAGTAATGTGGTGTAGAATAGATTTGAATTGCTTAGAGAAGAGTGGCATTATGTGGAGTAGAGTAGAGTGGCACTGCGTGGACTAGAGTAGAGTGGGGCAGAATAGAGTAGACTGGTGTGCAGTGGCGTAGGGTGGCATAGAGTAGGGTGGAGTGGCATGGAGTAGAAAGGCTTAGAATGGAGTGGTGTGGCATGGAGTGGCATAGAGTATAGTGGAGCAGACTTTCATAGAGTAGGATGGCACAGGGTGGGGTGGCATTGTGTGGACTGGAGTAGAGTGGTATCGAGTGGAGCAGAGTACAGTGCCGTAGAGTGGAGTGGCATAGAGGGTCAAAGAACAGAGTGGCGTAGAGAAGAGTGGCGTAGAGAGGGTGGAGTGGAGTAGAGTGGCCTGGAGTGGCATAGAGTGGAGTGGCATAGAGTTGCATTGTGTGGAGTGGAGTGGTGTAGAGTAGAATGGAGTGGGGCAAGGTGGAGTTGAGTAGAATGGCAGAGTGGCGTGGCATTGTATGGCATAGAATGGCAGAATAGAGTGGCGCAGAATAGAGCAGAATGGCGTACAGTAGAATGGCGTAGAGTGGGTTGGAGTAGAGTGGGGGAAGAGTGGAGTGGCATAGAGTGGAGTGGCGCAGAGTGGAGTGGCGCAGAGTGGAGTGGCGCAGAGTGGAGTTGAGTTGCATACAGTGGCACTATGTGGAATGGCAAAGAGTAGAGTGGCACTGCGTGGACTAGAGTAGAGTGGCATGGAGTGGCGTAGAGTTGAGTGGAGCAGAGTGGAGTAGACTGGCATGCAGTGGAATAGAGTGGAGTGGCATAGAGTAGAGTGGCATAGAGTAGAGTGGCATAGAGTAGAGTGGCATAGAGTAGAGTGGCATAGAGTAGAGTGGCATAGAGTAGAGTGGCATAGAGTAGAGTGGCATTGAGTGGAGTGGCATTGAGTGGAGTGGCATACAGTGAGTGGCATACAGTGGAGTGGCATACAGTGGAGTGGCATACAGTGGAGTGGCATAGAGTGGAGTGGCATAGAGTGGAGTGGCATAGAGTGGTGTAGAGTAGGATGGAGTAGAGTGGGGTGGTGCAGAGTAGGGTGCCGTAGAAAGGCGTGGAGTAGAATGGAGTGGCATGGTGTAGAGTGGCGCGGAGTAGAGCAGTGTAGAGTAGAGTGGCGTAGAGTGACATGGAGTGGCGTAGAGTGGAGCAGAGTAGAGTTGCGTGGAGTGGCGTAGAGTGAAGTGCCCTAGAGTAGAGTGGCGTAGAATAGGGTGAAGTGGCTTGACATAAAGTGGAGTGGCATAGTGTGACATTGTGTGGAGTGGAGTGGTGAAGAATAGAATGGAGTGATGTAGAGTAGAATGGAGTGGGGAAGGGTAGAGTGAAGTTGAGTAGAGTGGTGTGGTATAGAGTGGTGTAGAGTGGCATGGAGTAGAGTAAAGTAGAGTAGTGTAGAGCAGAGTGGAGTAGAGTGGCATTGTGTGCAATGGAGTGACGTAGAGTAGAATGGAGTGGTGTGAAGTAGAATGGAGTAGAGTGGAGTGGCGTAGAGTGGCGTAGAGTACAATACAGGAGTAGCATACAGTATAGTGGAGTGGCGTAGAGTGAGTGGAGGAGAGGGCAGCGGCGTGGAGTTAAGGGGCGTAGAGTGAAGTGGTGTAGCGTAGAGTGACACAGAGTAGAGTGGCATGCAGTAGAGTGGCACAGTGGCATTGTATGGAGTGACAGAGTGGGGTGGAGTAGAGTGGCATTTTGTGGACTGAAGTAGAGTGGCATGTAGTGGCATAGAGTAGAGTGGCAGAGAGCAGAGTGGCAGAGAGTAGAGGAGAGTGGCATAGAATGTAGTGGCATGGAGTGGAGTGGCATAATGTAGAATAGAGTATGGGAGAGTAGAGTAGAGTTGTGTTGAGAAGAGTGGTGCGGTGTAGAGTGGCGTGGAGATGAGTAAAGTGGAGTAGAATAGATTGGCGTAGAGTGGAGTGGCATAGAGTAGTGTGGCACAGAGTGGCATGTAATGGAGTGACATAGAGTCTCAATGTGTGCAGTGGAGTGGCGTAAAGTAGAATGGAGTGGGGTAGAGTAGAGTAGAATGACGTAGAGTAGAGTAAAGTGACATACAGGGGAGTGGCATGGCATAGAGTGGTGTAGAATAGAGTGGTGTGGCATAGCGTGGAGTGGAATAGAGTGGTATTGTGTCTAGTAGAGGGGTAGAGTAGGTTGGAGTAGCATAGTGTGGGGCAGAGTGGAGTAGAGTGGTGCACAGTCGAGTGACATAGAGTAGACTGGTGCAGAGTACAGTGGAGTGGAATAGGATACAGTGGAGTGTGGCAGAGTACATTGCAGTGGCAGAGTAAAGTGGAGTGGCAGAGTACAGTGGAGTGGCATAGAGTACAGTGGAGTGGCATAGAGTATGGTGGAGTGGCGTAGAGTAGAGTGGCACAGAGTAGAGTGTAGTGGCGTAGAGTGGATATGCATAGAGTATAGAATCTGTGTTTTTGTGTCACAGTGTTTTAGAGTAGTGTGACTGGTGCCACCGCAGTTGGCAGCAGGCTCATGGGTGCTGCATTTTTTTTTTTTTTTACTGATTTAAAAGCACCTTCTGCAGACTTTCAGTGTGTCAAGCAATGTTTGAACAACATTAACAATGGCACAATAACTCTGTAATTAAAGCATGTGCTGGCAAGAGATCACAGTTATGTCAAATGGCAGCTTTAATTCCTAATAAAGTAGCAGAGAGAGTTAATATGCCTGCTGCAAAGAATGTGTAGTGCATATCACAGAAATGTATTTTATATGGATCGCTAAGTTGGTTTCTGCTTAGACCTGTGGGTGGGTGGAGGAGGGATTCTTAGAGTGGTGCTGAGATAATGGTGTCTGTTTCTTTACAAGTAGCAGAAAGGTAAATGTTACAACTTTTGCATTTGTGCATATAAGCACAAAGTAGCGAAATTACTGCCCTGGAGCCAGTTGACTTGCTGCCTGAATGAAAGTTAGGACTTTGTAAAAGCATAGGGGAGTGGGTAGGGGTGAGGTGAGGTGAGTCTAGGGACAGAAGAGGAATATGTACATAGTTGAAATGAAGTTGATGTTCATTGTGCTTGTGTTGGGCATGGTGCCACTGTACCTGCTGCACAAATGTAATGTCCGGTCTAGTAAGTGTTGTTTAGAATGACTGATAAAGAGAGGTGTGTTGTTGGTGTGTGTGCCCCGTAGCAGGGTGATATGTTGTGGTGTTAGAAAACAATAGCCATGAAAGAGCATACTTTGTATTTTAACATGGAGCGAGGGTCAAAATGTATATTCTGGTGTAGGCAGTGTGTGGTATCCCTTAGTACAAGTAAAGGAGGTGTGTTCTTTTTGTCTGATTAAAAAGTAGGCTGAAGAATTAGCATAGGTTTAATGTTTCCATGAGTTCTTATCGTCCAGAAGGTTATTCGCCAAGAAATTCAACCTGTTACACATGCTTTCAATTACAGTGATGACATACTGGTATTTGGGACAACACAAAAGGAACATGACAAGGCTCTTACAAAGTGTGCAATTACTTGCTGATGCAGGTCTCACTCTGAATGCAGCAAAGTGTGAGTTTCACAAAACCAAACTTAAATTCTTTGGGCACATATTCTCTGATGGGGAATGACTCAACTTCATTGTGAGATCCAGCACGCCAGAAGCTCTATTCATTGAACAGATTATTGCTGCTACCAATGCAGATAAAGACATGCTCATCCTCAAAAACCTCATCACAACGCAATCTTGGAAAAAAAAGTATTCAACCCTTTGCTGATGATGTTAAATTTCATGAGAGCCTGAGACAGCAAGTCATTGAGCTAGCCCATGAAGGACATTGTGGCATTGTAGCCACCGGAAGAGCCCTAAGAGACTGAATGTGGTTCCCTTGCCTAGAGGAACGAGTTAAGAAAGAGCTAAAAGCGTGTCACCTTTGTAACTGTTTATCCCCCAAGGTGACGCAGCAGCCACTGACAATGTCTGACCTTCCTGCGCATGCCTGGGAGAGAGTTGCAGTTGATTTCTTTGGGCCTCGAGGAAATGGACATCATCTCATGGTAGTCACTGATGAATATTTGCATTTTCCTTTGGTGGCAGACTTATCATCGACAACCCATGACAAAGTCATCAAGCGCTTGATGACATCTTTGCAACGTGGGGCCTTCCTGCTATTCTCAAATCTGATAATGGCCCGCCTTTGAATAGAAAAGAATTCGAGGAGTTGTTCGACTAAATGTCAAGCATCAAAAGAGTGCACCTCTCTGGCCCCAAGCCAATGGTTTTGTTGAACAATTCATGGGCACCCTCAAGAGGGTAATTCAACAAGCATCGATAGAAGGAATCGATCTAAACCAAGCCATGTGTCAAGCCCTTCGTGCCTATCAATCAACTCCTCCCTCCACAACTGATGAGAGTCCCGCCACCTTGTTATTTGGGAGAGCCATCAGAACCAAACAACCACAACTGGCATCGGACCGATCAATGAATGTCAATTAGGTTTGCGTCACAAACACTTCTCGAAAGTGCAAATAAAAACATATTCTGATAAGCACTGGCAGGCCCAAGAAGCAGGGGACTGGGTACTGGTCAAACAGAAACGGAAAACGGACACTCTGCTGGCTGTCGAACCTTTGAGGGTAGAAAAGTAACAAGCATTGGCATAGCCAATAGGTCTCGCCTTTGGGACCTTATAAGTGTTTAGCCAGAGATATTGGCAATGTTTTTAAGGTATGTTGTAGAGCAATGTAGCTGCTATGTTCAATACTGTAAATTTTGTTTACAGTATGCCTCTCCCTGCATTGGAACAGGGGCAGGTCATTTCTCTTTTTTTCTGCAAATTTATATAGCGCAAACTTGACCCGAAGGTTTTGGAGCGCTTTACATGAGCTCTAGTTACGTTACACAAGGACACTTTAATATGCGGCCTACCAGCGTGTGCTGAGAGAAATTTCGCAAAACTGCCCAATGATTAACATGGGTTTCTCAAAAACAGGCATTTTTTGTGAGTAAGCACAGTGGTCGCACAAAGTAGCGGTAAGCAGTGGCGAGGTAAAGCCCAACAAAAGATGTATGTTTTTGTGTTAATCTAGGAAGTCTGCTAATTATATAAATTTGAAAGCTTCGTGCAGCCCGTGACATGCCAGCTATGCCGTTTCACTGATTAGTTTTGAAAAAGTATGAATATGATAAGGAACTGTGAATGTGTGTGCGCTGCTGGGATATCTAATTAACTGGAAGTTATGTAGTTAACTTTCAAACAACACCACGACCCCCACCTTTACAAACCTTACCTGGTGCACGCGCTGCACGGAATTCGGAGCATTAGGTGCGCAGTGGTCACAGGGCTGTGGTTGGAGCATTAGGTGCGCTGCAGTCACAGGGCTGTGCTTCAAAGCGCCACGAATCTGCAGGCCCCACTTGTAGCGCTGTTTACAGTATGCCTCTCCCTGCATTGGAACAGGGGCAGGTCATTTCTCTTTTTTTTCTGCAGATTTATATACCGCGAACTCGACCCGAAGGTTTTGGAGCGCTTTACATGAGCTCTAGTTACATTACACAAGGACACTTTAATATGCGGCCTACCAGCGTGTGCTGGGAGAAATTTCGCAAAACTGCCCAATGACTAACATGGGTTTCTCAAAAACAGGCATTTTTTGTGAGTAAGCACAGTGGTCGCACAAAATAGCGGTAAGCAGTGGCGTAGTAAAGCCGAGCAAAAGATTTATTTTTTTGTGTTAATCTAGGAAGTCTGCTAATTATATAAATTTGAAATCTTCGTGTAGCCCGTGACATGCCAGCTATGCCGTTTCACTGATTAGTTTGGAAAAAGTATGAATATGATAAGGACCTGTGAGTATGTGTGCGCTGCTGGGATATCTAATTAACTAGAAGTTATGTAGTTAACTTTCAATCCAGAAAGTTGTGGCGCTTGTAATGTGCTGTAAAAAAACAGAAGGAACAAGAACGGCCGCAAAAGTGAAAGCAGATCACGCAGAAAATTAATTAAATAAACAAGCGCGGTCCCCAAAGTGAAAGCGGACCGCGCTACAGATAATAACAAACAAGGAAGAGTGGGAGGGGGTGCAAACATGGAGCGCAGGCTGCAAATGAAAACAAGCAGCTCAAGAGGAGTGGTGGGGGCGGGCACAGGAATGCAGCTGACGCCCTGCGCGCCGCTGCTCGCTCCCGAGAGCAAAACGCCGTGAGAGTCAACGTTACAAAAAGAGGTGGGACATGCACCCGCCTTTACCCATTTGCGTGCTTTCATTCTTGAAAGACACACGCAAAAGCCAATCCTATGCGTGGGGGGAGTCAGACCCACACGGAGTAGTTTTGAGTAGTTAAAAGAAGTCTCGCAGAGCAGCGGATGCGCGCTACGCTAGGCTCGACCTAAAAAGGGCACATGGTGACAGCTCATCGTCCCGGAAAATCCATCACACAGGGCTTGTCACACTTTAAAACCTACCTCAATGTTCGTCAGCTCCTGCAATCACAAGTGAAGTGACCCCACCTGAATGTCCAGATCAAACATCTGAGAAAATGTCATCGGTGCTCAATCAAGGTGCACCTCTTCTACCTCATACCACCAGATCTGGCAGGCCAGTGCCAGCGCCTCGACGACTCATTGAGGAACTATGATACTCATAGCTGCCAAGGTTTCAGATTGCCATGTGTGACATTATGAGTGACATTCCAACGACTATGAGTGACACTTTCTCGCGAGCAAAAATCATGCAATGAAGACTAGGGAAACTTCTAAATATCAGAAATTTACAGCCATTTGAGCAACAAGAAACACCAAGAACTTCTTGAAACTGCTGCAGAGCACCAGAAATGGAAGGACATTAGTGGCAAAACACGCACCGGCACCCGTAGTCTAAAGATAATACCTCAGCCTCAAGTGAAGTACTCTGGTTCCCAAGAAGGATGACAAGACAGAGCAGCCCTGCGGCCTGCTGAGATTACTGTCTGCAGAATTAAATGAAATCTGAGATCTCTTGCAGATGTAAACCTGAAGGATGACGAGACAGAGCAGCCCTGCGCCTGTACATACTGTCTCTCAATTAATTATCAGATCATCTCATCTCAATCATCTGCAATGCGTGGTGCGCTCCGCGCTGTGAAGTAATCATGTTACAACTGATGAGAGCGGACAGGGGGCCTCTGAGGAATGATGACGCGAGTCTTAACCGACCCCCTCCCCCCCCCCCCTCGCCCAGCCGGGCCCCAGTGCCGAGAGAGCAGCGAGAGCCTGGATAACCCCAGTCCCCAGTTAGTCAGGGCACCCATGATAAGGATGAGGAGACAGAGCAGCCCTGCGGCCGTGCCTGCAGATTTAGTGTGATAAAAACAGATCTGCAGATAAACCAGGCTCACTCAGAAGGATGATGAGACAGAGCAGCCCTGCCTGCAGATTTTAAACTAAATTGATTGTGTGTGTCAGACTGAAATAATTTATCAGAGATGATCAGACTGTGCGTGCTGCTCCGTGGCGGCGCTAATGTCACAAGCACTAATTAAACTGTGTAAACTAAAGTCTGCCTAGCGCATAACTTTGGCCAAAGTAAACACTTACTTAATGAACTAGAGTTCAGACTGCTGCTGTCTCTGCGTCCCGGTCCGTCCGGCGGCCGCGGCGTGAGCCGCACAGGGACCCGCGGCTGCACAGCACACTGCATCATGCACTCTGCACTCTTCTCCCAGCAGAGTGACTCACTGACTCGTCCCCCGCCCGGCCACACTTTGCGCCTGCGATGCCTCTGATGCGCGGCGGCGGCGCGGGCGGCCATGTGTCCCGTCGGTCATGAGTGACTAAATCAGTCACTCACTCACTGCTCGGTCCGGCAACGCTGCCGGGTTTTATTGAATTTGCGGCACAGTCAGCAGCGGCAGCGCACGGTTTTGTCCATGTATGCATTCTTATAATTGGAAGGAATATTTCAGTCACATGCTCCTTTCTTCTAGGTCTTGTTGAATTTGATCTGACGTTCTATGATGTCATCGTTGGGCTAAAATGCATATGATGTCATCTCGGAGGACTCGACTCTCAGATTGAGTCCCCCGCCACTTCTGACCTCACTTCCTCTTCCTCCAGCCCAGGACGTGACGTACTACGGTCACATCCGGAGATTGGGCCCCCTGGTGTGCCACAGCGTTAGCAACCACTGCTGAGCCTGCCTGGGCAGGCCCCGCCCCCCGGTCTCGGTAATTGGCAGAGTGTGAGTGTCACTCAGTGTGTCTGGTGCGCGTGGTGTGTCTGAAAGCCGCCGTGGCACCGGAAATATAATTATGTTGCCAGCACAAGTCAGCCACCGGGCAGATTTAATTTGTAACAATACATTGTAGCACTCTCAGTCACTCCAGAGCTGAATTAACTACTAACTTACTGCCCAGTGCCTGCAGCAAGTCTGCAGGGAGCAGCTGGCAGGCGCCGGCACCCTGCGTAGCCAGAGTTTCAGAGTGGCAGAAATGCGTGACAATGCATTTCAGTGCGGTGATGCGTCACACCACACTGAAATGCGTTAGCGTCACACCTGATGCGTGATACTTGGCAGGCCTGGATACTAATGTTGTCTATACTTTTTATTTAACAAAGGGAGAGATGTAGCGGCACACTGGGACCCTTGCGGTTCTAGGCGGACTCTAAACAAGAATTATGTAATCTACTGGGAGGTGTTAGTATACAAGTTATGACGCAACATGTGTGGTGGGTGATCATATGCTGAGGAATAAAGACTCCTGTTGCAGGGCTCCATGTGTGGCGTGTTCATTTGCATGCTCCCGGGCTGGGGAAGATACTACACACTCTTCTCTACTTTCGCCACTCCACTCTACGACACTACACTCCACATCACTTTTAGCCATGCTGCTGTGCAACATGGCTAAAACACTTTAGCATAGCCAATAACTTTTGCATAGGTGAGACCTTTTGGCTTTGCCAATGGCAGTTTCATTAAGCCACTAGTAAATCCAACCATTGTCAGAGTTCATTAAGTGGCCAACCACAATTCCGCTCTCACATCAGAGACAAACTTAACACTCAGTGCGCCACAGTCTTCCCTTCCGCAACGACTGTCCTGAGTAAAGGGAAAACACAATACCTGAACAATCGTTAAGTTGCTCACGACCCTCCAGATCTTGGATACTAATGTTTTTTTCACACTCCACAAGAAGAATTTGTGGAGCTCCTCACTTGCCAAAAATCCTCAAGTACTCGCGTGTTGAAGTGTCAAGAAAGAGATCCCAAATTGTATTTTTGGTTTACATCATGGTTTAAACCATTCAAGCCGCATCCTTAACTACAGCCACGCCTCTTGGAGAGGTTTCCTAGTTACGGATCGTTGGCCACGCCCCTATTAGAGAACTCCCCACCCCTTTTTCATCTCATTTAAAGCACTGAATATCTTTTTAATAAAGTCAGAACCTACAGCTACGGATTCGCATAGGCAAGTAAGCAGAGTTGTATTACTGTCGTAAAAAACTCGCTTGAGGTATAATTCACTCTCTTCGAAATAGAGACAGGGGTGAAGACGTGTAGGTAACACGTTTAAGATGGCCACCTAACTGCACACTTGCACAGAAATGCAGCCTACTGTCAGCTATTGAGCTTGCAACGAATGACATTTTACCCTTAATTTCAGTACTTCCGGGTCGCATGTCAAGACCAATCCCATAGCTGAACATATTTCCATTGTCATCTAAGAGTGGGAGGGACTCATAACGTGTAAGGCGATCTAGGAGTGGAGTAAATGTGTCACTTCGGCCAATCCTCATGTGTGACACATAATTCTGCAGTGCCCATTGGCTGTGGTGCCCGCACGTGCCCCTGCGGTGAATAAACACTGTCCGAGTAGTCCTCCGCCGGCTTGGGGGAAGCCTTTGCAATTTGGAATCAGCTGGACGGTGATCTAAGGTGAGTTAGAGTCTATCATGGACCAGACAGTAAACTTGAGTCATAAGGTGACAGTCTCTAATGCACTACACAGGCCAGCTGGCGCCTCCCACAATTCCAGGCGGCAGGGAGGAAAGAGGGCTAAACGAGGTGTAGGATGAAAACAGGGAAAGTGGAGAGGGTTCTATCCAGCAGTTGTTTCGGTGGTATGATTGGCGGATGTATAAATTCACGACTGACAGGCGGCCTGGGCGAGGCTGCGGGGTGATGCCAGCCCTCCCGGTTGCTGCCTTCAGTGTTGCCAAAGTTTCTGTTTTCAGGCCGGGTGGCAGACTGGCAGGCAACACAACTGGATATGAGATGGAGCCACTAAAAGGCTTACATTGTAGTTTTACCAGTTAATGACTTTGATATGCGGGTTGTTACTTGCCACTGGTTGTATTTGACTGTACTGTATTAGGCACCTTTTATGATTTAACCTGTTACGGCATTGCAAATCAGATGGCCAACTAGTGTGGACTGGGAACATCTGGGGAAAATCCCCAAATACGTTTAGAGTGTGTTCGAGGAGGTTTACGCTTCAACGGAAGAATGTTGTTCGATTCTTAAGTGGTGAATACTAAGGTGACTGACTACAGCTATCATTAACAATGAACCGGAATAGTGGCCCCTCTATTAAAAAAATTAAAAAGAAAACAACAAAAAAAAGCACTTAACTGTAGTTTGTTTTGGTCACAGGCTATCGGAAAAATAACACTCCTGTTGTGCATCTAGAATCTGATGCCCAATTCTTTGCAGTTTCTCCCCCAAAGTGTCAAACATACTTATTGCCCTCAAACCGTGTCTCTGGTAGAGTGAAACGTGACGTTGTAATGCTAAGGATGTGGCCGCTATGTTCTGTACAACGAGTTCTTAATTTCTGAGCACTTCAAAGAAAAGAACGTTCGGTGAAACAAAAGTGCAAGATTACTCAGGGCTATTGCCACGCCCCCTTGGCTGCACAAACCGTTTATGAGCTTTTAAATTGATTAACTGTCTTAGTTACCGTCACTTCTGCCGGCATTGACAAAGTACGAATTGAGTTCGATGAAAAATATCATACTGATAATGTAGGCTTCTTTTTGAAGTGTGTGTTTATTTTGTTTTTTTTACTCTGTCAAATGTTCTCCTCTTTTATTGCACTTAATCAGGAACACACGCAATACAAATAGAGCAAGTGTTGTTGTCATGAAGGAATGGCTGAACATAAACGTTAATTTATATCCAACTGTATAATGATTATCTTAATTTTGCTGAATATATGCCCCACACACATTTTAGGTCTTGCTGATGCAGGTTACCTTTGCTATTAGTCTTAACAACAATGCCTTCTGCTTGCCTATTGCCCACAAATATGATGTGCTTTTTAGAACGCGACTACCCTGACGAGACCATGCTCCGTGCTAGCATAAAATACACAAATTCCTAAAAATATGCTTCCAAAAATATTGTAAATATAAGTGAGTGAATGGTAACACTACAGTTATGTGCCGTAGAAAGTAATCTAAACATACTTTATCTATACATATAGTCAAAATATATATATTTTTTGCAATATTGTGAGCACAGTTGTTTTTGTAGTGTTTTCTGTGACGATGTCTTATTTTGTACTTTTGATTTTAAAAGGGTTTTAGAGTATTCACTGAACAAATGTAATTAATAGGAAATGTGCGAGAGTACTTTGTAGCCAGTATGCTTTTGTCCGTAAGCAAGGCTTACTCCAAATAATGTATGTGTAAATAACACTTAAGATTAAAATATAACACCTTTACTGAAAGAAAAAGCTTTTCGGGTCATGCAAAATAATCTTCAAAATTTCCTTATGTACTAATAAGGTTCTTTGGAATTATTTGGGGCAGACTAAAGAAAATGCTGAAAGATAAAGTGAGTTCTAATAATATTGTACTGTCATTTGATCAACCTGACCCATTTTATAAGATGCTACATGTCGCTTGCACACTTCGAATTTCCAAGAGGGGATCTGGGGACGGGAAATGGGTAGTTTTAAAAACGGGATGGCGAGTGCGGGTGTTAGAAGAGTTCTGGTGTGATTGGCAGAATCCTAAAGGAAAAAGGAATCATTCCAGTTCCTGAAGTGGAAGTTGGAGTCATTGAATACGGAAGATCTGAATAGTATGTTAATTACTTAGTCCTGTCAAAAAGAGAGTAGGCTACTGTGAAGGCAGGAGATGACGTCTGCTTCATTCTAAAGGTGTAGCAGATGATTAGGGTGAAACATCGGGGAAGGCCTGTTAGAAGAGTATGATATTAAACTCTACTAACTTTGGAAATGATTTAGTCCTGCCAAAAAGTGAGCAAGTTACAGTGAAGACAGGAGATGATACTCCCTTCATGCTAAAGTAGTGTCAGAAGATTATGGTGAAACATCGTAAAAGGCCTGTTGAAACAGCATGACAATCGGCTCTCTTCTCACTTAAAAAAAAAAAAAAAAAAATATTTATTTATTTTTAACAAAGGTTACAGTATTCAACAATAACCAATTCCACTTAACGTTTTCACATTGCAAGTTGACCAGCAATACAGTACAAAAATGTTCTGAACAGTGTGTCTTAGTTGACCCGAACCTTACAGGCTTGACCACCTTAACTACGATCTGCGGGACCATATTAGGATGTGTATGGTACAACACATTCGTCACCCTTGGACCTCATCAACTGTCCGGTTGAGGTTGTGTGGCTGTATCGGCAGTATTGGCCTGCTCCAGGAGATATGTCCGAAGGGGGGCCCAAATGTCTCGAGGACGGGAAGATGGCGGGAGGAGTTCAGCATAGGTGGTTAGCTGTTCTTGGCAATAGACTAGGTCATTCAGCCAGACTTTGAATTTGGGTGCCCTCCCCCTTCCCCACCTGCAGGCTACCCTTCGCCTGGCAAGCAGGAGTGCCAGAGAGATGTATTTCCGCAAGCAGGCGGTCAGTGCTTTGGTGTACCCTAATAGTGTAACAAGAGGGTCTTCGGGGATGTGCAGTCCTGTCATTCGGTCAAGCGCTCCCAACACCTCCGTCCAATAACTGCGAATGGGAGGACAGTCCCAAGCTAAATGTTTGAAGTCAGCCCCTTCCCTCCCACAGCGGTCGCAGCGGTCGGTGTCACGAAGGTGGAGGCGCATCAGGCGCGCGGGGGTATAGTAGAGACGGTGTAGATGCCGATAGTGGATGATGCATAGCCTGCTGTTAACGGAGACTTTCCCGGTTTGTTGACAGCAGAATGACCACTGGTCGTCAGTGATGGGGGAGTCTAGTTCTTCCTCCCAGCGGGTCCTAGCCGGAGGGGTGTCATACATGCAGTCTTTTTGGGTGGTGCGGTAGAGCATTGAAATGGCATGCGCAGGGGTGTCTTTCTGAAGGAGATTATGCAGTGGAGCAAGTGTAGGAGGTTCCTGCGGAAAGCACGGGGTGAGGGTCCTAACATCCTGTTTCAGTCGGATATAGTAAAAGCGTTCCAGGGGGGGTGGGTGGGTTAGTGCCAAAGAATTCCTCACTAGTACGAAATGTGCCTTTTGTATACAGCTGATACCATGTCTGAATCGCGAGCTTGCGGAGGAGATGGCAGCATCCGCCCTCCCGCGCGACTAGAAGGTCCAGCCGGCCTCGGAGAGGCAGCAAGGGGGAATATAACGTAGTGATGTGGAGGCGGTGGGCCAGGTCGTGCCAAGCGCTGGTAGTGCAATCTACAGTGGAAGAAGCGAGTCGACGCGGGATGGCAGGCGCACGTAAATATGCGGAGTAGGGGGTTGAGGACATGTAGCCGTCCTCAATTGCTAAGTGAGGCATGTAGGGGGGGGGTCCATCCAATATACCGCAAAATGGGCCTGGGCACAGCTGAAATACAGCTCCAGATCCGGGATCTCAAAACCTCCCGCGCTGAAGGGCCGTGTGAGAGTGTCACAGCGTAATCTAGCTTGTTTCCCTCCCCAGGTGAGGCGAATAAGTTGGGTTTTTAGGGCTTGAAAGAAGTGTCTACTGGGGGCGTAGGGGATGTTGATGAAGAGCTAGAGCAAGGCTCTCTTCTCACTTTGATATGATTTTGCAGGGGTGTGGAATTTAATAAAATATCTACTGGTCCTCGGGACAGGTTGCTTCATAAATCTACTTGTCCTGTAACAAAATCCACTTGTCCCTTTTGTGCCATGTAATGCGGTGACAAATAACGGCAGCAATCTCATTATATAAGAGTTCTGATATAGAATCTAATTATGCCAGGGCTGGTACCATAGTAGGGTTTGAATACTAGCAATTCCCTTATGTTGCTACGTTTCTGCAGGTCTACATACTGGGGCTGAAAGTAGTGGTAAGCAATAGTTCAAGGCTTGGAATGCCCTTTTGCATGATTTAAGGGTTTTCACCAACTCTTTTCTAATCTTTTCCCATACTGAAAAAGGTTGGAAATTTACTCCTGACAGTGGCAGACATAAAACCTCTTCCAGGGTTGGGGAAAAAGGGTTGGAAGAAAAGTGAACTTGAAATATTCAGATTTTCACACGAGCAAATCTACACATGCACATTTGCTCATGCTAAAATGCAGTTCACAAATATTTTTTAAGAGTACTATTTCTTGGCCTGCTTCTGTAAATTCTTATGAATTCACGGAAACTGTATATATGCACTTAATGCAAGGATATATACCATGGATGCACTTTTGATACTTTCTTTAATAATTGGGCCTTGCGTTAACCATGACCTTTTGTGTTTAATCTCTCTCTCTCGCTCCCTCTCCCCCCTCCCTCTCCCCCCTCTACCCCCCTCCCTCCCTCCCCCCCCGTAATTGGCACACAAAGTAGTTTTGCTCAGTGCCCGGAACTGCTGTGGCAATGTGTGCTTTTTGAGACCAAAAACAATTTTAGCTTTTTCCAATGCTTGTTAGAATGGTGAGGGCCCAGCAGCTCCCACACCGTTAAGGTTTTACAAAAACCATGCCCAAACAAGTCCCGCATTAACAAAACCAAAAGGCTGACCACCAATTTCAGAACTACTGGCTTTGCCAATGCTTGTTTATTTTTGTTTCCCATAATCGTATTTCAACTGGTTACACCGATTTTCCATTATGAATATTTTGGGGAAATACAAGCATACAACATGTTACTAAATGATGCTGCAAAGATATAGTACCTAAAATCTTACAGCAGTTTTGCGAAATGTTTTTTTTCCTACTTGCATTTTTTGGTGAACATTTTATTTTGAAAGCAAAGAATCATCACTCTTGCTTTCAAGCTTCTGCAAATATTTGCATATAATCAGAGAGCATTCTGGGAGCATTATACATAGCCTCATATTACTAAACTTTGAAAACGTGTGTACACATTTATACTGGAACCACCGTCAGTAGTGAAGGCCGAGCTTACAACATTTACTTTTAGTGCTCACCCTAATAATAAAGGCTTTGCATTAAAACCATAAATGCAAGTTCGAACAGCATTAACACATGGACACATATTACCTTAACTGTAGACAATGCCATTCCCTAATCCATTATGTGGTACTGTAAACTGGCAGCCAAAGGGTTTGTGCTGTAGGGGGTTGGGCCTACTTGTCCCAAGGACAAAATACACAGGAAAACTTGTTGACCTTGACCCCAAACAATATGTCCCGGGCGTCGGGCTATAGGAATTCCACATCCCTGCGTGTAGTGCGAAAGCAAATTATGGCAGCAATCTCATTATATAAGAGCTCTTCTAATAGCTTCTCTGATTATGCCAGAGCTCATAC
Organism: Calotriton arnoldi; assembly: GCA_963921515.1. Lineage (NCBI taxonomy): Eukaryota > Metazoa > Chordata > Amphibia > Caudata > Salamandridae > Calotriton > Calotriton arnoldi. Next base: position 1,439,487 of record CAWUFW010004146.1, read on the forward strand.
CATAGTAGGGTTTGAATACTAGCAGTCCATTTATTTTGCCACTTTTCCGCAGATCTACATACTGGGACTGTAGGTAGCGGTAAGCAATAGTTCCCCATGGTTGGAATGCCAATCTGAGTCTGTGCAAACCTCCTAACTTGCATGTTTTATGGGTTTTCATCAGCTCGTCTCTAATATTTTCCCATACAGGGAAAGGTTGAACATTTCTTCCTGACAAGGGCAGAAGTAAAACTTCTTCCAGGGTTTGGAAAAAAAGTAGGGCTCGAAAAATCATAAAATTGTTACTAGACCTGCAGGTCTAGTAACTTAGAAAATCTATTTGACCTAACTGTAATGCACTTGACCTCTGTCTCTGAAAGCCCTTGACCTCTGTCTCTGAAAGCCGAGCAAATGTGACCATTTAACAAGATTTAAAGGCATTTTTATTGCTCATTCACTCTATGAGCAATAAAGATGCCTTTCAATCTTATCTTGTCACATTTGCTCTGCTTTCAGAGACCGAGATCAAAAGTCAGTTGGTCTTTCTACTCGCCAGAAAGGGTGAGTAGGACCTAAAAATAGCTCATCCTAATTAAATCTGGTTCGCAAATGCAAGCAGATTTCTCGAGCCCTGAAAAGTGATAGGTGGGAAAGTGAACTTGTTTCCGCTCAACAGATTTTCGCTTGAGCAAATATACACATGCATATTTACTCTTGCTAAAATGCAGTTCACAAATATTTTCTAGGAGTACGATTTCGTTTTAAATTTTTTTTATTTAGTGCATGACTTCAATGTTGCAAATAGCACTTTTCAATTTTCAAACAATTTACACGTATAACGGGAAAGACAACATGCAAATATTAAATCACCAAATTCTAAATTACACGTGTCAATTAAACAAATAATCTATTGTGAAAGCAAAGCATATAATGGATCAGCAACATTTCCTCATGCACAATTTTATTAATTTCTTTACACCCTCTCCCACCCATCCGACCCCGCAGGGGTTAGGTGCACACTTATCATCCGTATATAAAAAGAAGAAAGAGGGGGAAAAAACCTAATAAGCTGTAAATATCTAAAGCAAAGGATCGGAGGTCAATTTAGGCCCTACTCTACCTCTCTAGCCATCTAGTCAGTGGTTCCCATATTTTTAGACCTTTCGAGCGGGACCGTAACCCTCTTTTTTCATAAATGGCTTTTTCAAAGTTATAATTCGCCACAAATCGTGTTAGCCATTGGTGATATCCGGGGGGGATGGATCTAACCAAGCTGAGGCTAGGCAGAGTCGATATACCGCCATGCCGATGAAGACCAATTGTTCTCCCGGCTTCCCTTGGAGTTCCTGGTCCACTCCAAGACAAATCAGGGAAGGAGAAAGAGAAACATCCCTCCCTAGTACCTCCTTTAAGAAATTTGCGATCTCTTGTTTTAGGTTATTTAAAGTATCGCAGGAGGCAAACATATGGTTGAGGTCCGCCTGATACAGAGAACACCGGGGGCTAGAGTCCCTCTCCCTGTCCCCTATTTAGCAATCTTTTTCGGGGTGTAGTAAAGTGAAAAACAAGATTTATAATACTGAGCTTGGAGCCGCGCTGGAATTAACAAACTTTGTGCTAGCTCAGTTGAATGGAAAAATAAGTCTTCAGAAATACCGATTTCCTCTTTCCATTTACTAGCCCGCGTTTCCATATCATCCGGCATTAGTGAGTTTAAGGAGTTATACACGGCTCCAATAGATGGTTGGTTCTTTATCAAGTTCTCTATAATAGGGTTATTAATAAATCCCGATGGGCCGCCACATTTTTTACGTAGAAAATCACGTACTTGCAGATACTTATAGAAGTCCCTCCAATCCAATTCATATCGTTCTTTAAGATTTTCAAAAGAAACAATATCAGATAAAGAATAAAAATCACCAAGTTTAGACAGGCCTTTGTCTTGCCATTTTTTAATTATTAAATCTTTAAAAATTTCGGGCAGATTAAGGTTCTTATAGATCGGTGTATAATAGTTCAGTCGACCCAGTCCTAGCATTTTACGAGCCTGTTTCATAATTCTGAAACCCGCGACCAACGTCTTAAATCGTACTTTCTTATAGTGGGAATCATTCAGGAACCTCCAAATCCATCCCCATGCATCTTTACCCATTATAAGTTCAATCAGTGTAGGTATACTTTCCAGTGGGTTATCTATTGGCTTATCGGATAAAAAGAGTAAGATTATACAAAAGGGTGGTTGCCCAATAATAAAATCTTATATTAGGTAGGGCCAACCCACCCCTTTCCTTTGGAAGAGAGAGATATTTATATGCTCTTCTGGGTTTTTCATAAGCTTAGATAAATCGAGAAAGCAAATCTTCAATCTTTTTCAAGCAAGTAGTACTAAATTCTAGCGGGATAGCTCTTATAAAGTACAAAAATTTCGGGGAAAAAAGCGTTTTAATTATATTACACCTACCTATTATCGATAAATGTAAATTATGTAGTCAAACTAATTCGGGTTTAATTTTATCTATCAAGGGATCAATATTACAATCCACGATTTTGTCTACGCTAGCCATAATGACTATTCCCAGATACGTAGCCTTTTCTACCTGTCTAGTATTGTTACCCTTACTAACATTCTTACAGATGATTTGAGTTTTAGAGGTATTAAGGGAGTATCCTGATAGATATCCAAATCTTGCCGCCTCTGCTTCAACCTCAGTCATAGATGTTCCAGGATTAGAAGTTACCAGAGCAATATCGTCGGCATAGGCCAATACCTTCGTTTCCCAACCGTGGGAGATAATGGGGCTAATATTTCGATTGATTCCCAGGTATCGTAAGAAGGGATCTATATATAGTGCAAACAAAAGAGGTGTGCTCGGGAATCCCTGCCGGGTACCTCTAGTTATTTTAAAAGTATCAGTAAGTACACCATTTAAGAATAATTTTGCAGTAGGCTGAAAATATATCATCTTGAATGCCTGTACTAGTCCCTGTCCTATCCCGACCCTTGACAGGGATTCCCATAAAAAAGGCCAGGAGACCCTGTAAAAGGCCTTCTCGGCATCAAGTAGGATAAGTGCCATTGGATCTCTGGAGATATGGGCGGCATCAAAAAGTGAGATAGTTCTTCTAATATGGTCTATAGTGCTGCGTCCTGGAATAAATCCATGTTGCCTGGGTGATATTACTTTATGTATTACCTCTGCTAATCGAACCGCTAATATTTTAGAATAGATTTTGCTATCTGCATTTATCAGGGTTATAGGGCGATAAGAGGCAGGATCTAGCGCTTATTTATGCTTTTTCAAAAAAAACTATAATTTTTGCCTTCGACCATGATTCGGGAGGCCTCCCTCCCCTGAAAACATGTACAAATAGGTGATGCATACTCTCTTTTAGTTCAGTCGAAAATGTCTTGTAAAATTCTGCTGGAATATTATCTAAACCAGTAGCTTTACCATTAGGAAGACTATTAATACAAAGCAGAGCATCAACCCACTGAGGGGGCTCTTCAAGTTGTAGCTGATCATCTTGAAGTTGTTGCGCCGCTGGAATTTGGCTAAGATATATCGTGATATCATTTAGATGGGCCGTAGTGGTTTTGTGATATAAGTTTTGATAATAGTCAAAAAACACTTTACGAATGCCCTCAGGTTCTGAAATTAAGTCTTGTGTAGAATCTTTAACTGCACTGATGATGTTCCTTGTAGCTTTTTGTCTCGCCCTAATCGCAAGGTGGTGTCCGACCTGCTCGCTACATTCATATGCTTCCTCTCTCCATACCGCTAATCTATCTGCAGCCCTTTTGGCTATTTGCTCCATAACAGATGATTTAGCTGTCCTTATTTTTGCAAGTGCGTCTGCAGGATCGTCTCCATCCCTGAGAGCAGTAATTAAATTTTCTATTGCAACAGCCAATTGAATTTGCAAATTATCCAGCAGTTGGCGTTTTTCTCTGTTTAAGGAAAGCGAGAAGCTAAGTGTCTCTCCTCTTATAGCTGCTTTCAGTGCATCCCAGACTACTTCGATCCCTGTACTCCCTTAGTTTTCCTTGATAAATTGGGGAATCCAGAGCCTCATATGTTTACAATATTCGTCGTTTAAAAGTAGGGATCGTTCAAAGGTCCAGCTAGCCCTACCTCTATTAACCACTGTTACCCTCTTACTTCTACCACTAGGGGATTATGATCTGCCACTATGCGTGGGGTCTTTTCTATTGAACACACATGGAGAATAGAGTGAGAAGCAAAAATAAAATCTAATCTAGCAAGCTTGTTGTGCGGAAAAGAATAAAAGGTGTGACCAGAATCTGAGGGGTGTTGTGAATGCCAAATGTCAGTGAGTGCTTGTTCGCGACATAGAGTCCTCAAAGCTTTAAAAACTTTTGGTTTCCGACCGCTATAGATCCAGTTCTTATCTAGAGTTATGTTCTTATTGGCGGGCAAGTTTATATTGAAATCACCACAGATGATTATGGGTAACGGTCACGCGGCCAATTCATTATTCATATAGTCAAAGATTGCGGGATCATCTGCGGTGCCGCCATATAAAGTACATACTGTGAGTAGATCACCGTTTTCCCTGCGACATTCTGTAATAACCCACCTCCCGTTTTGATTAGCTACTGTACGCGTAAATTGAAGCGAGTGGTTGGCCGATAATATTGCTACCCCCCGTGTCCTGGCATTTTGTGTTGTGGCCCCTACCACTATATAGCCAAGCGAGTCTAAAAGATGAATCTGAGTTCTTTCGATATGCGTTTCCTGTAAGCATAGAATATCTGCTTTAAGTAGCCGAAGTGCTGCAGCAGTGTTTCGTCGTTTCTTGAGGTCGTTAAGGCCACAAACGTTAATTGTTGCTATACGTAATGTACTCATTATAGATAGCAAAATTACTCAAATACAAATCACCACAAACCCAATAAGAAAATAGAATTAGAGTCATCCCTCTTGGTGCCGACCCCTTCCCCCACCCTACCCCTTCCCCACCCCCCTTGGATCCCACCCACCACCTACCACTGAGGCTGCCTGGCTTTGCGAGAGCCAGAATGAGGAAATCTGAACAGTCAGGACCCCGCCCCCCCTGGGCCAACCCCCTCCCTAAGCAGTCCTCTCGATCTGTGCAATAAACCTTTTATACCTATGTGATCTTACTAAAAGGCCCCCACTCTGAAACATTGAGCTTTTAGTCTTGAATTTTTTAGTCCTTGGTTCTGTCTCTTCTTGACTCTGTGATCTCTTGCAGATAGGACTGGGCCTGGATCTCTGAGGTGAAGCTGCGCGTGGCGCCCTTGTAAATAACTTTTAGGCGAGCTGGATTCTGTAAATATACGGTTGCCCCTAGTTGTTGTAGGGGGGCAAATAGTTGCCTCAACCTCCATCTACGCTCAACCGTGGCATGAGCAAAGTCAGGCCTAGTGAAGAAGGTAACGCCATTGAATTCCCTCTTTCTAGTTGGTCTTGCTAAGTCATAGAGTGTCTGGCGTAGAAGAAAATTGCCAAAATATAATAGCATAGCGCGAGGGTATTGTGTTGAGGACGTGGGGCGTTTGGCCGGTGTTGGGGGGAAGCGATGAGCACGCTGTACCTCCTTATCCCAGTCCCAGGAGTGCAACTCAGGGAATGCTCCTTTAAGGAGCGTGATCATATAAGCCCTAGGGTCACTCTCTTCTACTCTTTCCGGAACCCCAAGGATACGAAGGTTGTTGCATCGTAATCTATTCTCCTGTTCCTCGATTTTCAACATTAAGTCCTTGACTATGCCTTCGTGCTCATCTCCCTGTGTTCTCAGGGAGGAAATATCTTTTTCAAGATTCTCGGTACGCACCTCGACTGACAATGTTCTATCAGCAATTTCGGCACATGTTCGACCCACTTTCCTTATGGCTCCTTGTAGTTTTTGTGCAGCTTGTCGAGATTTTCGATTATCCAGCTTAGCCTCTTCTTGAAAGCTCTTAATTGAGTGTAAAACTTCTGCGAGGGTAGGCTCTTCCTTACTTCTGGAATTTCCGGAGTTTCCACTTCCCACATCGCCCATAGCTAAAGGGTTACCGCCTGAGCATACCGTGCAGTCTGATGGAGTCACTAGCTGCGAGGATGAGTAGTCCCACCTGAGCTCAGCATTGCTTCCTTGATCCGTGGTCCCCCCACTTTTACGTCTGCTATGCCTTTTTTTCTTTTTCATCGACATCTTCTTTTGTGCAGCAGTTTTCCATGAAGTCTCCGAGTCCGTGATGCTGCCCCAGTCATGTCTCCCTCCATCACTAGATGTGGATACACCAGTCTCGTACATTTCAGATTCGTCAGTTACGCAGTGGAGTTTTTCCACGTTGTCAGGTGTTTTTGGCTGATAAGTTACTATATTTGCTGTGTTCCTTTCTACAATGGCATCAATATTTGCAAGTTCTTTAGTAGTGGTTTCAGTTTCAGATCCTCTGACATCAAAGTTTGGAAGATCTGCCGGGGGATCATTCTCTGCTTGATCACTTCTTGCGTCTGAAGCCGACTCTACGACTGTACCTGGAATTCCTAGCGGTGCGGGGGTTACTAGGACTGGGGTTGCAGGGCCCACCGACAAAGAGGCTACAGAAGCCTGAGGCACTTCTCCAGCGTCTGCGGGGGGTACGCCAGCAACGGTTGCGATGATCTGTCCCTCTGGTACGGCCCCCTCAGCTAATTCGGTGTTATGTGTTTTTCCCTCCATCGGGCCAAAAATATTGGAAATTAGGGGCTGAGAAGTGGGTATTTGGGTAGTATCAATGAGCTTGGCCTTTTTAGGTCTCGCGCCTAGCGTTGCAGTGCGCAGCACTGCTTGCGCAGCGCGAGACCTCCTGTATGGGGTTCTGAAAGCTGACCACACCCTCGTGCGTGTGATCAGGCTTTCGCCGGCAGGCATTGGCTTTCGCGTGCTTTTTGTAAAAAAAAAAAAAAGACCCGCGATTGGGCAAAGGCGGGCGCATGTCCCGCCTTTGCAACGCCCATTCCCGTCCTTGGCTAGCACGCGCAGCAGCGCGCGTTCGCCTCGCTGCCGCGCTCCCTCGCCCCCGCTCCTCTGTGGTGCGCGCGCACCACTAGTTTTTTCCAGATAGTATCTGAAATAAGTTTCGCAGCTGCTTTTAAAAGTGTTGAAGTATTGAAGTATTATGCATTGCACTATGTTCACACAGTATAAAAATGTCTGCCCCATCTTTAGGCCGCTCCTCGGACTTCTGTGAGGCAGAACTCCCGTGTTTTCTGCTGACTGTCTTTGGCGTTGATGTACGGAGGAATGTTTGATTACAGTGTAACAGGTTTGGTGGCGAACTCCAGATAAATGTACACCACGCACGCAAAATGTTCCTTTGGGCATTCAATTCAGCTACTTGCAGCGGTGGAGGGCTCTGCTCTTCGATGTACTTCCTGACAGACTGCTAAGTTTGAAGTGCCTGTCGGGCACAGGTTGCTCTTTTGAAACTTTCTTAGATTTTTCACTGAGGAACAGTGCCCATGCCAACAATGAGAATAGCACTGATGATCCCAATGGGACTAGTGCTGAAGCCAACAATGAGAATAGCACTGATAACCATGGGACTAGTGCCCATGACAACAATGAGAATAGCACTGATAACCATGGGACTAGTGCCCATGACAACAATGAGAATAGCACTGATAACCATGGGACTAGTGCCCATGACAACAATGAGAATAGCGCTGATGATAACAATGGGACTAGTGCCCATGACAATGAGAATAGCACTGATAACCATGGGACTAGTGCCCATGACAACAATGAGAATAGCGCTGATGATACCAATGGGACTAGTGCCGATGCCAACAATGAGAATAGCGCTGATGATACCAATGGGACTAGTGCCGATGCCAACAATGAGAATAGCACTGATAACCATGGGACTAGTGCCCATGACAACAATGAGAATAGCGCTGATGATACCAATGGGACTAGTGCCCATGACAACAATGAGAATAGCGATGATGATAACAATGAGACTAGTGCCCATGTCAACAATGAGAATAGCACTGATGATAACAATGGGACTAGTGCCGATGCCAACAATGAGAATAGCACTGATGATAACAATGGGACTAGTGCCCATGACAACAATGAGAATAGCACTGATAACCATGGGACTAGTGCCCATGACAACAATGAGAATAGCGCTGATGATACCAATGGGACTAGGGCTCCTGACAACAATGAGAATAGCACTGACGATAAGAATGGGACTAGTGCCGACGCAAACAATGAGAATAGCACTGATGATAACAATGGGACTAGTGCCGACGCAAACAATGAGAATAGCACTGATAACCATGGGACTAGTGCCCATGACAACAATGAGAATAGCGCTGATGATACCAATAGGACTAGTGCCCATGACAACAATGAGAATAGCACTGATGATACCAATGGGACTAGTGCCCATGCCAACAATGAGAATAGCACTGATAACAATGGGACTAGTGCCGATGCCAACAATGAGAATAGCACTGATGATAACAATGGGACTAGTGCCCATGACAACAATGAGAATAGCACTGATAACCATGGGACTAGTGCCCATGACAACAATGAGAATAGCACTGATGATAACAATGGGACTGGTGCCCATGACAACAATGAGAATAGCACTGATAACCATGGGACTAGTGCCCATGACAACAATGAGAATAGCACTGATGATAAGAATGGGACTAGTGCCGATGCAAACAATGAGAATAGCACTGATGATAACAATGGGACTAGTGCCGATGCCAACAATGAGAATAACACTGATAACAATGGGACTAGTGCCCATGACAACAATGAGAATAACGCTGATGATACCAATGGGACTAGTGCTCCTGACAACAATGAGAATAGCACTGATGATAACAATGGGACTAGTGCCGATGCCAACAATGAGAATAGCGCTGATGATACCAATGGGACTAGTGCCGATGCCAACAATGAGAATAGCACTGATAACAATGGGACTAGTGCCCATGCCAACAATGAGAATAGCACTGATAACAATGGGACTAGTGCCCATGACAACAATGAGAATAGCACTGATGATAACGATGGGACTAGTGCCGATGCCAACAATGAGAATAGCACTGATGATACCAATGGGACTAGTGCCGATGCCAACAATGAGAATAGCACTGATAACCATGGGACTAGTGCCCATGACAACAATGAGAATAGCGCTGATGATACCAATGGGACTAGTGCCCATGACAACAATGAGAATAGTGATGATGATAATGGAACTAGTGCCCATGACAACAATGAGAATAGCACTGATGATAACAATGGGACTCGTGCCGATGCCAACAATGAGAATAGCACTGATGATAACAATGGGACTAGTGCCCATGACAACAATGAGAATAGCACTGATAACCATGGGACTAGTGCCTATGACAACAATGAGAATAGCGCTGATGATACCAATGGGACTAATGCTCCTGACAACAAAGAGAATAGCACTGATGATAACAATGGGACTAGTGCCGATGCCAAGAATGAGAATAGCACTGATGAGAACAATGGGACTAGTGCCCATGCCAACAATGAGAATAGCACTGATAACAATGTGACTAGTGCCCATGACAACAATGAGAATAGCACTGATGATAACAATGGGACTAGTGCCCATGACAACAATGAGAATAGCGCTGATGATACCAATGGGACTAGTGCTCCTGACAACAATGAGGATAGCACTGATGATAACAATGGGACTAGTGCCGATGCCAACAATGAGAATAGCACTGATGATAACACTGGGACTAGCGCCGATGCCAACAATGAGAATAGCACTGATGATAACAATGGGACTAGTGCCAATGCCTACAATGAGAATAGCACTGATAACAATGGGAGTAGTGCCGATGCCAACAATGGGAATAGCACTGATAACCATGGGACTAGTGCCCATGATAACAGTGAGAATAGCACTGATAACCATGGGACTAGTGCCCATGACAACAATGAGAATAGCGCTGATGATACCAATGGGACTAGTGCTCCTGACAACAATGAGAATAGCACTGATGATAACAATGGGACTCGTGCCGATGCCAACAATGAGAATAGCACTGATGATAACAATGGGACTAGTGCCGATGCCAACAATGAGAATAGCGCTGATGATACCAATGGGACTAGTGCCGATGCCAACAATGAGAATAGCACTGATGATAACAATGGGACTAGTGCCCATGACAACAATGAGAATAGCACTGATGATAACGATGGGACTAGTGCTGATGCCAACAATGAGAATAGCACTGATGATACCAATGGGACTAGTGCCGATGCCAACAATGAGAATAGCACTGATGATACCAATGGGACTAGTGCCGATGCCAACAATGAGAATAGCACTGATAACCATGGGACTAGTGCCCATGACAACAATGAGAATAGCGCTGATGATACCAATGGGACTAGTGCCCATGACAATGAGAATAGCGATGATGATAATGGAACTAGTGCCCATGACAACAATGAGAATAGCACTGATGATAACAATGGGACTCGTGCCGATGCCAACAATGAGAATAGCACTGATGATAACAATGGGACTAGTGCCGATGCCAACAATGAGAATAGCACTGATGATAACAATGGGACTAGTGCCGATGCCAACAATGAGAATAGCACTGATGATAACAATGGGACTAATGCTCCTGACAACAAAGAGAATAGCACTGATGATAACAATGGGACTAGTGCCCATGACAATGAGAATAGCACTGATGATAACAATGGGACTAGTGCTGATGTCAACAATGAGAATAGCGCTGATGATACCAATGGGACTAGTGCCGATGCCAAGAATGAGAATAGCACTGATGAGAACAATGGGACTAGTGCCCATGCCAACAATGAGAATAGCACTGATAACAATGTGACTAGTGCCCATGACAACAATGAGAATAGCACTGATGATAACAATGGGACTAGCGCCGATGCCAACAATGAGAATAGCACTGATGATAACAATGGGACTAGTGCCAATGCCTACAATGAGAATAGCACTGATAACCATGGGACTAGTACCCATGACAACAATGAGAATAGCGCTGATGATACCAATGGGACTAGTGCTCCTGACAACAATGAGGATAGCACTGATGATAACAATGGGACTAGTGCCGATGCCAACAATGAGAATAGCACTGATGATAACAATGGGACTAGCGCCGATGCCAACAATGAGAATAGCACTGATGATAACAATGGGACTAGTGCCAATGCCTACAATGAGAATAGCACTGATAACAATGGGAGTAGTGCCGATGCCAACAATGAGAATAGCACTGATAACCATGGGACTAGTGCCCATGACAACAATGAGAATAGTGCTGATGATACCAATGGGACTAGTGCCGATGCCAACAATGAGAATAGCACTGATGATAACAATGGGACTAGTGCCGATGCCAATAATGAAATTAGCACTGATGAAAACAATGGGACTAGTGCCCATGATAACAGTGAGAATAGCACTGATAACCATGGGACAAGTGCCCATGACAACAATGAGAATAGCGCTGATGATACCAATGGGACTAGTGCTCCTGACAACAATGAGAATAGCACTGATGATAACAATGGGACTAGTGCCGATGCCAACAATGAATAGCGCTGATGATACCAATGGGACTAGTGCCGATGCCAACAATGAGAATAGCACTGATGATACCAATGGGACTAGTGCCGATGCCAACAATGAGAATAGCACTGATAACCATGGGACTAGTGCCCATGACAACAATGAGAATAGCGCTGATGATGTCATGGGCACTAGTCCCATTGGTAACAATGAGAATAGCACTGATAACAATGGGACTAGTGCCGATGCCAACAATGAGAATACCACTGATGATAACAATGGGACTAGTGCCGATGCCAACAATGAGAATAGCACTGATGATAACAATGGGACTAGTGCCGATGCCAACAATGAGAATAGCACTGATGATAACAATGGGACTAGTGCCGATGCCAACAATGAGAATAGCACTGATAACAATGGGACTAGTGTCCTTGACAACAATGAGAATAGCACTGATGATAACAATGGGACTAGTGCCCATGACCACAATGAGAATAGCACTGATAACCATGGGACTAATGTCCATGACAACAATGAGAATAGCGTTGATGATACCAATGGGACTAGTGCTCCTGACAACAATGAGGATAGCACTGATGATAACAATGGGACTAGTGCCGATGCCAACAATGAGAATAGCACTGATGATAACAATGGGACTAGTGCCGATGCCAACAATGAGAATAGCACTGATGATAACAATGGGACTAGTGCCCATGACAACAATGAGAATAGCACTGGTAACCATGGGACTAGTGCCGATGCCAACAATGAGAATAGCGCTGATGATACCAATGGGACTAGTGCTCCTGAAAACAATGAGGATAGCACTGATGATAACAATGGGACTAGTGCCGATGCCAAGAATGAGAATAGCACTGATGATAACAATGAGAATAGCACTGATGATAACAATGGGAGTAGTGCCGATGCCAACAATGAGAATAGCACTGATAACAATGGGACTAGTGCCGATGCCAACAATGAGAATAGCACTGATGATAACAATGAGACTAGTGCCCATGACAACAATGAGAATAGCACTGATAACCATGGGACTAGTGCCCATGACAACAATGAGAATAGCGCTGATGATACCAATGGGACTAGTGCTCCTGACAACAATGAGAATAGCACTGATGATAAGAATGGGACAAGTGCCCATGACCACAATGAGAATAGCACTGATGATAACAATGGGACTAGTGCCGATGCCAATAATGAGAATAGCACTGATGATACCAATGGGACTAGTGCCGATGCCAACAATGAGAATAGCACTGATGATAACAATGGGACTAGTGCCCATGCCAACAATGAGAATAGCACTGATAACAATGGGACTAGTGCCCATGACAACAATGAAAATAGCACTGATAACGATGGGACTAGTGCCGATGCCAACAATGAGAATAGCACTGATGATACCAATGGGACTAGTGCCGATGCCAACAATGAGAATAGCACTGATGATACCAATGGGACTAGTGCCGATGCCAACAATGAGAATAGCACTGATAACCATGGGACTAGTGCCCATGACAACAATGAGAATAGCGCTGATGATACCAATGGGACTAGTGCCCATGACAACAATGAGAATAGCGATGATGATACCAATGGGACTAGTGCCGATGCCAACAATGAGAATAGCACTGATGATAACAATGGGACTAGTGCCCATGACAACAGTGAGAATAGCACTGATACCCATGGGACTAGTGCCCATGACAACAATGAGAATAGCGCTGATGATACCAATGGTACTAGTGCTCCTGACAACAATGAGAATAGCACTGATGATAACAATGGGACTAGTGCCGATGCCAACAATGAGAATAGCACTGATGATAACAATGGGACTATTGCCGATGCCAACAATGAGAATAGCACTGATGATAACAATGGGACTAGTGCCGATGCCAACAATGAGAATAGCACATACCAATGGGACTAGTGCCGATGCCAACAATGAGAATAGCACTGATAACCATGGGACTAGTGCCCATGACAACAATGAGAATAGCGATGATACCAATGGGACTAGTGCCGATGCCAACAATGAGAATAGCACCGATGATAAGAATGGAACTAGTGCCGACGCAAACAATGAGAATAGCACTGATGATAACAATGGGACTAGTGCCCATGCCAACAATGAGAATAGCACTGATAACCATGGGACTAGTACCCATGACAACAATGAGAATAGCGCTGATGATTCCAATGGGACTAGTGCTCCTGACAACAATGAGGATAGCACTGATGATAACAATGGGACTAGTGCCAATGCCAACAATGAGAATAGCACTGATGATAACAAAGGGACTAGTGCCAATGCTTACAATGAGAATAGCACTGATGATAACAATGGGAGTAGTGCCGATGCCAACAATGAGAATAGCACTGATAACCATGGGACTAGTGCCCATGACAACAATGAGAATAGTCCTGATGATACCAATGGGACTAGTGCCGATGCCAACAATGAATAGCGCTGATGATACCAATGGGACTAGTGCTGATGCCAACAATGAGAAGAGCACTGATGATACCAATGGGACTAGTGCCGATGCCAACAATGAATAGCGCTGATGATACCAATGGGACTAGTGCTGATGCCAACAATGAGAATAGCACTGATATCAATGGGACTAGTGCCGATGCCAACAATGAGAATAGCACCGATGATACCAATGGGACTAGTGCCGATGCCAACAATGAGAATAGCGCTGATAACCATGGGACTAGTGCCCATGAAAACAATGAGAATAGCGCTGATGATACCAATGGGACTAGTGCCCATGACAACAATGAGAATAGCACTGATGATAACAATGGGACTAGTGCCGATGCCAACAATGAGAATAGCACTGATGATAACAATGGGACTTGTGCCGATGCCAACAATGAGAATAACACTGATGATAGCTATGGGACTAGTGCCGATTCCAACAATGAGAATAGCACTGATGATAACAATGGGACTAGTGCCGATGCCAACAATGAGAATAGCACTGATGATAACAATGGGATTAGTGCCCATGCCAACAATGAGAATAGCACTGATAACAATGGGACTAGTGCCCATGACCACAATGAGAATAGCACTGATAACCATGGGACTAGTGCTGATGCCAACAATGAGAATAGCACTGATGATAACAATGGGACTAGTGCCGATGCCAATAAAGAGAATAGCACTGATGATAACAATGGGACTAGTGTGCATGACAGCAATGAGAATAGCACTGATAACAATGGGACTAGTGCCGATGCCTACAATGAGAATAGCACTTATAACAATGGGACTAGTGCCGATGCCAACAATGAGAATAGCACTGATAACCATGGGACTAGTGCCCATGACAACAATGAGAATAGCGCTGATGATACCAATGGGACTAGTGCCGATGCCAACAATGAGAATAGCACTGATGATATCAATGAGAATATCACGGATGATAACAATGGGACTAGTGCCGATGCCAACAATGAGAATAGCACTGATAACAATGGGACTAGTGTCCTTGACAACAATGAGAATAGCACTGATGATAACAATGGGACTAGTGCCCATGACCACAATGAGAATAGCACTGATAACCATGGGACTAGTGTCCATGACAACAATGAGAATAGCGCTGATGATACCAATGGGACTAGTGCTCCTGACAACAATGAGGATAGCACTGATGATAATGGGACTAGTGCCGATGCCAACAATGAGAATAGCACTGATGATAACAATGGGACTAGTGCCGATGCCAACAATGAGAATAGCACTGATGATAACAATGGGACTAGTGCCCATGACAACAATGAGAATAGCACTGATAACCATGGGACTAGTGCCTATGACAACAATGAGAATAGCGCTGATGATACCAATGGGACTAGTGCTCCTGAAAACAATGATAGCACTGATGATAACAATGGGACTAGTGCCGATGCCAAGAATGAGAATAGCACTGATGATAACAATGAGAATAGCACTGATGATAACAATGGGAGTAGTGCCGATGCCAACAATGAGAATAGCACTGATAACAATGGGACTAGTGCCGATGCCAACAATGAGAATAACACTGATGATAAGAATGGGACAAGTGCCCATGACCACAATGAGAATAGCACTGATGATAACAATGGGACTAGTGCCGATGCCAATAATGAGAATAGCACTGATGATAACAATGGGACTAGTGCCGATGCCAATAATGAGAATAGCACTGATGATACCAATGGGACTAGTGCCGATGCCAACAATGAGAATAACACTGATGATAGCTATGGGACTAGTGCCGATTCCAACAATGAGAATAGCACTGATGATAACAATGGGACTAGTGCCGATGCCAACAATGAGAATAGCACTGATGATAACAATGGGATTATTGCCCATGCCAACAATGAGAATAGCACTGATAACAATGGGACTAGTGCCCATGACCACAATGAGAATAGCACTGATAACCATGGGACTAGTGCCGATGCCAACAATGAGAATAGCACTGATGATAACAATGGGACTAGTGCCGATGCCAATAAAGAGAATAGCACTGATGATAACAATGGGACTAGTGTGCATGACAGCAATGAGAATAGCACTGATAACCATAGGACTAGTGCTCATGACAACAATGAGAATAGCACTGATAACAATGGGACTAGTGCCGATGCCTACAATGAGAATAGCACTTATAACAATGGGACTAGTGCCGATGCCAACAATGAGAATAGCACTGATAACCATGGGACTAGTGCCCATGACAACAATGAGAATAGCGCTGATGATACCAATGGGACTAGTGCCGATGCCAACAATGAGAATAGCACTGATGATATCAATGAGAATATCACGGATGATAACAATGGGACTAGTGCCGATGCCAACAATGAGAATAGCACTGATGATAACAATAGGACTAGTGCCGATGCCAACAATGAGAATAGCACTGATAACAATGGGACTAGTGCTCATGACAGCAATGAGAATAGCACTGATAACCATAGGATTAGTGCTCATGACAACAATGAGAATAGCACTGATAACAATGGGACTAGTGCCGATGCCAACAATGAGAATAGCACTGATAACCATGGGACTAGTGCCCATGACAACAATGAGAATAGCGCTGATGATACCAATGGGACTAGTGCCGATGCCAACAATGAGAATAGCACTGATAACAATGGGACTAGTGCCGATGCCAACAATGAGAATAGCACTGATAACCATGGGACTAGTGCCCATGACAACAATGAGAATAGCGCTGATGATACCAATGGGACTAGTGCCGATGCCAACAATGAGAATAGCACTGATATCATCAATGAGAATATCACGGATGATAACAATGGGACTAGTGCCGATGCCAACAATGAATAGCACTGATGATAACAATAGGACTAGTGCCGATGCCAACAATGAGAATAGCACTGATAACCATGGGACTAGTGCCCATGACAACAATGAGAATAGCGCTGATGATACCAATGGGACTAGTGCCGATGCCAACAAAAAGAATAGCGCTGAA
This sequence comes from Calotriton arnoldi, assembly GCA_963921515.1. Taxonomy (NCBI): domain Eukaryota; kingdom Metazoa; phylum Chordata; class Amphibia; order Caudata; family Salamandridae; genus Calotriton; species Calotriton arnoldi. Next base: position 1,456,608 of record CAWUFW010004146.1, read on the forward strand.
GATACCAATGGGATTAGTGTCCATGCCAACAATGAGAATAGCGCTGATGATACCAATGAAACTAGTGCCGATGCCAACAATGAGAATAGCGCTGATAACCATGGGACTAGTGCCCATGACAACAATGAGAATAGCGCTGATGATACCAACGGGACTAGTGCCCATGACAACAATGAGAATAGCACTGATGATACCAATGGGACTAGTGCCGATGTCAACAATGAGAATAGCACTGATGATAATGGGACTAGTGCCGATGCCAACAATGAGAATAGCGCTGATGATACCAATGGGACTTGTGCCGATGCCAACAATGAGAATAGCGCTGATAACAATGAAAATAACACTGATGATACCAATGGGACTAGTGCCGATGCCAACAATGAGAATAGCACTGATGATACCAATGGGACTAGTGCCCATGACAACAATGAGAATAGCACTGATGATACCAATGGGACTAGTGCCGATGCCAACAATGAGAATAGCACTGATGATAACAATGGGACTAGTGCCGATGCCAACAATGAGAATAGCACTGATGATAATGAGAATAGCACTGATGATAACAATGGGACTAGTGCCGATGCCAACAATGAGAATAGCACTGATGATAATGGGACTAGTGCCGATGCCAACAATGAAAATAGCACTGATGATAACAATGGGACTAGTGCTCATGACAGCAATGAGAATAGCACTGATAACCATAGGACTAGTGCTGATGACAACAATGAGAATAGCACTGATGATAACAATGGGACTAGTGCCGATGCCAACAATGAGAATAGCACTGATGATAACAATGGGACTAGTGCCGATGCCAACAATGAGAATAGGGCTGATGATACCAATGGGACTAGTGCCGATGCCAACAATGAGAATAGCACTGATAACAATGGGACTAGTGCCGATGCCAACAATGAAAATAGCACTGATGATAACAATGGGACTAGTGCTCATGACAGCATTGAGAATAGCACTGATAACCATAGGACTAGTGCTGATGACAACAATGAGAATAACACTGATGATAACAATGGGACTAGTGCCGATGCCTACAATGAGAATAGCACTGATAACAATGGGACTAGTGCCGATGCCAACAATGAGAATAACACTGATAACCATGGGACTAGTGCCCATGACAACAATGAGAATAGCGCTGATGATACCAATGGGACTAGTGCCGATGCCAACAATGAGAATAGCGCTGATGATACCAATGGGACTAGTGCCCATGACGACAATGAGAATAGTGCTGATGATACCAATGGGACTAGTGCCCAAGACAACAATGAGAATAGCAATGATGATAACAATGGGACTAGTGCCCATGACAACAATGAGAATAGCACTGATGATAACAATGGGACTAGTGCCCATGACAACAATGAGAATAGCACTGATGATAACAATGGGACTAGTGCCGATGCCAACAATGAGAATAGCACTGATGATAACAATGGGACTAGTACCGATGACAACAATGAGAATAGCACTGATAACCATGGGACTAGTGCCCATGACAATGAGAATAGTGCTGATGATACCAATGGGACTAGTGCTCCTGACAACAATGAGAATAGCACTGATGAGAACAATGGGACTAGTGCCGATGCCAACAATGAGACTAGCACTGATGATAACAATGGGACTAGTGCCGATGCGAACAATGAGAATAGCGCTGATAATAACAATGGGACTAGTGCCGATGCCAACAATGAGAATAGCACGGATGATAACAATAGGACTAGTGCCGATGCCTACAATGAGAATAGCACTGATGATAACAATGGAACTAGTGCTGATGCCAACAATGAGAATAGCACTGATGATAACAATGGGACTAGTGCCCATGACAACAATGAGAATAGCGCTGATGATACCAATGGGACTAGTGCCGATGCCAACAATGAGAATAGCGCTGATGATTCCAATGGGACTAGTGCCCATGCCAACAATGAGAATAGCGCTGATGATACCAATGGGACTAGTGCCGATGCCAACAATGAGAATAGCGCTGATAAACATGGGACTAATGCCGATGCCAACAATGAGAATAGCACTGATGATAACAATGGGACTAGTGCCGATGCCAACAATGAGAATAGCGCTGATGATACCAATGGGACTAGTGCCGATGCCAACAATGAGAATAGCGCTGATGATACCAATGGGACTAGTGCCCATGACGACAATGAGAATAGCGCTGATGATACCAATGGGACTAGTGCCCAAGACAACAATGAGAATAGCAATGATGATAACAATGGGACTAGTGCCCATGACAACAATGAGAATAGCACTGATAACCATGGGACTAGTGCCCATGACAACAATGAGAATAGCGCTGATGATACCAATGGGACTAGTGCTCCTGACAACAATGAGAATAGCACTGATGAGAACAATGGGACTAGTGCCGATGCCAACAATGAGACTAGCACTGATAAGAATGGGACTAGTGCCGATGCGAACAATGAGAATAGCGCTGATAATAACAATGGGACTAGTGCCGATGCCAACAATGAGAATAGCACGGATGATAACAATGGGACTAGTTCCGATGCCTACAATGAGAATAGCACTGATGATAACAATGGGACTAGTGCCCATGCCAACAATGAGAATAGCACTGATAACAATGGGACTAGTGCCCATGACAACAATGAGAATAGCACTGATGATAACGATGGGACTAGTGCCGATGCCAACAATGAGAATAGCACTGATGATACCAATGGGACTAGTGCCGATGCCAACAATGAGAATAGCACTGATGATACCAATGGGACTAGTGCCGATGCCAACAATGAGAATAGCACTGATAACCATGGGACTAGTGCCCATGACAACAATGAGAATAGCGCTGATGATACCAATGGGACTAGTGCCCATGACAACAATGAGAATAGCGATGATGATACCAATGGGACTAGTGCCGATGCCAACAATGAGAATAGCACTGATGATAAGAATGGGACTAGTGCCGACGCAAACAATGAGAATAGCACTGATGATAACAATGGAACTAGTGCCCATGACAACAATGAGAATAGCACTGATGATAACAATGGGACTAGTGCCGATGCCAACAATGAGAATAGCACTGATGATAACAATGGGACTAGTGCCGATGCCAACAATGAGAATAGCACGGATGATAACAATGGGACTAGTGCCCATGACAACAGTGAGAATAGCACTGATACCCATGGGACTAGTGCCCATGACAACAATGAGAATAGCGCTTATGATACCAATGGTACTAGTGATCCTAACAACAATGAGAATAGCACTGATGATAACAATGGGACTAGTGCCGATGCCAACAATGAGAATAGCACTGATGATAACAATGGGACTAGTGCCGATGCCAACAATGAGAATAGCACTGATGATAACAATGGGACTAGTGCCGATGCCAACAATGAGAATAGCACATACCAATGGGACTAGTGCCGATGCCAACAATAATAGCACTGATAACCATGGGAGTAGTGCCCATGACAACAATGAGAATAGCGATGATGATACCAATGGGACTAGTGCCGATGCCAACAATGAGAATAGCACTGATGATAACAATGGGACTAGTGCCGATGCCAACAATGAGAATAGCACTGATGATAAGAATGGAACTAGTGCCGACGCAAACAATGAGAATAGCACTGATGATACCAATGGGACTCGTGCCCATGCCAACAATGAGAATAGCACTGATAACCATGGGACTAGTACCCATGACAACAATGAGAATAGCGCTGATGATTCCAATGGGACTAGTGCTCCTGACAACAATGAGGATGGCACTGATGATAACAATGGGACTAGTGCCAATGCCAACAATGAGAATAGCACTGATGATAACAATGGGACTAGTGCCAATGCCTACAATGAGAATAGCACTGATGATAACAATGGGAGTAGTGCCGATGCCAACAATGAGAATAGCACTGATAACCATGGGACTAGTGCCCATGACAACAATGAGAATAGTCCTGATGATACCAATGGGACTAGTGCCGATGCCAACAATGAGAAGAGCACTGATGATACCAATGGGACTAGTGCCGATGCCAACAATGAATAGCGCTGATGATACCAATGGGACTAGTGCTGATGCCAACAATGAGAATAGCACAGATGATATCAATGGGACTAGTGCCGATGCCAACAATGAGAATAGCACCGATGATACCAATGGGACTAGTGCCGATGTCAACAATGAGAATAGCACTGATAACCATGGGACTAGTGCCCATGAAAACAATGAGAATAGCGCTGATGATACCAATGGGACTAGTGCCCATGACAACAATGAGAATAGCACTGATGATAACAATGGGACTAGTGCCGATGCCAACAATGAGAATAGCACTGATGATAACAATGGGACTAGTGCCGATGCCAACAATGAGAATAACACTGATGATAGCTATGGGACTAGTGCCGATTCCAACAATGAGAATAGCACTGATGATAACAATGGGACTAGTGCCGATGCCAACAATGAGAATAGCACTGATGATAACAATGGGATTAGTGCCCATGCCAACAATGAGAATAGCACTGATAACAATGGGACTAGTGCCCATGACCACAATGAGAATAACACTGATAACCATGGGACTAGTGCCGATGCCAACAATGAGAATAGCACTGATGATAACAATGGGACTAGTGCCGATGCCAATAAAGAGAATAGCACTGATGATAACAATGGGACTAGTGTGCATGACAGCAATGAGAATAGCACTGATAACCATAGGACTAGTGCTCATGACAACAATGAGAATAGCACTGATAACAATGGGACTAGTGCCGATGCCTACAAAGAGAATAGCACTTATAACAATGGGACTAGTGCCGATGCCAACAATGAGAATAGCACTGATAACCATGGGACTAGTGCCCATGACAACAATGAGAATAGCGCTGATGATACCAATGGGACTAGTGCCGATGCCAACAATGAGAATAGCACTGATGATATCAATGAGAATATCACGGATGATAACAATGGGACTAGTGCCGATGCCAACAATGAGAATAGCACTGATGATAACAATAGGACTAGTGCCGATGCCAACAATGAGAATAGCACTGATAACAATGGGACTAGTGCCGATGCCAACAATGAGAATAGCACTGATAACCATGGGACTAGTACCCATGACAACAATGAGAATAGCGCTGATGATACCAATGGGACTAGTGCCGATGCCAACAATGAGAATAGCACTGATAACAATGGGACTAGTGCCGATGCCAACAATGAGAATAGCACTGATAACCATGGGACTAGTGCCGATGCCAACAATGAGAATAGCACTGATAACCATGGGACTAGTGCCCATGACAACAATGAGAATAGCGCTGATGATACCAATGGGACTAGTGCCGATGCCAACAATGAGAATAGCACTGATATCATCAATGAGAATATCACGGATGATAACAATGGGACTAGTGCCGATGCCAACAATGAGAATAGCACTGATAACCATGGGACTAGTGCCCATGACAACAATGAGAATAGCGCTGATGATACCAATGGGACTAGTGCCGATGCCAACAAAGAGAATAGCGCTGAAGATACCAATGGGATTAGTGTCCATGCCAACAATGAGAATAGCGCTGATGACGCCAATGAAACTAGTGCCGATGCCAACAATGAGAATAGCGCTGATAACCATGGGACTAGTGCCCATGACAACAATGAGAATAGCGCTGATGATACCAATGGGACTAGTGCCCATGACAACAATGAGAATAGCACTGATGATAACAATGGGACTAGTGCTGATGCCAACAATGAGAATAGCACTGATGAGAACAATGGGACTAGTGCCGATGCCAACAATGAGAATAGCGCTGATGATACCAATGGGACTTGTGCCGATGCCAACAATGAGAATAGCACTGATAACAATGAGAATAGCACTGATGATAACAATGGGACTAGTGCCGATGCCAACAATGAGAATAGCACTGATGATAATGGGACTAGTGCCGATGCCTACAATGAAAATAGCACTGATGATACCAATGGGACTAGTGCCCATGACAACAATGAGAATAGCACTGATGATACCAATGGGACTAGTGCCCATGACAACAATGAGAATAGCACTGATGATAACAATGGGACTAGTGCCGATGCCAACAATGAGAATAGCACTGATGATAACAATGGGACTAGTGCCGATGCCAACAATGAGAATAGCACTGATGATCATGAGAATAGCACTGATGATAACAATGGGACTAGTGCCGATGCCAACAATGAGAATAGCACTGATGATAATGAGAATAGCACTGATGATAACAATGGGACTAGTGCCGATGCCAACAATGAGAATAGCACTGATGATAACAATGGGACTAGTGCCGATGCCAACAATGAAAATAGCACTGATGATAACAATGGGACTAGTGCTCATGACAGCAATGAGAATAGCACTGATAACCATAGGACTAGTGCTGATGACAACAATGAGAATAGCACTGATGATAACAATGGGACTAGTGCCGATGCCAACAATGAGAATAGCACTGATGATAACAATGGGACTAGTGCCGATGCCAACAATGAGAATAGGGCTGATGATACCAATGGGACTAGTGCCGATGCCAACAATGAAAATAGCACTGATGATAACAATGGGACTAGTGCTCATGACAGCAATGAGAATAGCACTGATAACCATAGGACTAGTGCTGATGACAACAATGAGAATAACACTGATGATAACAATGGGACTAGTGCCGATGCCTACAATGAGAATAGCACTGATAACAATGGGACTAGTGCCGATGCCAACAATGAGAATAGCACTGATAACCATGGGACTAGTGCCCATGACAACAATGAGAATAGCGCTGATGATACCAATGGGACTAGTGCCGATGCCAACAATGAGAATAGCGCTGATGATACCAATGGGACTAGTGCCCATGACGACAATGAGAATAGTGCTGATGATACCAATGGGACTAGTGCCCAAGACAACAATGAGAATAGCAATGATGATAACAATGGGACTAGCGCCGATGCCAACAATGAGAATAGCACTGATGATAACAATGGGACTAGTACCGATGACAACAATGAGAATAGCACTGATAACCATGGGACTAGTGCCCATGACAATGAGAATAGCGCTGATGATACCAATGGGACTAGTGCTCCTGACAACAATGAGAATAGCACTGATGAGAACAATGGGACTAGTGCCGATGCCAACAATGAGACTAGCACTGATGATAACAATGGGACTAGTGCCGATGCGAACAATGAGAATAGCGCTGATAATAACAATGGGACTAGTGCCGATGCCAACAATGAGAATAGCACGGATGATAACAATAGGACTAGTGCCGATGCCTACAATGAGAATAGCACTGATGATAACAATGGAACTAGTGCCGATGCCAACAATGAGAATAGCACTGATGATAACAATGGGACTAGTGCCCATGACAACAATGAGAATAGCGCTGATGATACCAATGGGACTAGTGCCGATGCCAACAATGAGAATAGCGCTGATGATTCCAATGGGACTAGTGCCCATGCCAACAATGAGAATAGCGCTGATGATACCAATGGGACTAGTGCCGATGCCAACAATGAGAATAGCGCTGATAAACATGGGACTAATGCCGATGCCAACAATGAGAATAGCACTGATGATAACAATGGGTCTAGTGCCGATGCCAACAATGAGAATAGCGCTGATGATACCAATGGGACTAGTGCCGATGCCAACAATGAGAATAGCGCTGATGATACCAATGGGACTAGTGCCCATGACGACAATGAGAATAGCGCTGATGATACCAATGGGACTAGTGCCCAAGACAACAATGAGAATAGCAATGATGATAACAATGGGACTAGTGCCCATGACAACAATGAGAATAGCACTGATGATAACAATGGGACTAGTGCCCATGACAACAATGAGAATAGCACTGATAACCATGGGACTAGTGCCCATGACAACAATGAGAATAGCGCTGATGATACCAATGGGACTAGTGCTCCTGACAACAATGAGAATAGCACTGATGAGAACAATGGGACTAGTGCCGATGCCAACAATGAGACTAGCACTGATAACAATGGGACTAGTGCCGATGCCAACAATGAGAATAGCATTGATGATAACAATGGGACTAGTGCCGATGCCTACAATGAGAATAGCACTGATGATAACAATGGAACTAGTGCCGATGCCAACAATGAGAATAGCACTGATGATAACAATGGGACTAGTGCCGATGCCAACAATGAGAATAGCACGGATGATAACAATGGGACTAGTGCCGATGCCTACAATGAGAATAGCACTGATGATAACAATGGGACTAGTGCTGATGCCAACAATGAGAATAGCACTGATAACCATGGGACTAGTGCCCATGACAACAATGAGAATAGCGCTGATGATACCAATGGGACTAGTGCCGATGCCAACATTGAGAATAGCGCTGATGATTCCAATGGGACTAGTGCCCATGCCAACAATGAGAATAGCGCTGATGATACCAATGGGACTAGTGCCCATGCCAACAATGAAAATAGCGCTGATGATACCAATGGGACTAGTGCCGATGCCAACAATGAGAATAGCGCTGATAAACATGGGACTAATGCCGATGCCAACAATGAGAATAGCACTGATGATAACAATGGGACTAGTGCCGATGCCAACAATGAGAATAGCACTGATGATAACAATGGGACTAGTGCCGATGCCAACAATGAGAATAGCACTGATAATAACAATGGGACTTGTGCCGATGCCAACATTGAGAATAGCGCTGATGATACCAATGGGACTAGTGCCGATGCCAACAATGAGAATAGCACTGATGATAACAATGGGACTAGTGCCCGTTCCAACAATGAGAATAGCACTGATAACAATGGGACTAGTGCCCATGACAACAATGAGAATAGCACTGATGATAACAATGGGACTAGTGTCCATGACAACAATGAGAATAGCACTGATAACCATGGGACTAGTGTCCATGACAACAATGAGAATAGCGCTGATGATACCAAGGGGACTAGTGCTCCTGACAACGAGAATAGCACTGATGATAACAATGGGACTAGTGCCGATGCCAACAATGAGAATACCACTGATGATAACAATGGGACTAGTGCCGATGCGAACAATGAGAATAGCACTGATGATAACAATGGAACTAGTGCCGATGCCAACAAAGAGAATAACGCTGATGATACCAATGGGACTAGTGCCCATGCCAACAATGAGAATAGCGCTGATGATACCAATGTGACTAGTGCCCATGCCAACAATGAGAATAGCGCTGATGATACCAATGGGACTAGTGCCGATGCCAACAATGAGAATAGCACTGATGATAACAATGGGACTAGTGCCGATACTAACAATGAGAATAGCACTGATGATAACAATGGGACTAGTGCCAATGCCAACAATGAGAATAGCGCTGATGATAACAATGAGAATAGCACTGATGATAACAATGGGACTAGTGCCGATGCCAACATTGAGAATAGCACTGATAACAATGGGACTAGTGCCGATGCCAACAATGAGAATAGCACTGATAACAATGGGACTAGTGCCCATGACAACAATGAGAATAGCACTGATAACCATGGGACTAGTGCCCATGACAACAATGAGAATAGCACTGTGTCACGATTCCGTTGATGAACTACGGACCGTGTTACCCTTCGACACGGATGGGACATTCACTGGCGTTGTATCGCCCTCTTTACAGGCAGGTCTGGAGCCCTTTAAGGGAAACCATCAGGAAGTGTCCTTGGGGCGTGGCCAGTGACGTTGCCCGCCACCGGCCTATCAGAGGACCAGCCAAACGAGCCAAGAGGGCCGGACCGCTGGCCAAGGACGGAAGTTGGAGTCCCCGGAGGAGGAGAGTTCGTGGCGTGGACATCGAGTGGTGGAGAAGCGAGGACCAGGACGAATCTGGAGGAGCGAGCGTAGAGGACGACGCGAAGCCGGGAGATCGTGCGAGAGACAAGGACATCAAGCCAGGAGGCCAACCGGACCACGCTCCGCCCAGCCACCTTCCAGGAGGAGGGTGGCTTGCGAAGGTACGGGCACGACTCCAGGGGTTCACGGGGCACGGGAGGGGGCGGGCGGCGTTATAGAGGGAGGTCACGACGGGCTCCACTTTGTAGTAGCGGTGGCAACTTCCCTCACTCACGATTCCCTGACTTAAGGAGTACCTCCTTCCAGTCCACTGACCCCAGTATTTTCTTTCCCCCCCCCTTTCATGCGCAGTCTCTACGACCGGCAGCGACGTGAACGGGAGAACCGAAGAGACGCATATAGAGGAAGAGCGGTCCTGGTGAAGACGGGAGTAACCCAACCGGACCCTTGACGAGTGGACACTGTGCCTTTACTTTGGAAATAAAGACCCCTTTATAAAAACATAGTGCTCCCTCCTTGATTGTTTGCGGCTACCCCCTGCACCGATATCTGACAAGTGTTGGAGAATGCGGGCAACGCCTCCATCGATATAGGATGGAGAACCTCGTGTATCAGCTGAAGGAGGGCAACGCCAAGCTGGAATGGGCCGTAGAACGGGGCACCAACCAGGCCGAGATGGACAGGGCGGTGTTTATGGCCGCCATACAGACCCAGGCAGACAACCTAACCAAGCTGGCAGAAGGACAGAACCAGCTCCTTATGACACTGGGACAAGGGAGAGGCCCTGCTCCGCCTGGTACTGTTGTGCCGCTGCAGAAGTATGTCCCCGGGGAGGACCCCATGGCCTTTTTCTTGAACTTTGAACGGGCGGCCAGGGCCAGTGGATGGCCCAGTGATCGCTGGCCCTTCTACCTAGCTCCGTTGCTCACTGCAGAGGCCCAAGCGGCCTACCAGTTCATAAACAACGACGGCACTGCTGTATATGGGCTCGTAAAGCAACACATTCTGGACCGCCTTGGGGTCGATGAGGAGGCGCTACGGCTCAAATTCAGGCAGGAAAGGGGAACAACTGGTGACACTGCCAAAACGCTCTTCCACAAAATGAAGGACGCCGCCGACCGGTGGTTGAAGCCACGTGAATCCACCGTCGAGGACGTCCTGACCAAAATCTACCTCGAACAATATATTGATATCCTCCCATATAACACCCAAAGATGGCTTCGACAGCACGCCAACCTGACTCTCGACCAAGCAGTCGAAATGGCCACCTCCTTCACTCGCGCCCAGGGCCGCTGCACGCCCAAGGAACCGGAAAAGCCACACAAGGGTCCCTTACCCTTGAGGTTCGAGAGGAGACCCGTCAAGAGCCAACCAGAACCCCCAAAGTTCCGGCCTGGGAGGCCCGACCTCCCAGTTACCTCTAGCCCCCAATGCTTCGAGTGCGGCGAATGGGGACACATAGCCCGCTTCTGCAGGAGAAAGAAAGAGAGACCAGAGGATGAGCCTATGGACGTCAGCTACGCCCCACGTTCGGTCCTTTATGCACAGGAGACGGGGCATATGTACTATGTGAGTCTCCTTGTTAACAACAAGGAAGTAAGGGCCCTCCTAGATTCAGGGTGCAAACACTCAGTAGCCCGGGAGGAGGTGGTCCCCAGCTCACAGAGAAGCCCGGGGAAGACTGTCTGTATACGCTGTGTACATGGGGATGTGCGTGTTTACCCCGTAGCCCAGTTACCGGTACGCACCAAGGGGGGTATACACACCACCATCACGGTAGGGGTTCTCCCGTCTCTTCCGGAGCCACTGATATTGGGGGTAGACAATCCCTGTTTTCCCCTCCTCATTGCCAGTGCCCTTAAATCGGGGTCCCCCTCGGAGGACCCTCATGATGCCCTGCTAACCTCAGAACCTTGGGCTATGGATAAGAACTTCAGGGGGGCCCAGTTAAATGACGCAACCCTCAAGCATGCATGGCAAAGAGCACAGGAAACGAAGGACACCCAAAAGAGAACCTATCCTTCTTTTGAGGAGCAACATGGGCTCCTATACCGGGTCGCCAAGGAAGGGGCCACACCTCAGCTGTTGGTCCCTTTGTGTTTTAGGGACCAGATCCTTTATTTCGGCCATTCCCATCTGTTAGCGGGACATGTGGGGGCTGAGAAAACCAGTCAAGCTATACTAGATAGCTTTTACTGGCCTGGCATTTATCTTCAAATAAAAAAGTATTGCCAGGAGTGCAGTATTTGCCAGAAGAAAAACCCATACATCCCAGCAAAGGCGCCCCTACAGCCTCTGCCCATTATTGGACGCCCATTCGAACGTATAGGAATGGACTTGATAGGGCCCCTTCCCAAGTCCAGCAAAGGACACCAGTATGTCCTTATGATCGTGGACTATGCCACTCGCTATCCTGAAGCCCTTCCCTTGCAGACAGCCACAACCACCACCATTTCCCAAAAACTGATCGAGGTGTTTTCCAGAATGGGGTTCCCTAGAGAGATACTTACCGATCAAGGCACGCCCTTCGTATCCCGTCTCATGAAGCAGGTGTGTAGGCAATTAGATATCCAACACATCAGAACTTCGGTGTACCACCCCCAGACAGACGGCCTCGTAGAAAGGTACAACGGGAATCTGAAGCTAACATTAAAAAAACTCCTGTCAGGGGATGGGAGGAGCTGGGTTCAGCTCCTTCCTCTGGCGCTGTTCGTTATACGCAGTACAGTCCAGTCCAGTTTGGGTGTTTCTCCCTTCGAGCTCCTATTCGGAAGACGGCCTCGCACCCTTCTCGAGATTACGAAGGAAAGCTGGGAAGAACAGGGCATCACTGAGGCCCATGCCTTGCTGGATTATGCCAACCAGATAAAGGTGAGGCTTCATAAACTAAGAACCTTAGCCCACGACAACTTAGAAAGAAAACAAACGCAATACAAAACGCAATATGATAAAGGGACAAGGTTGAGGGTCTTCCAGGATGGTGACTGGGTTCTCCTGCTTCTCCCTTCTTCCTCACATAAACTAAGGAAAGAGTGGCAAGGCCCCTTTGAGGTCCTGAGGAAAATCGGCAAAACCACCTACCTGCTACGCCTTTCCCCTAAGAAAACCCAGATGTACCATGTCAATTTGTTAAAAAATGGTTTGGTCCAACCCCAAGAAGACCCTGTAATGTGTCATTTGCTACCCCAGGGCAAACCTCTGTTCATGAGACCGTATATATTCCTACGCTTCCTGTGACAGAGAAAGCAGAGCTACAGACTCTTCTCCTCTCGTTTTCCGACGTCTTTTCCAACCTACCTGGAAAGACCAGTTTAACCACACATTCGATACCTACCCGTGACGGGGTTGTGGTAAAACAAAAACCCTATCGGGTCCCCGAAGCCCGTCGCATGGCATTACGGAAAGAGGTGGAAGAGATGTTGGCATTGGGAGTGGTGGTACCCTCGAAGAGCAACTGGTGTTCGCCAATCGTTCTAGTTCCGAAACCTGATGGGAGTACCCGTTTTTGTATCGACTTCAGGGCGGTGAATCGCATCTCCAAACAAGACGGGTACCCCCTTCCCCGGGTGGATGAGCTAATAGAACGCCTGGGTGAGGCGCGCTATATATCCACCATCGACCTCACAAAAGGGTACTGGCAGATCCCTCTCCACCCGGGAGACCAAGAGAAGACAGCATTCTCTACTCCTGATGGTCTGTTTCATTTCACAGTGCTGCCCTTCGGCCTCCATGGTGCCCCCGCTAGCTTTCAGAGACTCATGGACACCCTCCTGAGAAGCCATTCGAACTATTCGTCCGCTTATTTAGACGATATTGTTGTATTCAGTAGAACCTGGGAAGAACATCAGTCCCATCTGTCGGCCATTTTTGCAGAGTTAAGGGAGGCCAACCTCCACATTAACGCAAAAAAATCAAAGTTTGCCTTTCATAAAGTCAAATATCTGGGATACTTGCTGGGAAAAGGGCTAATTGAACCCCAGTCAGAGAAGGTGAGGGCCATCCAAGACACCCCCTTTCCCAACACAAAAAAAGAGATGAGAGCTTTCCTCGGGTTGGTCGGCTATTATAGACGGTTCATTCCCCTGTTTTCCCAAACAGCTGCCCCCTTACCGATCTCCTAAAAAGTCTACAACAGCTCACCGCATAAGAAACCCCTCTGAACAAGAAACCCAGGCCTTCATGGCTCTGAAAACTGCTCTGACTACATCACCGGTTTTGCTGACCCCAGATTTCCAGAAACCATTCATTCTCCAGACAGACGCCTCGGGGGTGGGCATCGGTGCCGTTCTCTCCCAGCTAGACAGCGAGGGGTTGGAACGACCTGTCCTATATATCAGCAGGAATCTCTTCCCTAGGGAACAAGTATACCCCACGATAGAGAAGGAATGCCTGGCCCTGAAATGGAGCATAGAAAAACTCAGGTATTATCTAGAAGGGAGAGCCTTCGTACTGTATACCGATCATGCTCCACTCACATGGCTCCAGAGAAATAAGGGTACCAACGACCGAGTCCTTCGATGGTTCTTAGCCCTTCAACCCTTCCACTTTGAGGTGCATCACCGTAAGGGCACGGAACAGGGAAATGCGGACTACCTGTCCCGGTTTCCTCTTACCCCCGATCGGGGAAAGCCAGAGGGGGGCATGTGTCACGATTCCGTTGATGAACTACGGACCGTGTTACCCTTCGACACGGATGGGACATTCACTGGCGTTGTATCGCCCTCTTTACAGGCAGGTCTGGAGCCCTTTAAGGGAAACCATCAGGAAGTGTCCTTGGGGGCGTGGCCAGTGACGTTGCCCGCCACCGGCCTATCAGAGGACCAGCCAAACGAGCCAAGAGGGCCGGACCGCTGGCCAAGGACGGAAGTTGGAGTCCCCGGAGGAGGAGAGTTCGTGGCGTGGACATCGAGTGGTGGAGAAGCGAGGACCAGGACGAATCTGGAGGAGCGAGCGTAGAGGACGACGCGAAGCCGGGAGATCGTGCGAGAGACAAGGACATCAAGCCAGGAGGCCAACCGGACCACGCTCCGCCCAGCCACCTTCCAGGAGGAGGGTGGCTTGCGAAGGTGCGGGCACGACTCCAGGGGTTCACGGGGCACGGGAGGGGGCGGGCGGCGTTATAGAGGGAGGTCACGACGGGCTCCACTTTGTAGTAGCGGTGGCAACTTCCCTCACTCCCGATTCCCTGACTTAAGGAGTACCTCCTTCCAGTCCACTGACCCCGGTATTTTCTTTCCCCCCCCCCTTTCATGCGGAGTCTCTACGACCGGCAGCGACGTGAACGGGAGAACCGAAGAGACACATATAGAGGAAGAGCGGTCCTGGTGAAGACGGGAGTAACCCAACCGGACCCTTGACGAGTGGACACTGTGCCTTTACTTTGGAAATAAAGACCCCTTTATAAAAACATAGTGCTCCCTCCTTGATTGTTTGCGGCTACCCCCTGCACCGATAGCTGACACACTGATAACCATGGGACTAGTGCCCATGACAAAATGAGAATAGCGCTGATGATACCAATGGGACTAGTGCTCCTGACAACAATGAGATTAGCACTGATAATAACAATGGGACTAGTGCCGATGCCAACAATGAAAATAGCACTGATGATAACAATGGACTAGTGCCGATGCCAACAATGAGAATAGCACTGATGATAACAATGGGACTATTGCTCATGACAGCAATGAGAATAGCACTGATAACCATGGGACTAGTGCCCATGACAACAATGAGAATAGCCCTGATGATAACAACAGGACTAGTGGTGATGATAACAATGAAAATAGCTCTGATGATAACAATGGGAATAGTGCTCATGACAACAATGAGAATAGCACTGATGATAACAATGACTATAGCTCTGATGATAACAGTGGGACTAGTGCTAACGAGAACAGTGAGAATACCGCTGATGACAACAATGAGACTAGTGCTGATGACAACACTAATAACGAAAATAGCGCTGATAACAATGACTAGTGCCGATGACAACGAGACTAGTGCCGATGACAACGAGACTAGTGCCGATGACAACAATAAGAATAGCGCTGATAACAGGACTAGTGCAGATGGCAAAACTGCATGATTAAGAGACTGTTACTCAGGGTCCGCACTGCTCATTCATAGGAGACACTGTCCTGGACTCACATGCCTCTCATCAGTGTGCACACTGGTCTTTAGCCATATTCCTCCAACAGATTCTAGCACATTATTACAGGTTAATATGTTCCTTGTGAGGCCTCCTGACTCCTGCCATTGGGATTTAAGTTCTGCCACTATGTTGATTATAATTCCAGTGCTGGAGCATTGTGCTTTTGGTTACACGAAGCCATCTCGTGCTTTACCTGTACTTGTTTGTTTTTCTGAGTAACGTTAAAGGAGCCAGTATGCGCTGTGGAAAGGGCTTTTCGGTAACAACAAGCATTTGCAATGCAATAGGTCTCGCATTTACGCGAGTTTGACCTATTGGCATTGTAAATGACAATGGCTTTATTTATGTTTCAAAACCAAAACATAAATAAAAGGCAATGTCATTTACAATAAAAATAGCTCAAACTCTCGCATTATTAAAGTTTGAGCTATTGGTGTTGAATTATTTAGCAATGCCAATAGCTCAAACTTTAATAATGCGAGACCTATTGCATTGCAAATGCTTGTTTAATTGTAGTCTTTTTCCTTGTTTAATCGCCTGCTCAGCCTTGTCTGCGGAGTTCACCCTTTCTGCTTGCTCTCTGTTTTTCGCCCCCCGTGTTTCCGGACGCCTCTGAGATATTTCTGGTGTTACTAAGTGATTTTGCTGTATTGCGGGGGCTATCAGATTGTTATTTTTAACTTTCATTCCTTTAGTCCCTCGCCCCGTCATCCTTACTTGATTGCCTCCTGAGTCCTGGAGACAAAGTATCCTCCGCCCCGGCTTCTGTTCTGGGACCCACTGCGATGATTAGTACCTCTGTCCGTGCCTGTAGCAGTCAGGAGATTGTAGAGAGCCGATAAAATTTCCTCTAGGCAGCACGTCGTTGAAAGCCGCCGCAGGGCAATGCAGGACGAGGATGCTGGAGCCGAGAGGCTCTCCGTTACTGAAGCTCCGGCCGGACGCCTCGTTGCAGCCCGTCGCCCATTCCAATTTCTGCTCCGCGCAGAAATCACTGTGATCCTTAAGCAGCCCAGTCGGTCCATGCGGTGGGGGATTTAGCAGGTGCAATTCAGCTTTCTGAACACGGTCGCGATAGCATAAAAGATCTTTTTGTGTCCGTTTAGGGGGTCAGACCGGCGGAGCTGGATCGGGTAGCTGCTACCCAGACGCCCTCTTGCCTCCAAACCAGGAGTACGATTTCCTGACCTACTTCTGTAAATTATTGTGAATTCATGAAAGCCGTAAATCTGAATTAATGCAAGGACATACCATGCATGGGTGCACTTTTGTGACTTTCATTAAGAAAAAAGCCCCTATTTAGGTCTGGCGGGAACCAATACCTTTTGTTTTCATTAAAATTCTCTCTCTCTGTACTGGCTGGCTTCACTGTGAGTGACAGCATTCTGTTCTTCCACAAGGAGCATATCTGCACCCAAAGTAGTTTTGTTCAGTGCTAGGAACTACTGTGGCAACATGTGGTTTTAGACCAAAAATATTTTTGCTTTTGCCTGTTTGTTATAATGACGAGGGCCTGCCAGCTCCCACAAAAATAAAGTCTTAAAAAAACCATGTCAAAACTAGACGCGCAATGACAAAACCAAAAGGCTGACCACCAATGTCATACCCATTGGCTTTGCCAATCCTTGTTTATTTTCATGTTTCCTATAATTTTGTTGCAACTGGTTACACTGATTTTCCATTAATTGGACATACTAGCATGCATCAACACATTTTCCTAAATGATGCTTCAAAGAAATTGCACCTAAAATTTAACAGTAGTTCAGCGAAACGTTTTTTTCCTAGTTGCATTTTTTATAAACATTTTTATGTTGAACGCAAATAATCATCAATCTAGCTTTCAAGCTTTTGCCTATATTTGCAGCTAATCAAAGAACATCCTGGAATCTTTATACGAAGCCTCATATTGTTAAGCTTTGTAAACGTGTGTACACATTTTTATACTGGAACCACTGTTGGTATTGCAGTCTGAACTTAAATTTCCTTAGAGCGCTCACTCTACTAATAAAGGCTTTGTATTAATGAACCATAAATTCAAGTTCGAACAGCATTAACATATGGACTCAAATATTACCTTAACTGCAGACAATGTCCTTCCCTGATCCATAATGTGGTACTGTAATCTGGCAGCCAAAGGGTTTGTGCTGCAGGGGGTTGGGCTTACTTGTCCCAAGGTCAAAATAAACATGAAAAGGTGTTGCCCTTGACCCCAAATATTACGTCTTGGGCGTAGGGCTATAGGAATTCTACACCCCTGTGTCTGAGAGCAGGAGTCGGGTTGTTCCAAGTTTCAGGTCCACAGATGTTCAGAGTTCTGTGCCCTTCTTGTTACAGGGAGCCATCATAATCTTAACCCTGTTGTCAAATGACAATTGCAGGAGTTGAGTGGTCTTATTATTAGCTAAAAGCTGTTAGATATCTCGGGCCTCTAACCATTATGCTCTGAATGTTACAAAGCATCTTGAAGGTTAGTTAAGTTTAATGAGCAGCCAGTGTAGTCTGTGGAGAGTTGACTCAATGAGCTTTGATATTTTTAAACCGGAGAAGTCTTGCCAATTGCAAAACTAATTGAAGTTGTTGAATAATTTTTTTTTTCTGGAGGCGTATGCATGTCCTGTTGCAGTAGTCGAGGCATGCATGTACCAGGTCCACTCTAGGAAGTTTAAGCATAGGTTTTACTTTGCCGGACACATTAAGGTGAAAGTGTGCATTTCAGGTCACTACATTCACTTGAATAAATGAAAGTTTATGGTAAAAAATTACTCCTAGATTATTTGCTTTATGCAAAGGCAGATGGTCCACCCATTGATTTGGGCCACTGAGAAGGCAAATGTCTTGGATCATGTTTACCAACCAAGTAAGCTATTGATTGGTTTCGAGTCATTGAGTTACAGAAGCAAAGTACTTTTTATCATACATACCAGAATCCCAGAAGTGAAGCATGCAGTGATATCTGTTTTTTTGTCAGTTTTCTGCTAGACAAATTGGAATTTGTATGTTGTTGGCATAGCTTTCGAATCGTATCTCAAATTTATCAATGACCTGAAATAGCAGAAGTTCATAGCCATTAAGAAAACCTGAGGATGATTAAGATCCATGGTGAACACCGTAAGAAGTGTTTTGAGTGTCCAGTGTATATTTCTCCGTTCTTATTTGTGGAGTGTAGTTGTTGGGGAAGGATTTAATCCAGGCTGCTTAAAGACTGAAATGATATTGTCAACAACAGCGGTTGTTATTGGAATTATACATGTATTTTATGGTAAAGCAAAGGCACAATCCCAAAAATTAAACTGTGATAGGATGTAGATAGAGAGAGCCATACAAAGGAGTCTCATATATCCAATAGTTTTTGTTATACTCAATATATATTTGTCAGACATTCATATAAAATGCACAAAGTTTCCCAAGTGAAACGGAACCAAACCTGTGCTAAAAAATAATAATAGTGATCTCATTATACAACTAAGGCAAAAAAGGAAGAAAAGGGTTTCCAAAGTTTTAAACAAATGACCTAAACACGTATGCACATGTTTATCAATCTACCCTTGTATGAATCAAAGGGTCGATATAAGGTTCATTTGGCACTGTCGACGACATTTTGACCCTGTGTAGGATATGGGTGTCTCTTTAGGACCATAAAATGAAAGGAACACCTTCGTAAACAAAATAAATAGAGAGACTCCTTAGTGGAATTCTCCAGTGGCAGTGGACTCTCTATCAATATTCTTTAGATCAGATTTAAGCCGTGCAACCATGGAAAGAAGGTGGAAGCTGAGACAACTTATCGATCCACTCAAGGCGACTGGGGCTCAAGTGTTCCTCCAGGAACCGGCAAGACTGAAAGTTATTAAAGATGGAAAACCATTATTCTTTGCCTCGGATTTGGAGGCTAAACTTGCATTGACAAAGTGGCAGATTGTTTGACCATTATTACTATGAATACTTGCTGGACTGCCTTGGTTATCTTGATCTCCACAATCTTTTTCCCTTTTGTTTTGTCTTGAGATCATTGGTTCTTTTTGGTTTCGATTTTCTATTTATTTTTATTTTTTTATATAACCACGCTTGGATATTGTGGGGTGCGGTTAGCATATAGTAAGGCATATAGTAAGGGTGTAAGCCGCCTTATATTTCTTTTTTCTTTTTTTAAGCTTAAGCTTATATAGGGCCGGATCGGGGTTAAGACTGTGGGGCGCTGAGACGCCAGCTGCCATATTCAGCGGCAGCTGTTGGGGGGGGAGGGGGGGGTGATTCCTTCTTTGGGAAACAGGGAGGATGGGCTGGATGGCCATAATGAGGGGGGGGATGAGGCTCTAGGGTGGGAGGGAGATACAAAAAGAGGGGAAAAAATCAAAAAGAAGGCTTGCAGTCATAATCGAGATGGTGGGAGAAGAATGGATACTATGATTTTTGTTTTGAAGGTTGATATTATTAAACAGATATGGCATTAATTAGGTGCTTAGCTTGGAATGTATCTGGATTGAACAGGGGATCTAAAAGACAGCTAGTGCGGGAAGAGCTCAAAGCATATAAACCCCATTTAGTACTTTTAACTGAAACACATTTAGCATACAAAGACCGGCGGCTTCTTGAGCAACTTGGGTTCCAGATTGTTGTATGTACTTCTCAGAATGTGTCAATCAGGGGGGCTGCTATCTTAGTATCAAAAACATTAGATTGCCAAGTTCATAAAGTTCTAGCTGATCAAAGGGGAAGATGGGCTATTGCCCAAATGGAAATTAATACTGTAAAATATGTTTTTTGTGTTTTATATGGCCCGAATAATGATGACCCAACTATATTTGATGATATTTGTTTAGAATTAGTGGAATGGCAGGGGGTGATGGTTTTGATGGGGGATTTTAATTGTGTTATTAATTATGGTATGGACTCTACTAGTCAGCCGCTTGCTCCAAGAATGATGAAGGTGAGAGCTTCTATTCTAGAATTGGCGAGATTATATTCTTTGCAGGATGCATGGCGGGTTCTGCATCCAAACAAGCCGGGTTATACGTACTACTCGGCGCCACATCGCCAGTATTCAAGGATTGATATGGCCTGGGTTTCAGATACTATTGTAACAGCGGCTGACATGGAGATTTGTCCTAGGATTACATCTGATCACAACCCCATAATTTTTTCTTTTCAAGCTAAACCCGCTATCAAATTTGGCCGACTATTTACGTTTCCTAGATATTTGGCTACGGATTCAGAATTTGTGGCTTTTATTGGTAAAAATTTCGGATTATCTTATAGATAATATGGGTTCTGCCCCGCTCTGGGTTGTTTGGGATGCTATGAAAGCATTTATTAGGGGAGCTACTCAGCAGTTCATCTACCAACAGAATAAGGAACGGGAGGGACAAGCCAAAGATGCTTATCAAAAGCTTGTTAGCTGCGAACTTCAGCATGCTGAGGCAGTTCGGTTTCAAAAAGCAGACCAAGATCTTCTGTATATCTCGCTTTTGGAGCAGAAGGCTGTGACAAGTAGGGTTTTAAAAGAAAAAGTGGCAGTGCGTTTTACCAAACATAAGACATTACAGTACGAATATGGCGATAGGATTGGGAAAGTTTTGGCCCATCAACTTATCGATAATCGGCTCAAAACTAAAATTAAGGCTATAAAAGGGGAGGGGGGAGTCCTTTATAGGTGCCCTGAGGAGATAGCTAATCAGTTCTCTATCTTTTATCAGCAATTGTATTCCCCTGATTTTGGGCAAGATTTAACTGATATGCAGCGCTATCTACAGGGGAGTAACTTGCCGACTTTGACAGAGGAAGATTCTCTCCTATTAGAACAGGAGATCTCAGTGGAAGAGGTTTTGGAGGCAATCGGTGGGTTATCATCAGGGAAAGCGGCGGGGGATGATGCTCTCCCTGCGGAGCTTTATAAGTGTTGTAAAAATCTTCTCGCCCCGGTTTTGCGGGATGTCATTTTTCAAATTGGGAACACAGGACATGTTCCCGACTCATGGAATATGGCTAATATAATTTTCTTTTTAAAGAAAGATAAAGATCCGGAAGAACGGGCCTCGTACCGCCCAATTTCATTAATTAATGCAGATGCAAAAGTGTTTGCCAAGATATTGGCCACCCGGTTAGCTCCAATGATGGCCAGCCTGGTCTCCCCCCAGCAACATGGGTTTATTCATGGGAGAGATACTACCGCCCATGTAAATACAGCAATAGCTGCTTTCGATGTAGCTGGGAAGTTAAAGATCGAATTGGGCATGGTCTTATTGGATGCAGAAAAGGCATTCGACCGGGTGACCTGGGATTATCTCTGGGCAACACTTACAGCATTTGGGGTTAAAGAAAATTTCCGAAGATTGGTAGCGGCTATGTATCGTGATCCGATGGCTAAGCTATTGTACCCCAATGTTCAAACCATCCCTTTTCCCATTCGGCGCGGTACGAGGCAGGGCTGTCCCCTCTCTCCTCTTTTATTTGCTCTTTATATTGAGCCATTTATCCGGGCACTCTTGGTTAATAATTTGATTTGCCCGTTAAATATTGAACAGCGCCTCCTTAAGCTGATGGCATATGCAGACGATATAGCCATTTTTACGGAAAAACCAAAGGAGGCTATAGAAAATATAGATAGAGAGGCAAAACAGTTTGGACGCTTTTCCGGATATAAGTTAAATAGGAATAAAACCCAAGTTTTGCTTAATTTTCAGCCGGAAGACGCGATCGAGGGTGTGTTCGAGGGCTACATATCTTGGGGTACAAATCTCCTCTAAAATTGAGCTTATACACTCCTTAAACTACGTTTTTTACTAACTAAAGTTACTAAACAATTGAAGCTGTGGCATAGACTCCGATTAAGCATTCTGGGTAGATGCAACGTTATTAAAATGAAGATACTTCCTAAATTTCTCTATCTTTTTAGGTCCATCCCGCTACGTATCCCGAATGCTTTTTTTAGGAAACTTGATGGAATTTTTAGTAGCTTTATATGGGGGTATAAGAAGGCAAGAAGGGCTATTGGAATGATGAAACTTCCATACAATCAAGGTGGCTTAGACCTTCCTGATTTTAAACTTTATTTTTTGTCTGCTTTTGTTAGCCGCTTACGGAGCCTTTTGAACCCTGAGCTAACAGATTTCTGGCATTGGCTGGTTCTTGGGGTGGAGAGCCATATGTTTTTGTATCGAATTAACGACCCCAACTATTTTAAACGTGTACGGTTTAAGACCATTCGGGATTGTGTATATATATGGAAGGGCATTGAAATTAGACTTTCTCTATCTCCAATTCATAGTAGACTCCCTTTGTGGGGAAACCCAATGTTGCCTGGAATCTTCCAAGACAGCACGGCCCATCAGTGGGCCAGGTATGGGATCCAGTCCCTGGGACAACTCTATGATTGTAATGGCTTCAAGACATTTGAGAATCTTCGGGCAACTTTTAATATCCCCCAGTGCCTGTTCTTTAAATATTTACAGGTTAGGGACCATCTAGTTAGAAGTTTGGAAATCCGGAGGGTTGCCGGGTCAGACATGTGGGAGTGTATGTATATCCAGAACCAGCAGGCAACTATTAGTAAGGTGTACCGAATTTTTTGTAAAAACAGGACAGAAGGATGTGAGAAATTGGCGCTTAAGTGGAGTGAGACCCTGGGGGAAAATATTACTATTGAAACTATGAGGATAGCTCTAGATACTATTGCCCGATCTGTACATTCGGTTAGCTTACGGTTGCAGCAATTTCGGACACTTTGCTTGCTTTACTATACACCAGAAAGGATTGCCAGATGGTCTCAAGGTGGAACTGTATGGGGAGGGACTCAGGGAGGGACGCGCCAGAACTGTCCTAAATGTGGGCTATATGCTGCAGATATCGTGCATATGTTTGTCCTGTGTCCTTCGCTGAAGCTGTTTTGGGATAAGATATTAGGGGCAATTCAAAGTAAATTAGGTAGGGACCTCACGCTCTCAGTAACTGAAAAGATGCTAGGATATAAGGATGAAGGTGAGCGGAATGTCCCTATACTGACAATTATGCTGGTTGTCGCTCGGTTAGCGATAGCTAGAGTCTGGATTTCCCCTTAACCCCCTACGGAGATAGAATGGTGGCTAATTCTTAAAGAAACTAGAGAAAAGGAAAGGGCACTGGCTAAAGCCAGGGGAGTTCAAGCACTGCAGAAACATAGGTCTATTTGGTTTTTTTTGGAAGAGCTCTAAGACACTTGCTTGAATGCTAATTAATCTATATAATGGCTATATCAATTTATACTTTGGAAATGGCTTAGAAGAAATTTAACCATTGGGGGCTTTTGGACATTTGGTTATGGTCCTTGTTCTTTTTCTGTATCTTCCCTTTTTGGTCTTTACTTTTATACTTATTATTCTTTGCGGTTCTATTCTAATGATGTCTTGTATATGCATATTTTGATCGACTGTATGATTATACTTCTTTTTGACAATAAAAATATATATTTTTTTAAATTAAAAAAAGGAAGAGGATAGAGAAAAGCCAATGGTGTGGGTAAAGGCAAGACGGTGTGCCTACCTGATGGAATTGAAGGAAATACAAGGCAATGCAATCCAGCACACTTGTTTACAAGAGTAAAGGTACTTACACAGGGAACCAGTTGGGAACTGCGTGTATAGGAAGATAGACAAAAGAAACAGTAATTGAGTGAATCACATCCAGGATTAGTATTGTGGCATAACAATTAGCCTGCGCCCAACCTCGTAGACTTGCCTCCGGATAGAGGGAATCCTGTAGTATATATGATCCGTGTGCTCAACTGACTAATGAAGCCCCCCCGGTCCAAAGTAGGATAACATAGCACTCCTCAATGGGAAGAATACAGAGGCAGGGTCCAGCTTCGCCGTATACCACAGAAGCTGACTGCGAGAGACGCGGCGTTGCCTTAACCAAATTGGGGCGAGTGGTGAAAACGAGGCATGGGATGCACATGTTCCCATCTACGGTGGGCAGAAGAGGGCGGGTTTTGGCCCGTTGTTATGGGGATTGTGCCCTAAATGAGGAAAACCATACACAGTGTACGCCGCATAGAAAACATAATGAATGCTTCAATGAGGGCTGCATTTAAAGCGAGATCCCAAAATAAATCGAGATGCATTGAATTGGCATAATCATCCAATGATAGATCAGTCCATTTTCATCATGAAAGATAGTTTTCTTCTCTAGACCAAGTGGGAACATGCAGGGTTACAATATCACAATTGTGTTCAACGGCACAATTGTAAAATAACATTTGCCCTTTGCTTTCCTTAAGGGACTGTGGACTTGGGGACAAAAGGCTCTCGAGACCGGGTCTATGTAAAGCTGGTTTTATTGGGTACAGGCGTCGTCTCCTAAGAGAAGCCAGAGTTGAGACGCTTCAGAGTCCTTCTGAACTGGGTCCGGTTCACTGTGGCTTTCTTCGGGGTTGCTGCAGGGCCAGGTCGGGTCTTGATCCGACGTCCTCAGGCACATGTAAAGAGGAGGAGACGATAATCAGAGTACTGAACGTACCCGCGAACGAGGGAGAGGAGTGAGGGATTCACACGAGTGCTCGGTGTTATACAGTGCAGTGCCCGTGTACAGGGAATCGGGAGTAGGGGAGAGAGGAAGTATAGTGCAGAGGAAACACCTCTCTACGTGGCCGGCTTCTCTCGTGATCCAACCCACCCCGCAACCTTGCTCCGTACCTTTGTAAGCCACGCTTCTCCTGAAGCGTGGCGGAGCACAACGTGGGAACGGTGGCCTCCTGGCTGCTTCTGTTCTTTGGCTCCCTCCGCAGTTTCTGGTACCGGTCCGGCTACCATCAGCGTCGCCCTCTCGTATTCTTCTCCCGCGTCGGTCTGCTGCTCTCGTTCGTTCCACCTGGAAGTGTGTTCTCCCCGGAAGAAATGTCCTCATCCCTTATTGGCCAGCATAGGCCGACGACATCGTTAGAGGCGGTCTGTCCACGGCCCGGTGTTTGTTTAAAGGGCCCGTTCTCCGATAGCGGTATGACCGCTCTAGGCGTGGTGAAGGAACATGTGTTCCATTCGTCCTGTGAATAAACAAGAGGTTCTGTAACAGAGGGCACAGACCACCATTCCACTCCTGAGTCCGAGGGCACCTTGTGACATTCCTCCCCCCTAAGACTCTCCCGATCGGGGAGAGGAAAGACCCGGGATAGAAAATCTGCAGCAGTGTTGTCGGAGCCCTTCTGGTGCTGAACCCGAAAGGCAAAGGGTTGCAATGACAAAAACCACCTAAGCACCCTGGGGTTGTTGCTCCTGTTCTGTGCCATCCATTGGAGAGGGGCATGGTCAGTGAACAGTGTGAAAGGGCTTCCTTCTAGGTAATAACGTAGTTTGTCTATCGCCCATTTGATGGCGAGACACTCTTTCTCCACAGTAGGGTACCTGATCTCCCGGGGAAACAGTTTGCGACTTATGAAGAGTATGGGGTGTTCGGAACCATCTGGGGATTCCTGAGTTAACACAGCTCCTATGCCGTAGTCCGAAGCATCAGTATGCAGGGCGAAAGGCTTGGTAAAGTCAGGTGAAACAAGTACTGGACTGGAGGTTATGGCAGTCTTGAGCCGGCGGAAGGCCTCGAGGGTTCCCTCGCTGGGATGGAGAAGGGCTTCATTCTTGCTATCTTTGCGAAGCAAGTTAGTTAATGGGGTCGCGATTTCTGAATAGTGTGGAATGAAGCGGCGATAATATCCTAGGAGCCCCAAAAAGGCCCTCAAGTCCCTTTTGGTTCTGGGGAAGGTTGTCTCCGAGATCGCCCGTACCTTCTCAGACTGTGGAGCAATCACGCCATGACCCAAGACAAAGCCCAAGTACTTGACCCGTTGGAAAGCAACCCTTGATTTTTTGAGTTGATGTGGAGGCCCGCATTTCTCAGGGAGGCTAGTATGGTTTGGAGATGGTCTAGGTGTGATTCCCAAGAGGAGCTAAACACCACGATGTCGTCTAAGTACGCTGAGGCGAACGACTGGTGTTTGCGCAAGACTAGGTTCATGAGGCGCTGGAAGGTGGCCGGCGCCCCATGCAGGCCGAATGGGTGAACCGTAAACTCATAAAGGCCCTCAGGTGTCACAAAGGCAGTCTTTTTCCTGTCTGATTCCTTAAGGGGGACCTGCCAATATCCTTTCGTGAGGTCGAGTGTGGTAATAAAGGAAGCATTACCCAATTTCTCTATGAGTTCATCTATTCGCGGTATGGGGTAGGCATCAAAACGTGATATGGAGTTCAGGGCCCGGAAGTCCATACAAAAACGAGTGGACCCGTCAGGTTTTGGCACCATGACTATTGGTGAAGACCACTCGCTCCTAGAGGGGCGGATGACCCCAAGTTCCAGCATCTGTTCCACCTCTCTTTGTATGGCTTCTCTTTTTGCTGCGGGTATCCTGTAAGGCCTTTGTTTTACTGTCTTTCCTGGGTCTGTCTCTATGGTATGTTCAGTTAATGACGTTTTCCCTGGTAGGTCTGAGAATGTTGTGGAGAAGGGCCTCAGGACCTCATCAAGGGAAACCCTCTGTTCTTTGGATAGATCGGGATTGATCACTAGCTGGTCTAGTGTTAGTTCTGACTGTTGTAGGGAAGGCACTACCAAATGGGCAGTAGTTGGTAGGGGTCCTAGGCATTTTTTAGCAGATTTATGTGGAAAGTTTGTATTCTGGAGGGTCTTATTTGCACTTTATAGCTTGTTTTCCCTATGGTTTCAACGACCTTATAAGGTCCGAGCCATTCGGACTTGAATTTGCAGGTCGAGGAGGGTAAGAGCACCAGAACCCAGTCCCCCACACATAACTTTCTCCACTTCTTTCCTTTATCGTATTGCATTTTCTGTTTTCCTTGTTTGTTTTCCAGCTGAGAGTATGCCAAGTCTCGAAGCTTCCCTATCTTGTTTTTCAAGTTTTGGGTGTACTCCAGAAACCCCCGGGACTCCTCTGGTTCTTCCTTCTCCCATGCCTCTTTGGTGATCTCTAGTAGGGACCTGGGTTGTCTCCCGTAGAGCATCTCAAAAGAAGAACACCCTAACGAACTCTGTATCTGGCTCCGTATCACGTAAAGAGCCAGGGAAGCAACTGATCCCAGTCCTTCCCGTCGTTCTGGAGCATTTTCCGGAGGACTGATTTCAGTGTCCCGTTGTACCGCTCGACCAACCCATCGGTT
The DNA here is from genome assembly GCA_963921515.1 of Calotriton arnoldi. Taxonomy (NCBI): domain Eukaryota; kingdom Metazoa; phylum Chordata; class Amphibia; order Caudata; family Salamandridae; genus Calotriton; species Calotriton arnoldi. Next base: position 1,484,864 of record CAWUFW010004146.1, read on the forward strand.
TGGGGGTGATACACAGATGTTTTTAGGTGTCGGATGTTCAGTGTTTTACAGACCTCCTTCATGAGACGTGATACGAAAGGGGTCCCTTGATCCGTTAGGATCTCTCTGGGGAATCCCACCCTTGAAAACAACTCGACCAGATGCTCGGCTATGCTAGAAGAGGTGGGTGCTCTTAGAGGGAAGGCCTCAGGATATCTGGTGGCATAGTCCACCAGGACCAACGCATATTGGTGTCTTTTCTTTGTCTTTGGGAGAGGTCCTATGAGGTCCATACCCACCCGGGAAAAAGGTGTCCCTATAATCGGGAGTGGTTGTAGAGGTACCGGTGTGGGACGATGGGTGGTCTTCCTCTGACATATCTCGCACTCTTGACAGTACCGCTTTATCTCCCCATAAACTCCCGGCCCAAAAAAATAACGCAGCACATTCTGGGACGTCTTTTCAGCCCCCACATGACCTGCTGTTAGGTGAGAATGAGAAAAGAAAAGGATTTGCTCCCTGAAGGCCATAGGGACAAGAAGTTGGGGTTCGTCCCCTGGTGACCCCACCCGATACAACAGGTCGCTGGTAATTGTAAAATGTGGATATGGCAGAGGTGTGTTAGAGTTGTGGGACCGTGCGTTTTGCCATGCGTTCTGCAGAGTGGGGTCGTTAAGCTGGGCGAACCTGAAGCTTCTATCCATGACCCAAGGGTCAGGAGACACCAAGGCGGGCATGGTTTTCCCTGTATCATTGTCCCTTAGAGGTTTCTGCACAGATCTAAGGAACATCTGCAAGAAACCAGGATTATCCGTTCCTAATATGATATCTTCGGGTAAGTCCTCTAGAACCCCAACCTTTACAGTATAGGAGACCCCGTCCTCCAAGCGGAGGTCGATCTTTGCTACAGGGTATCGTTTAATGTCGCCGTGTACGCATCTAATGTGTACTACTGTCTCAGGGATGTACTGGGTAGGTTTCACTAGGGGCCTCTGTACGACTGATTGCCTACACCCTGAGTCTAGTAAGGCTTTTACGGCTCTCCCATTCACCACCACACTTACATAGAAAGCGCCTCCCAACTCCGCGCTGTAGAGGACGGACCTCGGGATATACCCCACTTCCATCGGCTCCTCGGTTGGCTTTTTCTGAGGGCATGCCCTGGCAATGTGGCCCCATCCTCCGCACTCGAAGCACTGCGGACCCCTGGGCGTGGGCCCTTCGGGTTTCAGGGGCCTGAATCTGGAGACATCTGTTGGAGGGGGTTTATATACCCTTCGCTCGGTTCTCTGCGGAGGGGCTTTGTGTGGTTTTTCAGGCTCCAGGCTGGTGGGACGCGGCTGGGCGCGCGCAAAAGTAGTGGCCATCTCGACAGCCTGTTCTGTGGTCAATTTGGTGTGCTGTCTTAACCACTTCTGGGTGTTATAGGGCAGGGCCTCGAGATATTGCTCCAAGTAGATCCTGTCCATGATCTCCTCCTTAGTGTTGTCGTGTGGTTTCAACCACTTATCGGCTGCAGCTTTAAGACGAAAGAAAAGAGTCTTGGGGTTTTCCCCAGGAGCGCCCCTCTCCCTTCTGAACCGTAGTCTGAAGGCTTCCTCATCTAAACCTAGATGGTCCAGGATGATTTCTTTGATGGCGGGATACGCTGTGTTCCCATCGGCGTTTGCCACCTGGTAGGCGGCTTGTGCCTCACCGGTCGGCAACGGTGCAAGAAAGAACGGCCACTTTTCCGTCAGCCATCCGCATGCGCGGGCGGCCCTCTCAAAATTCAAAAGGAAAGAGTCAGGGTCCTCTCCCGGCTGGTATTTTTGTAAGGACACCCCCGCAGGTCCAGGGGAACGTCCTGTAGTCTGCGGAAGAGGCAGGTGATCGGCCATTAACTTTTGCATATTCTCCATTTGGGATGACATAGAATCCGTGAAGACATTGCGGTCGGCCTGTGCCGAGGACATCTGCCTCTCGACCGCCCATCCCAGTTTTTCCTGCGCCTGTACGAGTTGCTGGATCAGGTTCTCCATTATTGTGGTACTAATGGAGGGGTTACCCGTATTCTCCACCAGTTGTGGACTTGGGGACAAAAGGCTCTCGAGACCGGGTCTATGTAAAGCTGGTTTTATTGGGTACAGGCGTCGTCTCCTAAGAGAAGCCAGAGTTGAGACGCTTCAGAGTCCTTCTGAACTGGGTCCGGTTCACTGTGGCTTTCTTCGGGGTTGCTGCAGGGCCAGGTCGGGTCTTGATCCGACGTCCTCAGGCACATGTAAAGAGGAGGAGACGATAATCAGAGTTCTGAACGTACCCGCGAACGAGGGAGAGGGAGTGAGGGATTCACACGAGTGCTCGGTGTTATACAGTGCAGTGCCCGTGTACAGGGAATCGGGAGTAGGGGAGAGAGGAAGTATAGTGCAGAGGAAACACCTCTCTACGTGGCCGGCTTCTCTCGTGATCCAACCCACCCCGCAACCTTGCTCCGTACCTTTGTAAGCCACGCTTCTCCTGAAGCGTGGCGGGGCGCAGCGTGGGAACGGTGGCCTCCTGGCTGCTTCTGTTCTTTGGCTCCCTCCGCAGTTTCTGGTACCGGTCCGGCTACCATCAGCGTCGCCCTCTCCTATTCTTCTCCCGCGTCGGTCTGCTGCTCTCGTTCGTTCCACCTGGAAGTGTGTTCTCCCCGGAAGAAATGTCCTCATCCCTTATTGGCCAGCATAGGCCGACGACATCGTTAGAGGCGGTCTGTCCACGGCCCGGTGTTTGTTTAAAGGGCCCGTTCTCCGATAGCGGTATGACCGCTCTAGGCGTGGTGAAGGAACATGTGTTCCATTCGTCCTGTGAATAAACAAGAGGTTCTGTAACAGAGGGCACAGACCACCATTCCACTCCTGAGTCCGAGGGCACCTTGTGACAGGGACACATTCAGTGCTGCAAATCTAGTCACAATGGGTATGTATGGGGACATATATAATGCATAATTGCAACCGGGGGGGGGCGGGGTTGTTGGGTCAGGGGAAGTAAATGAACACGCAGCAGTGCGGACAAGTATAGACTGCGGAAGTTAAAAAGTTGAAACGTGCCGGCACGGCCGGATAAACAGTAACAGTGGTCTGATAATGAAAAAAAGGCAGTACTGTTGTTGGTAAAAAGGGGGAAACGGGGGCCAAAGGGAGAGTGACAACACAAATGTCACAGATTAGCACACACAAATATAAAGATTAGAAATATAAGAACAGTAGGACAGAGACGTGTTTAAAAGGGCAGGTACCAAAACAAATAGCCTCTAGGTGTCATGAGAGGAAAAAGATTCAAATGAGATAACAGAATGCAGAGCCAAATATATGCAAGATATGCCACTATTGGTGAGAGAGAGAGGCATGTTCTGGGAGTCAAGTCTCAATCGAAAAACTTCCAGATGCAAGATGATGTAGGCCCTACTGAATGACAGTTACAGTGATACATTTGTGCAAAAAATGTTTTGCATACAGTTCAATTGCCCATAAAACAAATTCAACATGCTGACATGAGGAAATGGATTGAGCGTTGCAATTTTATAGACCAAGCACTAAATACAACAGAGGAATGGTGTTAATATGTGGCTGAATTGAGGGATTGAGATCCCTTTGTCTTGGCCAAATTGTTTCCCCACCCGGCCGTACGTATTTGCTTATGGATAATTGCTGCTTCTCTGCATGTACACCTCCTCTAAATAAGTGGACTAATTTAACTATCGCTCAGTGGGGATAGTACCGTCATGTCAGCATGTTGAATTTGTTTTTGGGCAATTGATGATTTGTTGTATGTACAATTCTTTTTGCACAGATGTATCATTGTAACTTTCATTCAGTGGGGCCTACATTGTCTTGCATCTGGAACTTATTTTATTGAGCGTTGCCTCACGGAACATGCCTGTCTCTCACTGATAATGGCATATCTTGCATATATTTGCCTCTGCATTCTATTTTTCTCTCATTGTATCTTTTTCCTCTTGAGACACCTAGAGGCTATTAAAATTGGTACCTGCCCTTTTAACATGTGCCTGTCCTACTGTTCTTAAATTTCCAAGTAGCCTTCCATGCCTCATATTTTACACTTTACGTTCACGGATGCTAATCTGAGCCATTTGTGTTTTCACTCTCCCTTTGGCCCCCCGTTCCCCCTCTCCTTTTTACCAACAACAGTACCAGCTGTGTTTTCATTATCAGACCATTGTTACTGTGGTCCAGCCTTGCCGGAAATTCTCAATTTTTAATTCTCGCAGTCTAAACTTGCCCCCCATGGCTGCGTGTTCATTCCCCCCCCTCCCCCTTGTGTTGCAATTACGTGTTATATGTCCTCATACATACCCATTGTGACTAGACTTGCAGCACTGAGAGTGCCCCTTAAGGAAGGCAAAGGGCCAATGGTATTTTACAATTGTGCCATTGAACACAATTGTGGTATTGTAACCCTGCATGTTCCCGCCTGGTTGAGAGTAGAAAACGTTCTTTCATAATGAAAACGGGCTGATTTATCATTGGATTATTATGTCAATTAAATGTATCTAGTCTTACTTTGAGATCTCGCTTTAACAGTGGTCCTCCATTGTGGCATGTGTTATGTTTTATATGCGGCGTACACCCTGTGCCATTTTCCTGATTTAGAGAGTCAATCCCCGTAACAACGGGCCAAAACTCGCCGCCTTCTAGCCACCGTAGATGGGAATGTGTGCTTCCCAAGCCTCGTTTTGATCCTTCGCCCCTATTTTGTTAAGCGCACCACCGAGTCTCTCACGGTCCGCTTCTGTGGTATGTGGCAAGGCTGAACCCTGCAACCCGCCTCATTATTCTTCCCATTGAGGAGTGTTTCATTATCCTGTTTTGGACCGTGGCGCTTCATTAATCAGTCGAGCACATGGATCATATGTACCAACGCAGGCTAATTGTAATGCTGCAATACTAATCCTTGATGAGATTCACTCAATTACTGTTTCTTTTATCTGTCTCCCAATACACGCAGTTCCCAACTGGTTCCCTGTGTAAGTACCTTTACTCTTGTAAACACGTGATCTGGGCTGCACTTCCTTGTGTTTCTTTCAATTTCATCAGGTAGGCACACCACCTTGCCTTCACTTGCACCATTGCCTTTTCTCTATCTCCTTTCATTAAGGAGTCTCTCCATTTATTTTGTTTTTCCAGGTGTCCCTTTCATTCTATGATCCTGATGAGACCCTATAGAGGGTCGAAACATCGTTGACAGTGCCAAATGAACCGTATAACTCGTCCCTTTGATTGATAAAAGGGTTGATTGATATACATGTGTATACGTGTTTAGGTTGTTTGTAACTTTGGAAACCTTTTTCTTCCTTTTTAGGTCGAGCATTCGAGACCTCTTGTATATACTTTAGTATATACTTATTATATACTTATATGTGTATGTACTATGTGGGCTCTGGAGATCAGCCATAGGACTTGTCTGCTTCCGCTTAGGGACTTTTTCTGTTCAACTGCCTCTATTTAACTGTCTTGATAGAAAACGACCAGCAGAGGTCAGTAAAATACCAGAATTGCTTTCTGCTGAAAGACTTTCTTTTTTACATTTTTATGGCAACTGCCTCTATTTAACTTTCTTGATAGAAAACGACCAGCAGGGGTCAGTAAAATACCAGAATCGCTTTAGCATTCTCTAGATTACAGTCCATAGAAATTGTCTTCCATGAGCACCCGTAGACAATAATATTTTTTTCAAATCTTGTATTTTTAGTGATATGATCACGAAGGCCCTGATTTTAAATTAAAAACAGAGCTTTGGCGATACCATTTCCCACTGAAAGGCAATATTTCTCTCCATGTGTTCCCATACCTGGCGTGTCACACAGTTTAGTGCTTACTTTCCCTCCATGTTAAAGAACAGTAGATGTTTCAGCACCCAGGCTAATGTGTTGCATTGCTAAATACATATAAGGTCCCAAAGGCGAGACCAATTGCATTGCAAATGCTTGTTTGTCTTAGTTGTATACTGAGATCACAATTATTTTTTGTGTAGGTTTGGTTCCATTTCACTTGGGACACTTTGTGCATTTTATATGTAAGTCTGACAAATATATATTAAGTATTTAAAAAAAATTATTGGATATATGAGACTCCTTGTATGTCTCTCTGTATCTACATCCCATCACAGTTTAATTTTTGCGATTGTGCCTTTGCTTTACTATGAACTCATATATAATTCCAATGAGAACCACTGTTGTTGACCATATTATTCAAGACCCTGGTTCTTATTGAGTAGGGTTGCCTTTGTGTGTTTTTTTTTTTGTCCTCATTAAACATAAATAAGTGAGAAGTCTTTAAGCAAACCAAAGGTTTATTCAAGGATCCCCGTATATATGTAATGATACCTTCAGGTTGCTAGGCCCTCCGGGGATCCAACAAAACTAGTTGCTAAGATTCTGATGGAGATCAGTGTAGAGGATGGATATATTTCACCACCACCACATGCATGCACTAACTCCGCGCTCACTTATTTAATAATCATTGGACTTTTATGTATGTGATGTCAAATAGCAAAACTAAAAATTAAGCCATATTCTCCCAATCAACCTAATTCCTCTATATTTTACATCTTTTCCTTGCTGAACTAGCCAGATCTAAGTTATGAATGCGCCTAACCGAGGCAACTCAATCTAATATTACTGGTGATTGTGGTGTGATCCATTTTAGGCAAATTTCACGCCTAGCAAGAAGGACCGATACAAATAAAAGAGAAGCCTGTGAATTAGACAAATTATAACTAACACATTCCTCTGGAAGGACCCCAAATATAACCAGACTTAAGCTTACCTTAATCTCCCACCCCAGAACCTCCGAGACAATCTTACCTATATCTTGCCAGAAGCCCTGGATAGAAGGACACTGCCAGAACATATGCAAGTCATCCGCGTCATCAGAGTCGCACTTCGGACAAACCTTCCGATGAACACCTCCCAGTTTAGCCAGCTTCTTCGGGGTCCAGTATGCCCTAAGGAGTGTGAACAGATGGTTCCTCTTAAGATAAGCAGCTTTGACCACATTCCATAAAGTGCGTATCGATACTTGCCATAGGTGTGTTACGTTGGGCGAAGGCAGGTCTCTTCTCCAGGACTCCTCCATAGGTACTAAGGGGGGTTCACTCTTGATCAGAAGCCAATACCATTTAGATACCTCCTTTTGTTGAAATAGGGGGCCACGAAGAGAAAGTTCATGTTCTACATTAGCTTCTTCTCCTTTGTCCAAATGTGAGCCCCAGCTAGATAACTGATAAAACTTAAATCTTGCAAGTTTTTGGTGCGTAGAATTGTACAGCACGTCCCACGGGAGGAGTTTATTCCCTTGAAGCAGTTGTCCCCAACTCACAATACTTTCCTCCTGTAATATGGAGGATAGAGTGTCTTTTAAGCAGACTGGCGTACCTGGGGAGTTCCAGATGAGGGCCCCTGCACTATAATAGGAAATCTTCAGGATCTTCCTGATTTGAAACCAAACTTCACAGGCCAAACTTAAAACCTTAAGTTTTAGTTTTTTAAAAAGTATTTTGGGTGTCCAAACTTAAAAAGACATCCATCGCCCCCTTGCGGGTTGTTTTTAGACATGGCTAGCAACAGAGGAGGATAACAGGAAGAATTGAGTAGGAGAGGTCTTACATTCTTCAGTTGAAAGGCAAGACAGTAAAAGCGGAGATCAGGACTAGCGATTCCCCCCTCAACCTTTGAACATCTCAGCTTCCGCCATGCAATCCTCACCCCCTTATTAGCCCAAAGAAAACTATTTATTAACCCTTGTACTTTTTTCAAAGCAGCCTGATCGAAGGATAAAGGGATCGTATTAAAAATACAAGTAAACTTTGGCAAGATTGACATCTTAATTAAATTAGACTGCCCTAAAATAGATAATGCAAGACTGTTCCAAGAATTTAATAACAAAACCATTTCTTTCCGTTTTAAGGTCTAAATTTACCAAGGCCATCTTAGTAATATCCTGGGTAATTTGAATGCCGAGATAGCGGATTTGTTGTTTTGTTGTAACTGTGGTTACAGGGGTACTCCAGGCCATAATCTGTCTTTTGGGAATTGATTAAGTACCCTGACAACCTTCCAAAATTCGTCAGTAGTTTCTCCAGACGGGGCAAGATGATAGGAGATTCACTAGAGAAAATCATCAAGTCGTCTGCATACAAGGCGACTTTTTTCTCCCAACCCGTCCATCTAAAAGGCGTAAAAATATTACTAGCCCTAATGCTACACGCCAGGGGTTCTATATATAAATTAAATAATAAAGGGGATAGTGGGCATCCCTGTCTCGTTCCCCGTTCTAGCTTAATTGATTTAGTGAGATTGCCATTAATAATAAGTCTGGCAGTGGGCGTTTTATAGATTTTTTTTAATGGCTCTAACAAAGTGCTCGCCCAACCCAAACCGTCGAATCATATAGGTTAAAAATTGCCAGTTCACTCGGTCAAGTGCCTTCGCCGCATCGAAAGCAAAGATCGAGAGGGGCTGATTATGGCAGTGGCTATATCAATCGCCCCGATTAACTCGTGCGTTAGTTCGTGAAGCTGACGACCCCTGATGAATCCCTTCTGGTCCGAATGGACCAAGGAGCTCATTACCAAATTCAGCCTCCCTGCTAGATTTTGTGCAAAGATTTTATAATCGCAGTTTAGCAGGGAGATAGGTCTATATGACTCACAGTTCTTTTGGTTTTTATTTGGTTTAAGAATCAAAGAAACCGCGGCCTCATCCCATGACTTGGGGATTGGATTGTTCTCAGAAAAGATCCTGTTGAACAAAGTCACAAGAACCGGGGCAATCTCTTCAGCCAATGCCATATAAAGTTCATTCGGGATGGCGTCTGTTCCTGCTGCACTACCCTTCTTTAAATGTTTCAGCACGGTCTTCCATTCTGATAAATCAATATTTCGATTCAACAGACTAGTTTGGCTTTCTATGAGGCGGGGGAGCGGTATATCCTCAATATAGTTCTTAATTTGCGGCTCTAAGACCACTAGATCTTCTGTATACAAGTCCTGAAAGAAAACCTCAAATGCCTGTTCTATTTTCAGATTATCTGAAGAGGTCTCTCCGGAGTCTAGAGTTATTTCTTTAATTAGATTCCTAGTTTGATTTATCCGGGACTTCCAAGCGAGGAGTTTCCTGCATCCCTCACCACAATCCTAATTGGCTAGTTTACTGGCCTCCCATTTTTTCCTAGTTATGTCGTCCAGGTGGTCTTTTAATAACTGCTTCTTAGCAGTTCACTCTCTACCTTCCTCCCCTTCAAATTGCCCTTTCTGGCAGGATTCACACTCCGATCTCGCTCTAAAAATATCTTCCTCCAACTTCCGTACTATCTTCTTTGTCTCCTTATGTTTCTTGGCGGCCAAATTTATCACCACCCCTCTAATAAATGCTTTATATGCATCCCCAATAATTTCCAATGAGGCAGAGTTTAAGTTAATGTTGAAGAAGGTTTGTGTTTCTTCCTTCAACTGTGCAATTATTAGGGGGTCTAGAAGGAGTGTTCTATCAAGGGTCCATCTCCTTTTAGATTCACATTTGGGCGTTTGGAGAACTAACACAACAGCAGAATGATCAGAGAGATGTTCCGGGACGTGCCTAATTAATGACGTACACTTCAGCAATCTTAAGTCAATCAAGAAGAAATCAATACGGGAATAATGTCCGTATTTTTTATTGTGGAAAGTAAAATCCGACGATGCACCCAAACCCTTGTGTTTTTCCCTCCAAATATCTATCAGACCTAAGTCCCTCATTAATACTTTTATAAACGAACCCTTTTTTGAAGAGACTACTTTCCCCCCGCTAGACCTGTCTAGAACTGGGTTCAAAAGGATGTTAAAATCTCCCCCCATTATAATAGGATAGTTAGATTGAATCAAGTGACTATGGATTATGTTTAAGGGGGTCTCATCGTCTATATTGGGTCCATAGTAACCAACTATAGTATACCACTCCTTTTGAATTTTAACATCACAAATGACCCAGCGCCCTTTAGAGTCCCCCTTAACCTCACCTAAAGTACCTCTAGCTGCATGTTTAATAATAACAGCTACTCCTTTGGTATAACAAGTTTGTGTTGTGTGGCAGGAGAAGTTAATCCATCTCTGCTTATCACAGATGCATTTTCATTCCTCACATGTTAAATGAGTCTCTTGAAGGATGATAATTTCAGACTCAGATTGGCGCAGATATTGGAGGATTCTCCTCTGTCTACTTAAGACCCTTAAACTATTAACATTCCACGTTAGGAATTTAATTGCAGTTGAAGAAAGAGTGCCAGTAGGATAAGTTGTTTACAGATCCACCCACTTTTATTTGTGTTATCTTGTCTATTTGACAAATGAGGACTTTTTTTTCTTTTTTCCCTATTTTGCTCCCCACCCAGTGAAGAAAAGAAATAAAAAATTAGCTTCCTCGAGCTGTGCCCTCCACCCCCCCCTCCCCCCCCATGGGAACCCACCCTGACATTGATCTGGGCTTGATGATAACCCGCCCAGTCGAGCTCCCTTCCCTCTCCTCCGGAAAAAAGTATATATTGCACTATATTACACCTCAAAAATGAGCTTCGACCCTGAGCCTTTATTTGCTCTATAAAAGTTCCCACTTCCTTCGGATCTCTAAAGTTGGTAATTTTATTGTTCCACATTACTTTTAACAGAGCAGGGAATCTCAATTGCGCTGTCGCCCCTAATGATCTTAAATTCGGAATAAACTTTCCCAGTTCCCATTGTCTGTCTTGGGTAATTCTGGACAAGTCAGACCTGATTCGAAAAGACCTGGCGCCCTTGGTATAGGAGCCAGCTTTGAGCGCTTCAGATAAAATCCTCTCTTTCAGAAGGAATGTTTTAAAGTTTACCAAAATTCTTCTGGGAGATGTTCTATTAGTATTTTTTGTAAATGGATCCCTATGGATTCTCTGAATATCAGCTTCCAAATCTAGGGAGTCAATAGTCGGGATAAGCTCTTTTAACAGTCCTATAAAGAAGCTTTTGATATTATCACCCTCCAGACCTTCTGGGACATTAAGCACTTTGATGTTATTACGCCTGCTGTTGTTTTCTAAGGCTTCAATTTTGTCCATCATAGATTTTTCACCACTTTTTAGGGTTTGGATTTCAGCTCAATTTACTTCTACTTCCTTATTTAGAGCCTCAACAGAAGCTTCCATCAGACAGATTCTCTCCGTGATAGCGACAGGGAACATGGCGGCCGGTTAGACCTGCCGTGAGCTCTCCCCGCAATCCTCTGGCCCACGCTGGATGAATAGGAAAGTGCCCTGAGCCATCTACTGTAAGGGCTCCTCCGCTGCAATCCCTTCTCTACCACTTCTCTACCTCGTACCTTTCTAATCGCGGCTCCCGACCTCGGCGCACTCGGTGCCGCTGCCTTTGGCGTTTCTTTATTCGCGGACGGACGGCGCAGGGCGGCTGCTTTCGGCTTCGCCGGGGCTGGGAGGAGATGCGGGCGCGGGCTTTCTGGCCGCGCCTCCCGACCTCGGCGTGCTTCGCGCTCTAGGCATCTCCCCCCGCACGGAGCAGTGCACAGCGACTTCTAAGATTCAGTAAGGCTAAGAGGAGACGCAGGCGTTAGTGTTTTGCGCTTCGCCTTGCTAGCTTTTTGGCTGGTGGGTGTTTTCGGCCTTGGCTTTCTCTCCTGTGGACTAAACCTCTTCGTGGTGGAACTCGGTGGATTTTGTGTTTAGCAGTCAGTGGGGGTAAGCTGTTACCTGTTACCTGTTTTTGCTTTACCTTTATTGTTTTGCTCACCTTCGGTTTACCCCCTGGTTATTCCTGGTCCCATCTGTGCAAAGTGTAGGTACTGGGCCTGAGGGCACTGGGCAGTCGCAGATAAGAGACCATAACTAGGAGGCAGGCTGGCTGGGGGGGGGTCCGGGCCGACCCCTTGTGGCCCTGGGGGTCGACTGTCTCAAGCTGCATATAGCGTCGCTTTGAAGAGGCTGGCAGCTGCTAGGATTTCCTTTCGGGGAACCTTGGGAAGAATTTGTTGTAACCGACTGCCCCAAGAAATACGGACCAATGCCTTAATAGAAGGAACTGAGAAGGGGGGTCGGGCTAACATAGAGCTGAAACCTTTAACCCTCCTAGAAGCTGGGTGGGGGAGTTACCTTATTACGATTTCTGGCTCTATTAATTCGCATTTATCAGTTGTCACCACTGTCTCATCTTCGGTCTCTCACATGAGCCCTGGACGTCTTAAAGTAGCGCCTATTAGCGATCTGCCCTTGGTACAACATACCCCTCGGAAGAGGGGAGCAGGAAGAGGCAAAAGTAAACAAGTGGGTTTGGGGGTTACACACAGGCCAGCCTTAGTCCCTCCCATAGTAGTAGCTATTCCTGATTTTACAACTGAGTCCACGGTTATACCAGTGCAGACTACGGGAGTTGCTGCCTCAACAGAAGGGAAGGGGGGTGAGGCCCCTAGCCGATACACCCTAAGAAATAAAATCTTTGGAGCTGGGAAATTTTCAGACATCCCTACTGGGATTCTGCCCGTTCCTGGGGTTGGAAGAGCGGTTGTTAAAAAAAACGAATAAGAAGGCAGGGGGTAAGACTTCTCTTATTTCTGACTTATCTCAATCCTCTTCTATATCCCCACCGACTCGGCCGCGGAAAGACTCCATTCAATTGAGAATAACCCCCTCCCTTAGATCTTTCTTTAAGGTGCTCCCATTAGATCAGCAAACCCGTCAAGCAAATATTCCTCAGTTAGAAAGGCAGCTGCCATCTCAACCCGCACCTCGTACCGGGATACTTGCAGATCCTAAAATGGCCAATATTGGTGAAAGAGAAGTTACAGTGACTGTGCAGGAAACTGATTTGAATTTTCCAATCTCAAACAAATATCAAATCTTAAGTGTCGGGTTGGAAGATCAGGCTATCTGTCCCGAGGAAGTTCCTCAGGCCTCCAAGCAGTTATCTCCTGATATTAATCTGGATAATCAGCTTGATTCGAATAGTTCCAACCAGTCGGAATTGATGAAGATGCTAGGGAATCTTACCTCGGAGATCAGGAGTAAATTTGCTATTTCGGAAAGGAATCAGGCAAAAATCCAAGACACTTGCGAAGCGTTGGAGGTGAAAGTCTCCGCCTTTGTGTTTTGATAGAATATTTAGGACTGAACTGACGACACTACCAACACAGGTAAGTGTAGGAGTTTATTTGTGCGCAACCGCCAGTCTCCTGACAGAACCCCCAGCAGAGATATCCTCCTCCTGCCTTGCTTTACACTCACAAATAAAATTAATTCAGCACTCCCGAGAAGGGACACTCAGTAAAACAAAAAGCACCTGGAAAGGAGGCTCAGAACTCAAAAAATGAGGCAAATCAAAAGGCAGTTTCAAAATAAAGCGTGGAGTTTTATTAATGCAACACTTTCTTACATAAAGACTTTCCCAGATGTCAAATGAAACAGGTTAAACAACATGCAAATGTATGTATGTGTGTATATGTGTGTGTGTGTGTGTGTGTGTGTGTATATATATATATATATATATATATATATGTATGTGTGTGTATATGTATATATATCTCCAAGTTTTAGCCCACAGTGCGGACGCCGGCGCTCTTATACAGGGGTGGTGCGTTATCCTCCGGCAGGGCCACGCCGGTATATATAAAAATCCAATTTCGCCTCAGCAAAGAATGTTCACACACGCTCAGAATTCAAGTATTATGGCGGTTTTATTAATGCAAAAGAAATTCTGCCATGCCCAACGCGTTTCGGACCTTGATCACGGGATGTTGTTACAGTTCGTAAGGGCGTCATTTATTTACATAACCAAGAATTACTTCCTGTTATTTTTTGCTGTGCATTATGGTTAAGATGGTGCTTTGTGACGATTAAAGTGCTCAGTGCTTTAATTTAAAAGAAAAGTGTACTTTTTGTGCCCTTTGTGCTGTGATATAAAACAATTTTTACGAGGCAAATGTTATATTTTATACGATCAAAAGGTTTTATGTAATAAGTCCTTTTAATACTCTCTAGTGAGTTTTGTTAGTGTTAATTTCTTTAACCATTTTATTTTTCAATCCACTGAGTAGGTAAGTTCTTCATGAAAGAGAAATGTCACTGTTGCATTTTGCCAAATTAGAAGATCAAGAAAGAGTGAAAATGAGATGGATCAGAATCCTCAGAAAAAATGAAAAAATGAATAAATAAAAGAATGAAAAGGATAAAAAGAAAAATGACTAAGAAGCAAAACAGTGACATTTCTCTTTCATGAAGAACTTATCTACTAGTGGATTGAAAAATAAAATGGTTAAAGAAATTAACACTAACAAAACTCACTAGAGAGTATTAAAAGGTGTGTTTATGGAGGTTATAGAGGGCACCTTGACTACAGATAAATGTTTGCTAATAGAAGGTGATAACCCCGTACCTCCCATTGCACCCTCTTTCAGTGTGCCAATTCCTCCAGCCTTCCCCATGTGTTTCTTGATGGCCCCTGGGTCCCGTTTACCTTTAAGAGGAAGATCCGCTTTTTCAGGTTTTTCCATGTCACCTTGTAGCAAAGCAGTTTTCGATTTTAAGTTCTTCTGCCCCCGAGTGGTCATGCTCCCCTCGCTTCGTCTTTGCCTCCGCTGCGCCAATCCTGCGGCTTTCCCCGAGTCTGTTAGCAGCTTGAATCCAGCTTGAATCAAATCCGTCAGCACTGTGCGACTCCCAGCTCCACCGTAGCAGGTCAATCGGACTATAACGGAGACCGAGACCCGAATTGTTGTCCCGCTGTACGGAGCCCGTTCTGAGGCTCCGGGTGTATCGCCCACGGACATCTACGTTGAAGGTCAGCAGTCAACGGTCAGCGTTCCAGGTCAGCTAATCGACCGCCGACTTCCCGACTTCCCAGCGTAAGGCACGGTGACCGGAAAAGAGTGGTGCTCACACTACCGCCATCTCTGCTCCCTCCATAAACACACCAACAACAAGGGACGATTTCAGTGACCTATGTGTACCGAGTCAGGGGGTCTTGGAGCAGGGAGCTGAGCAGGGAGTTGTGCACCAGAGTGAAGTCCCGACGGTATTACAGACTGTTTCGGGTGATACCGGGATCAATGGTATAATACCTCCAGCGCCGATTTCAGAGCTTCCCACTTGTGCCTCAGACGCCGCTGTCATTACTGGTGGAATAGGAAAAAACCACCAGGATAATACAGATAATGTGGCTAATAGTGATTTTATAGGCAATCCTGGTCTCATAGCTCCCCAGACCCCGGATCCCGCTGGGGAAAACTTTTTTTCTGTATCCGATGGGTCTATATCCGGTACAGAAAACGACATTAACAGCTCAAGTGAAAGTAGCACGTCCAACGATAATGAATACGACCCCATGTCCACTACGAGAACTACTCAGCAGAAAAAGAAACCGCGGAGTAAAACGCGCAATCAGCTTAAGTGGGACTACTCAGACTCCTTCAGTTCGTTTCCCCGTGGGGGATCTTCCAATCCTCAGCATGAGGAGAACCCGCAAGGTACTGCTCAACATCTATCTGAGCCATCTTTGGCCTCTATACTGAACTCTATAAAACAGTTTCAAGAGGAAGCTCGATTAGACAATCTCGCTGCCAAGGGGGCTGCCAAAAAACTCCAAGGTGGCATCAGGAAGCTAAACAAGACTTGTGCAGACATCGGAGATCGGGTCTCAATGGTGGAAACACGGACAGAGACTTTGGAGGCAGATGTAGCCAACGCGAAAGACCAGGGTGCCTCTCACGCAGCCTGCCTAACAGATTTAATGGCCAAAATGGAAGAGCAAGAAAACAGGCAACGGAGGAATAACCTACGGTTACTGGGGATTCCCGAAGGAGTCGAAGGGGACGACCCCAGAGGGTTCATTGTTAAACTTCTCCGAGCTGCATTCCCCGGGCAGACTAATTGGAACTGGGACCAAGAGGTTCAAAGGGCACATCGCTTTCCTTTTAATATAAAGCAGAGGCAAGAGGGCAGTAGCTCTAACAGTGGGAAACCCAGGGTTTTTTTAGTTTTTTGGGGGAATTTTCTTTTGAGGCAATTGGTGTATGATCAGGCCAGACCGAATTCCCAAAAAGAAGCAGATGGAATAAAATTCTTTGCCAAGCCTGATTTCTGTCACGCAAATGTAGAGCGCAGGTGGAGACTTCGCCAATTAATATCTCCTCTTCAACAGCAAGGTGCCCAAGTGTACCTAATGAATCCTGCCAGACTGAGAGTTATATTTGATGGCTCTACCCGGGTCTTTTTGTCAGAAATCAAGGCTGGAGAGTATTTAAAAGATATCATGGGGAGAAAAAGATTGAACTAACTTGAGACTTCCATCCTTGACATAATAGATTAAGTCTTATAGGGGCTGCATGAGTTTTCCTTTCCTTTGTGTTATTATTTTGTATTTCCTTACAAAAGTACGAAAGAAAAACTTTCTTTGCTTTTTTTTTCTTTCTCTCTTCCCCTATGTTTTTGAATATAGGTGGGTTAGACTTTAGGTATAGGCCGACTTAAAGCTAGGATTTCAATGGGCTGGTGATTGGAGCTCACACATGCTCACCATCATTCAGGGTCTCCCTGACTGCTTGTTTGTGGGGGGGGGGAGGAGGGCGGGAAGGGGACACAAAAGGTTTGCAGTGGGGGGAAAGAATATATTCTTTTTTGAATTTTTTTTTTCTGGAATGGGACATGGGAAAATGTGTATTAGTGATATGAGAGAGAGAGGAGAGGGGAGGGGATGGGGAGGTGGGGAGAAGGCTGGGAACGTGCGAGTGGGTGGGAGGGGCAGGGGGAGAGGGGGGGAAGGAAAAAAAAGGAATAAAATGAATTGGTTAGCTTATCTTAAAGCATGATCTCTATAATTTATAAGTTTACTGTCAAAAAGCTTAGGTTATTACACAGGATTAAGTTATCTATGTTAAAATGAGTATGCCGCATAAACTCAGAATTGTATCAGTAAATATCTGTGGCCTGAATGATCCCATAAAAAGGCAAAAAGTAGCACAGGGACTACGCTTACTGGGGGCCGACATTGCCTGCCTCCAGGAGACACATATAGAAGGAGCACAGAAATATTTGTTGAACTCATTGGGGTACAAAGTTATTGGGGCAACCTCGCAAGGGGCTAAGGTCAAGGGAATTGGGATTATAGCTGCGAAGAAACTACCTTTAAAAATCAATAGAGTAAAATCGGATTCTCTTGGAAGATGGGTGATTGCAGGATGCTCTCTTCCCCCAAGCTTTGCTTTTACTATATGCTCTATTTATGGAAGTAATTTAGATGACCCGGGTATAATCAATCGGGTAAACGAGGAACTTGTACATTGGCCACTTCCTATAATTCTTTGTGGCGATTTTAAATTTAAATCTACCTAGCACCTGGAAATCGGATGATCTATGGAAGTACAGAGGCAGGAAACCAAAGGTTTTCCAGGCTGTGCTCAACTTAATAAACACCCATGGATTAAAGGATGTATGGGCCAAACTAAAACCCGAACAAGACGGCTTTACTTTCTTTTCAGCTCCTCATCTGTCTCTGGTAAGGCTTGATTACTTTTTGGTTTCTTCTTCCTTGGCCCAAGTCTGTTGCATTAACACCGCACCCCGATTTCTATCAGACCACAACCCACTTATATTAAACTTAGAGGGACAGGGATATAGAGGACCAAGCTCGAATTGGAGCTTTGAAAAAGCGCTCTTGTATGATAGCAACTACCGGGAGCACATGCAGGGTTGGATTCAAGAGTTCTTGAAGATAAACATAGGGTCAGCCTCGATAATGGTTGTGTGGGACACATTAAAGGCAGGAATAAGGGGAGAGACGCTACAATTTTCTATTAGGAAGAACAAAAAGGAGAAAGCGCAGGTTATCTGTTTGCAAGACAAAATGACAAAAGCAGAAAAGAAACTAATACAGGCCGTTCAGTCAGGAGTAGAAATTGAAGCTGCACAAACGGCAGTAGCTGTGGCCAAAGCTGAGATCGGGACTATATTTGCAGAGAAAGTAGCGGCAAAATGGGCCTCGGCTCGAGAAAAATTATATGAGTGTAGTGAGCTTATTGGCCATCAACTTGCTATCGCCACTAGACAACTGGCAACTGCTAATACAATATCTTCAATCCAGACAATCTCTGACGGGATTACCAACGACCCAGATAAAATACAGGAGGCATTTCGGGAATTTTACGAAAAACTTTATACAGAAGAGAATGCTAGTCCCCTAGAGATCAGAGGTATAGAAAACGCGGAATATTTTGAGACAGTACCGATGGCTAAACTTAATATCGAGAGTCGTGACCAAATGGAATGCCCTCCAACCTGGGAAGAAATTGCAACTGCACTTGCAAGCCTGCCGGATGGCAAAGCCACCGGCTTGGATTGTATCCCAGTTGAGTTCTATAAAATCTTCTCACAGCAAATTAAAGATCTTTTTTTGAAAGTGGTAATCTCCATTTTTAATGGGGCTTCTCCGCCTCCTTCTTGGTCCACAGCAAAAATTGTAATATTCCCTAAAAAAGATAAATCACCATTCGAGATGTCTTCTTACAGACCAATAACCCTTATAAACACCGACTCTAAAATATTTTCGAAAATCATTGCATCTAGATTATCCACAAACATTGAGTCTCTTGTCTCCAAATGGCAGCACGGGTTCATTCCCAAAAAAGGCACTACAGAGCATATCCGCCGGGTCATCACTCTATTTGACGCCGCTAAGGTGTCGGGAGACCCGATCGCATTAATTCTACTCGATGCTGAAAAAGCTTTCGATCGGGTCTCCTGGCAGTTTCTATGAGACGTCATGAGGTGGATGGGCTTTGGTCCTAAGATAGTGCAGGCCCTCCAAGCTTTATATCTGAAACCCACAGCCAGAATCTCAATCAATGGGCACTTGACGGAGCCAATAGAGATTTCACGAGGGACGAGACAGGGGTGCCCTTGTTCCCCACTGCTCTTTGCCCTATATATTAACCCTCTTATTAATAAAATCGAACTTAACTTTGAAATAATGGCAGTGAGAAGGTTTGGCATGGATACTAAGATCATGGCTTATGCCGATAATCTCGCCGTAGTAACCCCGGAACCTAGAGCTGCCATAGAGGCACTGGAACAAGAGGCCCAAGAATTTGGAAAGTTATCCGGCTACGCCCTTAATAAAACAAAAACACAGATTATCTTAAACGAAAAAATAAATTGGGTGGATAATAGAGTAGTCCAAAAAGCTAAGTATCTAGGGGTTAATATAGTTGCTGACTTAGATTTAATAGTAACGAAGAACCTGACTCCGCTAGCAGTTGATACCAAGAAATCACTCAAAAGAATTAATAATCTACATCTGACCATAGCAGGGAGATGTAACGTTTTAAAGATGACTTTTTTCCCCAAACTACTTTACTTTTTTAGAACAATTCCGCTTGAGTTTAACAACAGTATGCTTCATCTGTTTGAACAAATCTTCTCCCAATTCATATGGGCCTATTCGCAGCCAAGAAGGGCTTTTAAACTACTCTCTCTTCCTAGAGATAGAGGCGGGTGGGCTCTTCCCAATTTAAAACTATACTATTGGGCAACTGTCCTACAATAGTCCTCTGAATTATTACATGAATACCATGATGTGAATTGCAGGGAACTGCCATCTCCCTATATATCATTACTAGGGGAAAGCGTTAGGGGATGTCTTTGGAGGCAGTTGGAATTTGGCTACTATAAGCGGGTTAGATTTAAGACTTTGATGAATGCATACAAGATTTTTTCTAAAATCCGCAGATTATTTGGACTAGGCAGACTAAATCATTATACCCCTATAAATAATAATAATAACCTACCACTTATTTTTGAAAAAACAGATCTCCAAAAATGGTATAGAGCTGGTATTTCAAAAATGGGGGATCTGGTGACTCCAGAAGGCGTTCGGCCTTTTAGTGACCTCAAAACCCACTACAATCTGAATAATAATCAGATCTTCTTGTATTGCGCCATTAAAAACGTTCTGCTACATAAGTCGGGAGGACTAGCAGGTTTTGCAAAGATGGATTTTATAGATAAACTGCAGGGGCTAAGTCCACCCCGGATCGGATACATATATACAATCTTAAACAACCAAATGCCCGATGATCTAGGAAAGATAGATGAAAAATGGCAGCAGAAACTGAATGTCCCCTCGAATACCTTCAGTCTTACATTGAGCCTTGCACACAATTATTTGTTGTCATCTAAATTACAGGTGCAATTTTATAAGACAGGATTCTTCCTGTATATAACTCCCAGTAAGATTGCTAATTGGGGAACCGGGAGTGGAACAAAGTGTCCTAGATGCTCCGAGATTGCTGCCGACTCGGTGCATATGTTTGCTACATGTCCAAAATTAGAATCTTTATTGGACAAAGTGCAGCAGTTCTTGGGGGTAGTCTTATTATTAGACATCCAACTGTTATCATGCTGGGGCTATACGAAGCAATCAATAGGAAGACTGGGGGTGCTCTAATTTTTGTTGCAATGACTATCCTTAGGATCTGTATTGCCTCGCACTGGAAAGATCCGAATCCCCCCTCGTTTGCCCAATGGCAGGCTCGGATGTTGGCTACATATAAATTGGAGAGTGCTATTTATGCTAAAAAAGGCAGACGAGCAAAAAGAAAAGGACTAGAGATATGGGAACCTTTAACTCGGTGGTTCAATATTATGAACGCACAGGACATTTAGAAAGCTTTTATGGGTGCTTCTCCTCCCCTTTCGTCGCTTTTCCGCTTCTCCCCTATCCTCTTCCTTCCCTTCTTTACTTCTTTTTTTCTTGTTTTTGCACTCCTGGATTTGTCACGTTAAGACTTGTGCAACCAGATATGTTTTTTCCCAATGCAGGATTGAATGCCTTTGTAGGGGCTATTTTTACGCTAAAACCTTCACTGCTTGTAGTATTCACTGGTTGTATCGTGGGGTTTGGGGTGGGGGGAGGGGGGGGCGCCGTATTGAATTATTTTGATATTGTATTTTAACGTACTGCATATATAAAATAAAAAATGTAATAAAAAAAAAAAGGAGTATTAAAAGGACTTATTACATAAAACCTTTTGATCGTATAAAATATAACATTTGCCTCGTAAAAAAGCACAAAGGGCACAAAAGTACACTTTTCTTTTAAATTAAAGCACTGAGCACTTTAATCGTCACAAAGCACTACATTAACCATAATGCACAGCAAAAAATAACAGGAAGTAATTCTTGGTTATGGAAATAAATGACGCCCTTACGAACTGTAACCACATCCCGTGATCAAGGTCCGAGTAGCAGGACCGAAACGCGTTGGGCATGGCAGAATTTCTTTTGCATTAATAAAACCGCCATAATACTTGAATTCTGAGCATGTGCGACCATCTTTGCTGAGGCGAAATTGGATTTTTTTATATATATATATTCACTGAAAAAAACACAGGTTTCAGGGACGTTATAGTTATAAACTAGAATTTAAAAAACCTTAGATATTCACGGAAAAAAACAAAGGTTAGAGTGAGGTTGTTAGTCTGACATTTCACTCGTACAAAACCACAGAAATTAAGCCATTATAGTTAGCTGAGGTAACTATATCTGGTGCCCCCGCAATGTACTGCTTTTGACCTCATATATTACATCACTCATGACATAGTCAGGGACATCACTGATGACATTTCAAATGACATCACTGATGACATCATCCAGTGACTTTTTTAATAGTTTCAGTGTTTCAATATATATACCAAGGTGTATTGGTGAGTCAATGGGTTTATGAGTGACTGTATGGATGACTCAGTGGGTGCGTGACTGACTGTATAAGTGAGTGATTAGGTGTCTCAGTGAATGTATGGGTGAGTGACTGGTTGTGTGAATGTGTGCATCTGTCTATCAGTTAATGTCTAAGTGGGTGTATGAGTGTGTTAGTGGGTACGTGAATGGCTATATGGGCGATTGGTTGTCTGACTACGTCTATGGTTGTCTGGGTGTCTGTGTTTGTGGGTGAGGAGGTGTGTGATTGCCTTTATGGATCAGTGAGTGGGTGAGTCAGTGGCTGTATGGGGTACTGTTGCGTGTGTGTAAAGTTGAGTGAGTGTCTGTATGGCTGTGTTGGTGATTGAGTGCATGTGACAGTATGGGTGAGTAACTGAGTATGTGAAAGGCAGTATATATGACTGACGGGTTATGAGTGACTGTATGCATGATTGAGTGAATGTGAGAGTGGCTATATAGTTGAGTGCATGCTTCTGTCAGTGACTGTATAGCTGAGTGAGTATGTGTTCCTATTTGTATGAGTAAGTGGGTGGGTGTGTAACTATTTGGGTGAGTAAGTGGCTGTATGATTGACTGTATGGGTGAGTGTCTAGGTGTGTGAGTAGTTCTATGGGTGACTCACTCAGTGTGTCAGCGCCTGCATGCCTGTATGAGTGGATATGTCAATAGCTGTATTAGTGAGTGAGTGGGTCTATGAGTGGCAGTATGCATGAGCGAGTGGATGTGTGTATAGATCAATGAATCCGTGAGTGGGTGTGTAAGTACTGGTATGGCTCTGTGAACGGGTTTGTGAATGGTTGTGTGGGAGCGGCAGTGGGTGTATAAAAGATTCTACAGTGGTGTGAATGGGTGCTTCAGAGATGCTGTGAATGATGTCATCAGTGATGTCATGAGTGATGTCATTGACCATGTAATGAGTGAAGTAATATATGAGGTCATAAGCAGTGCATTGCAGGGCGCGAGTTATAGTTACCTCAGCTAACTATAACGGCTGAATTTCTCTGGTTTTGTACGAGTGAAATGTCAGACTAACTATAACGTCCCTCTAACCTTTGTTTTTTCCGTGAATATGTAAGGTTTTTTAAATGCTAATTTCTAACTAGAACGCCCTTGAAACCTGTGGTTTTTTACATGAATTTTTAACGTTTTTAAATGCTAATTTCTAACAATAACGTCCCTGAAACCTGTGGTTTTTTCAGTGAATTTCTAAGGTTTTTTTAACCAGCAGTCACGTTTGCAGAGTGGTGGAGAAAGGGTTCTGGGCATCCGACCAGCTCTCAGGAATTCCGTTGCGTAGAATTTACAGGAGGTGCCAAGAGGGCTTCTTGGCCCCCAAGGTCCCTTTGGAGTAAAGTGGACTTCATCTCCCAACAAGTAGTGCGCCAGGGGGCGCGTTTGCAGAGTGGTGGACAAAGGGGGCGTGGCCTCCGAAGACCTCTGAGCAGTCCTGCTGTGTGGAACTTACTGGAGGTAACAGGAGTGGTAGTTGGCCCCCAAGGACGTCCTTGGGGGCCAGCTACCCCTCCTATTACCTCCTGTAAGTCCCACACAGCAGGATTGCGGAGTTCTGGCGCCCTTGGTTGGGGAATGAAATCCCCTTGCCTCTTGAGTGTCCCTGGGTGCCAACTAGCCCTCCTGTTACCTCCAGTAAGACCCACACAGCTGGATTGCTGAGAGGTGGTCTGAGGCCACGCCCCCCCTTCTCCACCACTCTGCAAACGCGCCTCCTGGCGCACTGCTGCTTGGGGGATGAAGTCCACTTGAGTCCTGAGGTCCTCAGGGCACAAGGGGACCTCATCCCCCCCCACCAGCAGTGTGGTTGGTTTTAATTAAAATGTGATGTGA
This sequence comes from Calotriton arnoldi, assembly GCA_963921515.1. Lineage (NCBI taxonomy): Eukaryota > Metazoa > Chordata > Amphibia > Caudata > Salamandridae > Calotriton > Calotriton arnoldi. The sequence continues at coordinate 1,508,446 of CAWUFW010004146.1, forward strand.
TACTGGCTGATGTGCACTTGAAAATTACTGATTCATGTGCATGAATACTTACTTACCAGCTTATCCAAGGAGGCCTCTATAACTCCGCCGTAATAAGTGTTTTGTTCTTTTCAAACCTTTTACAAACTTTCTGTCACACTGTTAGATGGCATGCGCCATTATTCACACAGGGGTGTAGCGGGGCGCACGTCGGGACAATTTATAAGGACAAGCTCGCTTTCATTCCTTGCTCCCTGTAAAATGTGTGATTTGAAGTCACGTTCTGTGGACTTCCCTGCAGTCGCCACGGAGCGGCGCATCACACAGGATTCGCTTCTCACCTTTGCCCCAGTTCTAGCTCTACTTTGAAATGCTCTCCATCCCGTCCCCACCTGCCAGCTTTCCATTAGTCACATGTGTACACCACTTCAGACCTATGTCCTGCTTTTCAGGCCCATAATGATTTCCTTATGCTGCTGGAAGCCTCCCCTGTCTGCGTCCAATCAAAAGATAGCTCAGCGGGTTAATCTGCCTGCTGCCAAGAATTATGTGCAATCTGCAGATCAAGCGTTTTGCTGATCCAGCTGGGCGGTTCGAATACTTTTCATTCAGAGGTGGGTGACCCCAGTACCACTTTTGACCCCTGATCACAACTAGGGGCTAGTTCCGTTTCTGATAAACTCCTGTTGTGCTCGTAACGGATTCCTATTAAGACTGAATTTACGCTGGTTATTTGCCCATGCTCAAATTGCACACCCGCACTGTTTGCCAACAATTTTTAATTCGGTAAAACATGGTGAGGACCTTCATTGCAAATGCTGTAAAATTCCGATTTGCACACCAAGGTGGAAAAAAATAATCAGATTTTACATTAGCACGTAGGCCTCTGGTTAGGGGGTACAATTTTCCACTCGAATCAGAGTTCAACACTTTGGAATGATGAATAACATGAATAGTATGTTATTCCCACTCGGGTGTGCACAAACAGTGCTGTCTGTTATCAGCCACAGGTGGAAACACACTCGCTCACTCTCACTACTTTTTACAGCGAGATTTCTGACGTTTCTTTTATTTGCCCTGTCAAGATTAGAAATGGTTTTTTTCTATTTTTGTTATATAATTTGTGTCAGATCGTTCTGTCCTCGGTATCGGTTTGTTGCTCAGAATTGTCCACCTCTTGATCTACCCAAGCCTTAATAGCCATAATGGCACAGGTCAATGGGAGGATCAAGTGAGGGAAGGAAAGGAAGGTAACAGCAGGGAGGGAGACCTGAAATGACAACCACAATCATAAATACCTTCTAGTCATGGTCACATAACACATACACATAAGAACTATAAATGGGAAGTGCCACCTCCTATACCTGTAACAAAAAAGAATGACACCCGTAGAATGAGATACTTCAATAAAGAGTGTGGCTTCGGTGTGGTAACACCACTTGCTTCGTTATGGCTGCATTGAGGGAAACATAGAAGAAACCATTCATTGAACATACATCACTCCTGCTAGTAGATACAAACGTTTTAGGGAGGACACAATAGTAATGATACACAGGAGTAGACTATACCAGTAACCTACCCTTTCTAAACTCCACATTTCATCACCGGGATAGAGCGTAGTCCCATACGACTCCTTATTACCCCTGTTAAAATAGAGCCAGAAGAACAATTGAATATAAACCTTACTCCAGAAATATATCCAAGCATTTAACACAGTCTTTAGTGTCTCTATCCGAATGTATGGTTACCTCACCGATATATATTCCACACGATGTAGAAATAAACAACAAGGGGTGAGAATTCACCACGATATACAGTTGCATTAGAGGTGCCGCTTGATTTCAGGAACTGTTTGTAACAAGGTCAAATCACAGATACAGTGACAGTGTGACTATAGGGAGTCACCGCCGTTGGATATAGGCAGATAAATTCCAACCGGCTGGAAATGCCGGACGAGAACAAAGGACCCAAGGACCTTCCTCTGCACGAGCAATGACGCTCACCAACGGAAAACGGGAGGTTAATTGACTACAATCCAGCAACAACATAGAGAGTGAGTTTTGGTGCAGAGCACCCTTACCAGACCTCTCCAGGAACTCGGGATGAAGCAATCACGGCTAGGACGAAGAATTTCTGACGCCTGGCTGAGGTCCACTTCCTTCTTTATGGGCAGTCCCTCGCGACGTCATGCGTGACGCCCAAGGCCTCATGGGAGTTGTGGTTCCCGCATCCGGCGTTAGAGGCGCTGTGAATAAAACGGGAAGATTTCCTTATGCCGATGTCACTAGCGCGCTCGGTGAAATGCGCACTTAACACTACATCCCCTCCCTAACGAGAGCGCGCTAGGGGGCCCGGTTTCTGTGGGTATTTTCTGTGAAAGGAAGACGCTAATCTAGGTGCGTGTACCCCAGAAGCAGGTTCCCACGAGTTCTCTTCAGGGCCGTAACCTTTCCAGGCCACCAGGTACCATAGTTTGTGGCCACACATTTTTGAGTCTATTATACCCCGCAATTCGTACTCTGTGTCCTCATTAACCAGGAGCGGCGGAGGCAGTTTTCTGATTGGGGTGTAGGAGGGTTTCAATAAAGATACATGAAAAACGGGATGAATACGCAGGTGTGAAGGCAAATCCAATTTCATGGTCACCGGACTAATTGCATTTACTAATCTTGTAGGGTCCAATATATCTGGAGTTAAACACACTATGTTTCCTAAAGCGTATATTTTTGGTAGATAGCCAAACGGTGTCCCCTTTTTAGGTCTCGCCTGAGCCAGCGCATGCGCTGCTCTGGCGAGACTTTTAGTGAGTGGGCATTCAAAAATCCGACCACACGCTCTCTGTGTGGCCTAGAGCGTGCTGTTACGCACACAGTTACGAGCAGAGGCGCCATCTGGCTTACCTCTCTCGTCATGCGCTCAGCGCATCGCTCGCGGGCACACAGAAAGCGTGTGAACGCTGCAGCTGCTTTCACTTTTGCCGCCGCGCGCCCACTCGCTCTGCCCTCTCCGTCTCCTTTTTGAAGACCGCTTGTTCTATATTCTCTCTGGTTTGGATGAAGGAATTCCAGCTATGCTTCTACATTTCTCTTGCCAACTGCGTTTTGCGTTGCTGGCAGTACGTGGTCTTATGTTTATTTAATGACCGTGTGTGGCCTCTTGGTTTACAATGTGGTTATCGAGTAGATTCTATCGAGGGAAGTTTGGATGTAGTTAAATTCAACAAATTCCTTTTCATCAGTAACACCCCACTGACTTTGTCTAATAGAGCTTTGCGCAAGATTCCAATGTCGTATACATTTTTTAAACACTTCATTAATCTATCTTTGGGCTGATCTGCTTAACCAATATCAATTAAACAAAGTTTTAGAAAGTGCCGGAACTTTTGCAAGCGCCACATGACAGTAAGCTTCTTTCATGGTCTGTGCCAAATGTTTTGGCTTACTCGGATTTAGTCTTACTCTCTACGTTTTACTCCATCTAGACAGATGCTCCCACTCCTGTATTCTTCTACTCTTACTATTTACTCCGAATCATACTCCCAGACATACTTTTAATCCTATGTACACCTACTCTTACTTACTCCCACAATTATTCCTACTTATGCCTACTAGTACTCACACTTAAACATATACTTTCTTTTAATTACTCTTACTCTACACATATTCCTAATCGTACTCCTACTTCTACACCTCTGTACATTGGATCTTACTCCTCCTTTTACACTTATTTCTCGACTTATTCCTACTGTTGCTTCCAGGTACTCCCACTCTCACTCTTATACTTACTTTTACTGACTCTTCATCTTACTCCTACTTACTGCTACTCTTACATATGTATACTTACTCTTAAAAACATTTGCTCTTCTATTCTTACTTCTAAATACTCGTACATTCATCCACTCACCCACAAATTTCCATCAACCCACGTAAACCACGTTAGCATATATCCACCCACTAACAAGCAAACACTCATTTATCCACGGAGACCCAAGCATTCATCTATTCACTCACTCTTTTATCCACCCAGCAATGCATCAACGCCCTTCTATCTACACATCCTTCCACCCACCATCACATACACCCCCAGCCAGCTGTCCATCCATCTATAGCACTTCACAGCCATGATTTTAAGCATTTTTCCAACCAACATCCACCTGCGTCTGCATGTGCTGCTACGTGTGCGGTCCGATTGTGTGTACATGTGCGTTCAAGTGCACATCTGGGCCGTGTCTGTAGGCAAATGAGCACCTGCACGTGCGGTGTTTGTCAATGCATTCAACATAGAACCTGTACAAATGTATCAAGAGCAGACCTATTGGCAAGGTTGGTTACTTTTTGACTTTCATTCTTACTTTGCATATATTTATATATTCTGAGACATTACTAAAGTGATGTATTTTTATATAAAATAAAACCCTCGCAGGACATTCACAGTGTATTGCCGCTGTGATAAATATATAGCACCACTGCACTACCCCTTTTCTAACCCTCTACCACCCCCCTACCACCCCCCTACCACCCCCCTACCACCCCCCTTCTACCCTTCTACCCCTCTACCCTTCTACCCCTCTACTACCCCTCTACTACCCCTCTACTACCCCTCTACTACCCCTCTTCTACCCCACTTCTACCCCTCTACTACCCCTCTTCTACCCCTCTACCACCCCTCTACCCTTCTACCCCCCTCTACCCCTCTACTACCCCTCTACTACCCCTCTTCTCCTCTTCTAACCCTCTACCCCTCTTCTACCCCTCTACCCCTCTTCTACCCCCTACCACTCTTCTACCCCCTACCCCTCTTCTAACCCTCTACCCCTCTTCTAACCCTCTACCCCTCTTCTAACCCTCTACCCCTCTTCTAACCCTCTACCCCTCTACTACCCCTCTACCTCTCTTCTACCCCTCTACTACCCTACCCCTCTTCTACCCTTCCACCCCTCTTCTACCCCTCTTCTACCCCTCTTCTACCCCTCTACTACCCCTCTACTACCCCTCTACTACCCTTCTACTACCCCTTTTCTACCCCTCTACCTCTCTTCTACCCCCTCTACCCCCTCTACCTCTTCTACCCCCTCTACCTCTTCTACCCCCTCTACCCCTCTTCTACCCCCCCTACCCCTCTTCTAACCCTCTACCCCTCTTCTAACCCTCTACCCCTCTTCTAACCCTCTACCCCTCTTCTAACCCTCTACCCCTCTTCTAACCCTCTACCCCTCTACTACCCCTCTACCTCTCTTCTACCCCTCTACTACCCTACCCCTCTACTACCCTTCCACCCCTCTTCTACCCCTCTTCTACCCCTCTACTACCCCTCTACTACCCCTCTACTACCCTTCTACTACCCCTCTATCTACCTCTCTTCTACCCCTCTACCTCTCTTCTACCCCCTCTACCCCCTCTACCTCTTCTACCCCCTCTACCTCTTCTACCCCCTCTACCCCTCTTCTACCCCCTCTACCCCTCTTCTACCCCCTCTACCCCTCTCCTACCCCCTCTACCCCTCTTCTACCCCCTCTACCCCTCTTCTACCACTGTACCCCTCTTCTACCACTTTACCCCTCTTCCCCTCTTCTACCCCTCTTCCACCCCTCTTCTACCCCTCTTCTACCCTTCTTCTACCCCTCTTCTACCCCTCTTCTACCCCTCTACTACCCTTCTACCCCTCTACCACCCCTCTACTACCCCTCTACTACCCCTTTACCCCTCTTCTACCCCTTTACCCCTCTTCTACCCCTCTACCCCTCTTCTACCACTCTTCTACCCCTCTATTACCCCTCTTCTACCCCTCTACCACCCCTCTACCACCCCTCTACCACCCCTCTACCACCCCTCTACCACCCCTCTACCACCCCTCTTCTACCCCTCTTCTACCCCTCTTCTACCCCTTTACCCCTCTTCTACTCCTCTACCCCTCTTCTACTTCCCCTTTACCCCTCTACTACCCCTCTACTACCCCTCTACCAACCCTCTACCACCCCTCTACCACCCCTCTACCACCCCTCTACCACCCCTCTACCACCCCTCTACCACCCCTCTACCACCCCTCTACCACCCCTCTTCTACCCCTCTTCTACCCCTCTTCTACCCCTCTACTACCCCTCTACTACCCCTCTTTCTACCCCTCTTCTACCCTTCTACCCCTCTTCTACCCTTCTACCCCTCTTCTACCCTTCTACCCCTCTACTACCCCTCTACCCCACTACCCCTCTACTACCCCTCTGCCCTTTCTTTTTCTACCCCTCTTCTACCCTTCTACCCCTCTTCTACCCCTATTCTACCCCTCTTCTACCCCTCTACTACCCCTCTTCTACTCCTCTTCTACCCCTCTACCCCTCTTCTACCCTTCTACCCCTCAACCCCTCTATCCCTCTTCTACCCCTGTATCCCTCTTCTACCCCTCTACCCCCTCTTCTACCACCCTTCTACCCCTCTACCCCTCTTCTACTCCTCTACCCCCCTTCTACCCTTCTACCCCTTTTCTACCCCTTTTCTACCCCTCTACCACTCTTCTACCCCTCTACCACCTTTCTACCCCTCTACCACCCCTCTACTACCCCTCTACCACCCCTCTTCTACCCCTCTACTACCCCTCTCCTACCCCTCTTCTACCCCTCTACCCCTCTTCTACCACCCTTCTACCCCTCTACCCCTCTTCTACTCCTCTACCCCCCTTCTACCCCTCTACCCCTTTACCCCTTTTCTACCCCCCTCTACCCCCCTCTACCCCACTTCTACCCCACTTCTACCCCACTTCTACCCCTCTTCTACCCCTCTTCTACCCCTCTACCCCTCTTCTACCCCCTCTACCCCCTCTACTACCCCTCTTCTACCCCTCTACCCCTCTACTACCCCTCTTCTACCCCTCTACCCCACTACCCCTCTACTACCCCTCTGCCCCTCTACCCTTTTTCTACCCCTCTTCTACCCTTCTACCCCTCTACCCTTTTACTACCCCTCTTCTACCCCTCTTCTACCCCTCTTCTACCCTTCTACCCCTCAACCCCTCTATCCCTCTTCTACCCCTTTATCCCTCTTCTACCCCTCTACCCCTCTTCTACCACCCTTCTACCCCTCTACCCCTCTTCTACTCCTCTACCCCATTCTACCCCTCTACCCCTTTTCTACCCCCTCTACCCCTCTTCTACTCCTCTACTCTTCTACCCCTCTTCCACCCCTCTTCTACCCCTCTACCACCCCTCTTCTACCCCTCTTCTACCCCTCTACCACCCCTCTACCACCCCTCTACCCCTCTTCTACCCCTCTTCTACCCCTCTTCTACCCCTCTACCACCCCTCTACCACCCCTCTTCTACCCCTCTACCACCCTTCTACCCCTCTTCTACCCCTCTACCCTTCTACCCCTCTACTACCCCTCTACTACCCCTCTTCTGCCCCTCTGCCCCTCTACCCCTTCCCCTTTTCTACCCCTCTTCTACCCCTCTACCCCTCTTCTACCACCCTTCTACCCTCTTCTACTCCTCTACCCCCCTTCTACCCCTCTACCCCTTTACCCCTTTTCTACCCCCTCTACCCCTCTACCCCTCTTCTACCCCTCTTCCCCTCTTCTACCCCCCTCTACCCCTCTTCTACCCCTCTTCTACCCCTCTTCTACTCCCTCTACTACCCCTCTACTACCCCTCTACCCCCTCTACTACCCCTCTTCTACCCCTCTACTACCCCTCAACCCCTCTACCCCTCTTCTACCCCCTTCTACTCCTCTACCCCCTTCTACCCCCTTCTACCCCTCTACCCCTTTTCTACCCCTTTACCCCTTTTCTACCCCTTTACCCCTCTTCTACCCCTTTACCCCTTTTCTACCCCTTTACCCCTTTTCTACCCCTTTACCCCTCTTCTACCCCTCTACCCCTCTTCTACCCCTCTTCTACCCCTCTATCCCTCTTCTACCCCTCTATCCCTCTTTCTACCCCTCTACCCCTCTTTCTACCCCTCTACCCCTCTACCCCTCTTCTACCCCTCTTCTACCCCACTTCTACCCCTCTTCTACCCCTCTTCTACCCCTCTTCTACCCCTCTTCTACCCCTCTTCTACCACTCTACCCCTCTTCTACCCCTTGACCCCTCTTCTACCCCTTGACCCCTCTTCTACCCCTTGACCCCTCTACCCCTCTTCTACCTCTACCCCTCTTCTACCTCTACCCCTCTTCTATCACTCCTCTACCCTGCGGTGGACTAAGTGGCAGCCGGAGCCTGATACCACTGCTTGTCCTTTAAGAAAAAAAAAAAGCATTGGCATAGCCAATAGGTCTCGCCTTTGGGACCTTATAAGTGTTTAGTTATGCAGCACAATATCCTTGGTACAACAACATCAACTGTTGCATGGCTAAGCACTTATAAGGTCCCAAAAGCGAGACCTATTGGCTATGCCAATGCTTGTTTGTACAATGGACCTGGGCGTCTGTGTTTATCCGCTGTAGCTTTGTATTTGATCTTTGCTTTTTTTAGGTATTCTTGTGTCTTTACCAATGTTTCTTGGATATGGGCCACTCTTTTTGTTACTTCTGGTAATTTGGTGATTTCTGTTGGATGGATAAAGGGAAGAAACCTTGGATGGTGGCCGTAGGTGCAGTAAAACGGAGATGTATGTGTGGAACTGTGTGTGGCGTTGTTATAGGCATTTTCAACTAGCCAAAGGTAATCCACCCACTCCTCTGTGCTATTATCCACATAGCATCTCAAATACTGTTTAAGCGTTTGGTTGAGACGCTCTGTCTGCCCATCCGTTTGGGGGTGGAAACTTGTAGACAAGGCCGTGGTTATATGTAGAGATGAACACCATACTCTCCAGAACTGGGCCGTGAACTGAGAACCCCTGTCGGACACAATAGTTCTCGGTAAACCATGCAAGCGAACCACATGCCACATCAATAAATGAGCTAGCTGGCCTGCTGAAGGTATCTGCTTGCAGGCGACAAAATGTCCCATCTTTGTTAAATAGTTGATGACTACCAGAATCACGGTACATCCCTTATCCGGCGGTAGACCAACAATAAAGTCTAATGATATGTTCTCCCAGGGACTGCTAATAGGGAGAGGCTGTAACAAACCCTGTGGGCAACGGTGATCGGACTTCATTTTTGCACAAACTTCACAAGATGTTATCCACTCTTTAACGTCCACCCGAAGAGATGGCCACCAAAACTGCCTGTTAGTACGATCTACGGTTTTTTCTACCCCATGATGTCCTGCACTCGGTAAATCATGACACCAGTGGAACACTTGTTTCCTCAGCTTCTTGGTAGGCACTAAAGGACTGTTTCTATTCATTGGAAAGCCGTTCCTCATGCGAACCAGGTGATAGGCTCCCTTGAGGTCCAATTTGGTGTAGATGTTTGCCTTTTTTACTTGTTCCAGTAATACAGGGATCAGCGGTAAGGGGTAGCGGTTCCTCACCGTAATAGCATTCAATGCTCTAAAGTCTATACAGGCGCGTAGCTCGCCATTCGCTTTTGGTATGAAAAAAAGCGGGGACGCCGCAGGTGACTTAGAGCGGCGGATAAAACCTAGTTCTAAGTATTTGTCCAAATAGGCTCTAAGGTGGAGATTCTCTGGCTCAGTCAAGGCGTATATTCTCCCACTAGGTACTACTGCACCAGGAACAAGATCGATTTGACAGTCGTACTGTCTATGGGGTGGTAGTTCTTCCGCCTGGACGTCATTAAACTCCTCTACATATTCCTGATATACTGTGGGTAGTTGGATATCCTTTTCAGCAGCGGTGGCTATACACATACCAAATGCTAAAGCTGTAGCAGGTCCTTCTGGGATCTTGAAACAATGTTCCAAACAGTAGGGAGAGTTTACTCGCACTGTTCTAACCAATTGATTTCCGGATTGTGTTTTCACAACCATGGTAAACCCAGAATGATCCCATATTGGGGGGCTTGTATGATGTTGAATATTATATGCTCCCTGTGGGAAGCTCCATATTGGACTTCTATTTCTTCTGTGTTATAACCTATGGGTCCTGTATCTAATTTCCTTCCGTCTACTGCATAGACTTCTTCTGGCGGGTCTTTGGGCACAAGACATATGCCTCTGCATTTTGCTTCTCCTACGTCCATGAATATGCCCGTGGCTCCAGAATCGATCATGGCTGATGCTTGAACCCAATCTGCTTGTATGAGCAACAGTATATCGATAAACCAATGTCCTTGTGCAGCTGGGTCGTTGTTTCGTAAGGAAGGGATGTATGCCTGACTCCAAGAAACCCCTTCTTCTTTCTTTGAGTCGGTTAGTTTTCCGACGCCGTATCCATGGCGGCAGTTGCCATCCTACTGTTACGAAATCGAGTAGTCTTGGGTTTCACGGGGCATTCCCTGACAAAATGTCCTTTCTTGCCACAGTATAGGCAAAGGCCTTGCTTACGACGGACGTCTTTTTCTGCCGTAGTTGGTGCTGACCGTATAGTTCCAAACTCCATGGGTTCAGATCCTGAGGCGTTACTAGGCTCTGTGGTTCTCTGTCTTTCATATGATGGCAGGTTTCTCTCCTTCCTTTTGTGATCCCCTTTTCGCTCACTAAGTCTATGATCCAGACTAATCAAATCCTCACACATGGTAGGTTGCGGGTCAATCTGAGCGATAACATCCTTGAGTTCTTCCCGTAACCCTTGATGGAAGAGTGCAGCTTGTTTGGTCTCAGGCCATTTTGTTTCGGCCACTAACCTCCTAAATGCATTGAGATACACCAATAGGTCTTTATTACCCTGCCTCAACTCCAGTAATTCCCTATCAGCAGTATAGGATTCAGCTTGTCTGTCAAATACTTTCAAGAATTCAGTTCTAAACGCTTCCCAATCATGGAGGAGGGGATCATCTCTATTTACCAAAGGCACTGCCCACTGTGCCGCATCACCGGCTAAGTACGAAATAAGAAAGGCTACTCTCGCCTGGTTAGTGGGGAACGACTTTTGTTTGCAGGAGAAGTGGAGCATGACCTGCATTAAGAACACTTGTACCTTACCAGAATCCCCATGGAACCTCTCTGGGGTCGCTAATGGTATGGAAACAGGCATTTCTACTACTACTGCATTAGTAGGCGCTGCTGCCGGGGCACCTACATTAAACGGGTTTCTCTGCATACTTTCAACCCTGGCTTTCAAATCTGCAGCTTCCTGGCGGGACGCAACTAACTCAGCCTGAACAGTGGCAAGAACAGCTATAACATCTTCTAGAGTGGCCATTCCAGCACAACCCCACCGGGAGGACAATAATTTGTGGGTCGGAAATTCTGTCAGATCGTTCTGTCCTCCGGATCGGTTTGTTGCTCAGAATGGTCCACCTCTTGATCTACCCAAGCCTTAATAGCCGTAATGGCACAGGTCAGTGGGAGGATCAAGTGAGGGAAGGAAAGGAAGGGAACAGCAGGGAGGGAGACCTGAAATGACAACCACAATCATAAATACCTTCTAGTCATGGTCACATAACACATACACATAAGAACTATAAATGGGAAGTGCCACCTCCTTTACCTGTAACAAAAAAGAATGACACCCGTAGAATGAGATACTTCAATAAAGAGTGTGGCTTCGGTGTGGTAACACCACTTGCTTCGTTATGGCTGCATTGAGGGAAACATAGAAGAAACCATTCATTGAACATACATCACTCCTGCTAGTAGATACAAACGTTTTAGGGAGGGCACGATAGTAATGATACACAGGAGTAGACTTTACCAGTAACCTACCCTTTCTAAACTCCACATTTCATCACAGGGATAGAGCGTAGTCCCATACCACTCCTTATTACCCCTGTTAAAATAGAGCCAGAAGAACAATTGAATATAAACCTTACTCCAGAAATGTATCCAAGCATTTAACACAGTCTTTAGTGTCTCAATCCGAATGTATGGTTACCTCACCTTATTCCACACGATGTAGAAATAAACAACAAGGAGTGAGAATTCACCACGATATACAGTTGCATAAGAGGTGCCGCTTGATTTCAGGAACTGTTTGTAACAAGGTCAAATCACAGATACAGTGTGACTATAGGGAGTCACCGCCGTTGGATATAGGCAGATAAATTCCAACCGGCTGGAAATGCCGGACGAGAACAAAGGACCGAAGGACCTTCCTCCGCACGAGCAATGACGCTCGCCAACGGAGGACGGGAGGTTAATTGACTACAATCCAGCAACAACAGAGAGAGAGAGTTTTGGTGCAGAGCACCCTTACCAGACCTCTCCAGGAACTCGGGATGAAGCAATCACGGCTAGGACGAAGAATTTCTGACGCCTGGCCGAGTTCCACTTCCTCCTTTTATGGGCAGTCCCTCGCGACGTCGTGCGTGACGCTCAAGGCCTCATGGGAGTTGTGGTTCCCGCATCCGGCATTAGAGGCGCTGTGACTGAAACGGGAAGATTTCCTTATGCCGATGTCACTAGCGCGCTCGATGAAATGCGCACTTAACAATTTGTTTTTGCTTTTTAGGGCTATAATCTTACCTCCCCTCCCTAACATGAGTAGATTGCGCTCCGATGTGTTATTTGTATATTAGTTTGCAGTCACCTTTTTTAGGTCTTGCTGAGCCAGCGCATGCGCTGCTCTGCGAGAAATGTAGTGAGTGGCTTTTTAGGTCTCGCTGCCAGAGGCTTTTGCTGGCCTCAAGATTGCGTTCACGCGAGTGTGCACGCGCGCAGCCGCCATGTGGGTTTCTGTCAAGGCTCATTAAGCCTTGCGTGCCTGCTCTCTGCTCTCACTACCCCCTCCCTTCTCCCCCTCCCTCATCGTCCGTTACCGGGCTACAGCTTGTTCTCTTTCCTCCTATGCTCCTCCACCTCCTGCTCTTTGCTCTCACTACCCCCTCCCTTCTACTACCCCCTCTCTTCTCCCTCTCCCTCCTCGTCAGTTACCGGGCTACAGCTTGTTCCTTTTTGAACCTGTGTCCTGCTGTTTTGCTCCGGAAGATTTGGCATCATTTAAAGAGTCTGACAAGAAGTTATAGAACTTTAGTTACAAGCTCTGAAAATATGGCTGTTTACTTTCATCAGCCTTTTACGCCTACTGATGCAATTGTGTAGAAATGTGTTTTTAAAGGAAACTATCGGGAAAGCCCTTTTACAGTGCCAAAAATCAATGCACTGCTGCCATCTAGTGGCCGCTTTTTAAGAAGCTTTTTAATCCCAAACCTGCTGTAAATTAAACCAGTATTTGCAATGCAATAGGTCTCGCATTTACGCGAGTTTGAGCTACTGACATTGCAAATAACAATGCCTTTTATTTTTGTTTACGTTTTTGAAACATAAATAAAAAGCATTGTCATTTACAATGCCAATAGCTTAAACTCGCGTAAATGCGAGACCTATTGCATTGCAAATGCTTGTTTTAACTGTACTCGTTTCGCCATTTCCTTTCAGTGCCTCGCTGCACTGCTGGGAACTACCTGGCACAGGCTCGGCCCTCCGAGGTGGACGGGCCCTTTTCATTGCTCGGTAATTGAAAAGCAGGAAATATTAGAGAGACACAGCTAGATGAGAATAGATTCTGATCTCAAATGGTGGGGCGAGTAAGCTTCCTTTTGGGCCCAGGTTGGATGCCACCAGGGGAACCATTCTGTGCCTGCACTCTATTTACAATGCAAAAGCAGCCCATATATATAAATATATATGTAGAACAAAAAAGCTTATCAGCTGTGCAAATATGTATTCACTTTGCTCATTGTGTTTTCGGTTATGGATTAAATCAAAGAACAAAATGGTCTGCAAGTAACAACCGCCAGTGGCTGGAATTATTCAGGGGAAGCCAGAACAGAAACAATCGTGAAACGTGACCAGCATTATCCTAAAACGGAAAATTTAAGGACATATTAATGGCATCGTTGTCACGCTCGGGCCCACAGGCTGCACTACTCCTAGCCACAGCATGGCCGTCACCAGTGGCATGTGAAGTAACAGTAGATGTCGTAGCACCTATGATAATGTGCTGCATGGCTAAATGCTTATAAGGTCCCAAAGGTGAGACCTATTGGCTATGCCTATGCTTGTTATAGTCTGTCACCACAGATGTGCCACCAGGATTCAACTTGTGCGATACACCTCCTCAAATGTTTCTGTCCCAGATTCCATCCATCACTATTGTTCACTTATCCAACATGTGGGTCCCTGTCCTCTTATTGCAGATGAATAAAGGTACAATCATTGGACCATATCAGGTAACTCAGTCATGTTCCACCATCTCTTAAAGGGTACCCAATTTCTTTACCCTTGAGTCTTCAGGGTATAAATGTATCTAGAATGTAGACAAGCCTAATGAAGTCAAGTCAGTCCGCTGTTGTCGAGGGTCAGCTTGTCTCCATCTTCTGCAAATGTCCCTTCTTGGAAACAAAACCAGAAAGAATAGTTTTCTCTGAAATGAATTAAGTACATTTTTCTCTAACTCATTAATATTTGCACTAAAAAATACAGGGATGTGGCTTACCTGAATCTCGTGGTCTAGAATTGTTTGTTAGTACCATATCAACATCCTGCCAAAAGGAGCCCAACAAAGGGCAGTCAAAGAAAATATGTAAGCCATTGGCATCCAGCAGACCACAACTTCTACATTTACTGTCCTCATTGCTCTTAAACATCACCTATTTTAATGGAGTCCAGTAGCTTCTGTGAACAGTTAAGAGGTGATTCCTTCTGAGTGCAGCAGATGTAACAAGTACCTGCTGAGGCAAGTCCTTCTCTCATATTCCATGTGATGGTCTCCATTTCTCGTCCGTGGCTGTGGCCAGGTGCCAGTAGCAACTTCTTTTTTTTAAGGGCAAGTCATTTATAAATCTTGTTTCTGACCATAAGGTTATTTGTATGTATTTGAAATTAGAGAATGGCCCTCCCATTCTTTCTTTCCGGTGTTACCAGGTAAGTGGTTTTCCTTCAAAAGGAAGGTCTCTCCATATTCCAATCATATCTCTCTCAATTGGATTGCATTACCTATCATACCCATCAAATTGCGGCAAACATACTGTAATATGAAACTCCTAGAATTAATCTGATCTCCTACCATAGTCTAGTTGCTGCCTGTGGTACTTCTAATCTAACTTTTTTCAAGAATCTAGGTGACCCCAATGTATAAAGAAAACCCAGTTTAGTTAAAGACGCAGTCCCAATATTTCAATAGACTCCCAATTTTACTTGACTCTGCTGTCCTTGTCAACTTCCGACAATTCTTTAACTGAAAGGTCCAACGGTATAGCTGCAAGTCTGGTAACTAGATCACATTTAATTAATTGACTCTGACTGCCATGGAGCACCAAATAAAACTCCTTATGTCCCCTTGCATCTTTTTCAGTTCTCTTTAGGTCTCGCCTAGGCAGTGCATGCGGTGTCTCTTCAAGACATGCTTTATCTACTCTGTGGGCTTTCATAACGTCCATCGCTTTTCATTCGTTCTTCTGCCTTTTAAATTCCTTGCTTTTCAGTGGTGAAACGTTGCTATTTGTTCCTCCTTTTGGTGTGTTGTTCCTGCCCATGGCGACTGACCTTGTTACATGTGCTCCTACTCTTGTTTATCTGTTTTTTTCGCCACACTTTTTTTTCTTTGAATTGGCCCTGTGCCGTTTATTGCTTTCTCCTGCCACTCTGCTTCCCTTCCCACCACCCGCGCCCTTTATTGTGAGCCTGCGTTTGCCCGGTCAGTGGTGTGAAGTTAAGAGCTCACTCCCGCCTCAGCAGCAGACAGTAGGCATGGGAGGCGTACGGAGGAGAGCAGGGCAGCTTTGGCAGCATACACCGGGCAGGTTTGGCACGCTGCTCTCCTCCCCTCACGCTACCTGTGTCTGCTCATACTCAGTCCCTGCAGGTGCGCGCACTCCCAAAGGCCGGCCAGCCACAGCCCTCCTCGGTGAGTGACTGTCACTGCGTCTCAGGCTCCAGGATTTTCTAAAAAGGGAATTGTCCTCGGACTTGTGGCCCTCCCCTAGCTACCCCCTCCACTCCCTTTCCCTCCTTCACACAAAGACAGACATATTCCCCCAGGGCAGAACGCACTTGTGGCCATAAAACATTCTTCGGACTCCTGCGGGGTCTACACACACACAAACACACTGATGCAGGGGGGTAAGGCGGTGGCTTGCCGGTGTAGTTGCTTCTTGCCACGTGGCTCCCGCCCCCTCCTGCTAATGCACATGTTAGTGCTATGCAACAGGTTCCCCTAAAAGTGTGAATAGGAGAGCGATGGAAATAGAGCTGTTTTTGTGACTTCGTCTGTGGATTATGCTCTGCTCATTCTAGTGCGATGTGGCTGCTGTCTAGGTATTCCTGCGGTGTGCATCAGTCCTAGAGCGGATCTCATTGTCTCCCGATAGCCGAATGGGGCTATACCCAAACATCTACCGCAGCTCTCTGTGGCACCTGGTTGCTATAACAGAATTTTCCTTCTTGGAAGTGCCTGACCCTCATACTTTAATGATTTAACAAGTGCTGGTCAAGCCTTTTACGCAAAGCGATCATGTATAGGTTCTGGCGCCAATATCTATGTATTTTGTTCCTCCTTTCAGATGAGTCGAGCTGTAAACAGTAGGCGTTACTATTGCCGAGCCCAATGGTAATCCTTTCAGGAGTGCTTAACTCACTGAGCTATCTCAGAGATGTGTTTGAATTCTGATGCATTTCTGATGTCAATGCCTGTCTTTAGTCTTATTATTTCGATTGCTGGTGTGCTGCGCACTATGGTCCCCCTCTAGAGGTGCTAAGAGCTGAACCCTTGCTCATTGATAGTCACAGAGACACTATTGACGCCTACTGTAGTGCACACGCTCTCTGTGCTGAGTACACCTCTGGATGTCTAGCTTTTCTTTGCTCCTTTAAGCCTAATATCACTCTCCTTAACGTATGCTACAGGAGTGGGCACAGTGCTGTGAGGTGAACAAGAGAGGGCGCCTCACTTCCTCAGAATTGTGAGCATCGGCAATCTGACTTTAAAAGGCATCTGTGAAGACTGACCACCGAAGAAAAGATGGATTATGTGTTAAATGTATCCCTGCAGCTGTACCACAACTATATGTCAACAACATAGATAGTTACACCTACTGTAGTGTACACACCAGGGACACTGCTTCACACTCAGTCTTCTGAATGAAACGCAACTACCGATGAGTAAACAAAACGGTGAAGGTGCTCTGTAGCCAGCTCTAAGGATTACCCACAGTAATTACTCCAGAACCTTCCTTTCTGAAACTGCTTCTAACCTCAGAACTGCATTAACATTTCGTATGGTTTGGTTGATGCTTCAAAGCCCCTCTACCCCTGCTCTGACCTTCATCAGGTACGCCTTTTGGGTTGTGTACCGTTTCCATTGTACCCTTCACACTTAATAGCAAACAGTGTAGATGGGTGTATGTGACTATAAGCCCCCTGTCATTCTCTCTCCAGATGCACCTCCTCACTGTTAAAGACTCCATCTCATTCCCCTCAACACTTAAATAACTTGTTTTGTATACATACTCAGTCTGATGTCCCCTTCCCACTGTTTCAAATGGAAATATAGAAGTGCAGGTACTCTCCCATTACACATATTGCAGGAGGGCTGAGAAGTGCAGGTACTCTCCCTTTCAAATTAAAGAAGTGCGGGTACTCCGTAGCAGACAGTACCTGCCCATTTAAAGCTCTGCCCCTCCAAACACTTTAAATACCAATAACTTGTTTTGAATATAGCGCTTCGTACTGCACTTCTGATTTTAAAGTCTGCTGTTAGCTAAGATCTTCCGGTGTTAATAACATTTTATAATGTACTTATCTATAGGAGCTTTTAGCCAGCTCTCTTCTTCCATTGGTCTGTTGTTGTGTCATTCATATTTAATTTCTGCCCCATACAGCATGGGGCAGGAGGGCAGCCCACTTTAGACATTGGCCAACCTCTCTGTGAGTGACGGCTGTCTGCTCTTGCACATGCACACAAACAGTTGTCCACTTCTACTGTTTTACAAAAAACATTGAAGATTATGGGCAAAGCCAAAAGATGGCAACCAAAACCATACCTATTGGCTTTGCAAATGCTTGTTCCAAGTGGTGTAAATTACAGGTGTTGCTATTTCCCAATTGATAGTATTCAATTTACTGACCATGGAATGATGGAAGGTTGAGTTGATCTTGCTGAGATTCAAACTGGTGACCTGTAGACTGGACTGATGTCAACCGTGAGCATTACTTCACTGAGCCATCTCTTTTTGCCTGTCTCAGCACACAACAACCGTTAATGTAGCTTCACTCCTCCACTGTAGCTCTTCTCCACCTCACTTCAGAAAGTCTCATCGTAGTGCTGTGGGAACGGAGGGCTAGTACGGTTAGCTAAAGTTTTAATTATTAGTTAAAATCTGACGAAAAATGACCCATCAGCACTCCAGCCTGTGTATACTTTGAGCAGATTTCGGCATATTGTGGACGAGCTCACACAGGCATATCTTGGGTTGCATTAAATGTGGGATTTGTAGTGTTATCTACAATTTCTTAGAAATGATTTCAATTCTGATCTGCCTTTGCTTTCCAGGCTAACATTTTGTCACATTTCTCTCCATACCCAGAAAGACAAACCTTACTAACTTGCAATTTCTTCATAAGTTGCTCATATACATATGCTTTAAAAGTGTTTTTGTGGTTAGAAGAGTTTGTAACAATTCTTATCTCTCCACCTCATTGGTGGTATTTAGGGTATTTTGAATATTGGTGATCTTTTTCTCTAATCATCTGACTTCCTCTTTTTGTTAAGATGACAGTTTAAACTGATTGTTTGCCATCTCAAGAAGGCCTTATATGTGTTACATACAGTGTTAATGTTTATGAAACTAAAATGTAAGTTAAAAAAAGCTTCTGAACACGTCTTTAATTTTGAAGTTATGTAGTCCTCTGGGAGGATTCTCCTGTCCAAGGTCCATCTTAATATAGTAAAAAAGGTGCCCCCTATATGTATGTTTAGGTCCAAGAGTAAGGGGGTGAAGGATAATTACTATAAGAACAGATTCTTGTCTGACCTATATTTCTTTATACACGGCCTCCTATGGGCTCAAATATTAAGCTAGGCCCCAACCCATATGACAGACATAACTGATTATTCAAAAAATATCCAATTTATTTGTGATTTTTTTAGACATATAAAATACTTTTTCACTTTTTTTTAATTTGTAATAATGTTCTATGATTTTGATTTACATCAGTTCATTCATAGCAAATTGTGACAAATCGAATACAATTCATATGTAATAAGACAATAATACATTAACAAACCATAAGTACACAGACAAAAGGTATCATTTTATAAATAACATATAGTGCAAGACAAATATGTCATACAAAAGTCAATAATTTGATATACCAAGAATCAACAGTAACCCCATGCATGATCATCTCACAATCACTCTAGTCAGGCAAACCATCACACATACCCTAACACACATACACAGCACAATACCATTGCACATGGAAATCCCATTATTGATTTAGACATACACTATTAGCTTGTTTTTATGATTTAATAAGTCTGAGGTCCTTCCTGTGTATGTGTGTTAGGGTATGTGTGATGGTTTGCCTGACGAGAGTGATTGTGAGATGATTCTGCATGGGGTTACTGTTGATTCTTAGTATATCAAATTATTGACTTTTGTATGACTTATTTGTCTTGTACTATAAGTTATTTATAAAATGATACCTTACCTTTTGTCTGTGTACTTATGTTTTGTTAATGTATTATTATCTTATTACATATGAATTGTATTTGTCACAATTTGCTATGAATGAAATGATGTAAATCAAAATCATAGAACATTACAAATCAAAAAAAAGTGAAAAAGTATTTTATATGTCTAAAAAAATCATAAATAAATTGGATATTTTTTGAATAATCCGTTATGTCTGTCATATGGGTTGGGCCTAGCTTAATATTTGAGCCCATAGGAGGCCGTGTATAAAGAAATATAGGTCAGACAAGAGTCTGTTCTTATAGCAAGGTCCATCTTAATTCCATTTTATGATATTTAAGCCCAAGCTCCAAATATATCGCTGCATGATCAGATATGTTGATAGGTCGATGTTCTATAATCCTCACATTAAAAAAGAAGCAGATATCTAGTAAAACATAGTCTATCTGGGAGTAATGCCCGTGCTTCTTACAAGAATGGGTATAGCCTCTCAAGTTGCCTGCTTTTAACTGGCAAATATCACAAACCCTAAGCTCTTTTATCAAAAAGGATAAATATGAGCGTGGTTTTGGGATGCTCACTTGATTGGGCTTCGTCTGTCAATCTAGCATGTTACCCAACAGAATTTTAAAGTCACCCCCAATAACAATGGGGGAATTCTATGTCTAAAGATTAGAGAAAACCTCCCTCAATGGATCCATATTGTCTATTTTTTTTTTAACTTGTTTTTATTGAATTTTTCAAAAAGCAAACAGCAGCCACAGCGTGCACAATGGGAAGCATGTTATCAGCAATTATAGACATTCGTAGCATGTGTAGTATGGCAGTGACTAAAAAGAAAAGACAACATTAAACAACATTGCAGGTACATACAGTAATGAGCCTTGAGCAATGAATAAGATACAATCGGCTAGCTGTCACAGTGGTTACTTTTACCATAGGGGACACTTTAATCAGTGAGCTCAGGGTGGAGCAGCAAATAAGAACGGAGTGGCTGCCAAATGTTTTTAGGGCGGGAGGGGGGGGGCAGCAGAGAAGCATAGATATCGCTGGTGGTGTCGCAATACATCAGGTCCCTTAACCAGGCTTTCACCAACATTGGTGCAGTGTCGCCCCAATGCAAGGAGACTTGTCTCTTGGCCAGTAGCAGCGCAATTGCAGTAAAGCGTCTAATCCCAGCACCCAGTGGGAGAACATACCCCAGCAGGGCCAGCAGCGGCAAGGGCATGAGCTCAGATTCAACCATGAGTTCTAGATGGCTAAACACCGCCTCCCAAAATGCCAGAACCGCCGGGCAATTCCACGCCAGATGGTTTAAATCAGCATGTGCTGCTGCACATCTCTGGCAAGTGTCTGGCTTACTGCGGTCCATCTTTGCGAGCAGCACAGGGCTGACGTAAACTCTATGTATATATTTAAAATGTAAGAGCTTATGTTTATAATTATTGTGGTGAGCAGTGGGAACTCCGGGGGCTCCGCAGCCAAAGGGCGAACGCAGCAGGCAACGACACTCTCGTTCTGTGCACCAGGAAACGATCCAGCGTGGATATGTCACAACCCTTCGTCAGGTCCGCCACTGAGCGCTTTTGTCCGTCAGGGAACATGTCGCCCATGGTCCGGAGCTGACATCGGGTGAGTGCATGCTTTGTTAAAATTTTGGTGGTAGGGGTAGCCACGGATTATCCAAGAGTGGCAAGTGCGGCGAATACAAGTGGTCAGTCTTCAAATATTTGCGAAGGCGTCCCCAAGCCCAGCATGTGGTCTGCAAGGTATGGATCTCAGCCGGGGTTCTCGGAAGCCCACGCGGGAGAATAGTGGAAAGGGGATAAGGGCAGGCCTGCGTGTATGCAGGCTTCAGAAATTCTAGTTGAGCATCTGGATGGTACCAAAAATAAGCATAGTGTGTTTGTGCAACCAGATAGTATAAAAAAAAGTCAGTTACACCTAAGCCCCCCGTACAAAAGGCTGAGTGTGGACTGCCATCCGACTCGTGCCTGACCGCCAGCCCATATTGTCCATTTTAGAGCCATAAAATCCAACACAGACCAGAATGTTCAGTTGTATTCTAATCTTGGCTATTTCCTATTTTCCTCTTTCATTAATTTTCGACTCCAATATTCATACTCTAGATTTTTGCTTTACCAGAATGGCTACCCCCTTTGAATATCACATTTGATCTGTGCAAACAATTTATGCGAGCCAGTTTTTGCTTGTTTTTTAAAAGTGACATAAGTTGAGCCTTTAGTAGACCAGTTTCCTCCAATATTATCATTAATGCAACATGATTTTGCAGATATTGAATAACTAAATGTTGTTTCTTTTTCACTCTTAAACCATTTACATTCTGTATTAAAACAAAGAAAGTTTGGTCCTACCTCTTTGCTATCTCAGCCATAGTTAGTCTAATTGTTTTACAATATCTAAGACTCTCTGGGCCTCTGCGAAGTTTTATAGGGGAATCCTCTGGCAACACAGACTGCTTTAATAGATTTATTACACAAACTTTAAGATCATCTCCTTCCATCCCTTCTGCCACATTTAAAATCCTTATGTTTTCCCTTCTTGCATTATTCTCTAGCCTTCCCATCCTGACTGATTAATTTCAAGATCTAAATTTCCATACCGCTTACTTCTGCTGTAGTACTAAGCTTCTCAATTGCTTTTTCTAATGCTTCAGTGCATATTGTTATATATTCTTTCTGAAACATGGCACAAGTTGCATGTATCGCTCTTTGATCCGCCTTCAAAATCTTGAACCTGTTATTCATTTGTGCTGAGGAACTCAAAAGCATTTTTTGAATGTTCATCTCGTCATAGTCTCTTGTGGTCCTCTGTTTTGCCACACCCTCTACCAGAGGTGACAATTTGCTGTTATATATCACAGGTTAAAGTGAGTTGGTCCACATTTACAGAGGCAAGATCAGCTAGAACCTAAAATCTATTAGTGATGCTATTTTCCTTTTTCACAGCGTGCTCATTCCATAGACTTGAGGTTTGAATTGTTTCTAGGCCTCGCTTCATAGCTCCCCTTTTCTTATTTACAATAGCAGCGTCAGTTGTCATGTCCACTACCTGGTGTTTCCTTGTATTTTACTTGATTGTTGCTGACCAACTAGTCCATTTTATCCTTAAACTTTGTAGGAGGGGCTCACGTGAAAACAGACATGTATCAAGTAGTGGGAGGTGAGAGGGGAACATGGCGGCCTATAGAGAAAGAAGGTTGGGAGCTTGCCTGCGGGGGCTGAAATATTAGCGAGATCTCCAGCTCCTCTGGGATATGAAATAGAGAGCTAATAGACGGTTGACAGATAGACCGTAGTAAGACAAATTATGGAATCTATAGGGGGCGTGGCTTGGTAACCGAGAATGGCGGACGCGTGAGCGAAGAGCTCCGCGCCGGCCGGCCACATTATCCTGCAATATCGGTGACGGCTGGGCCCCGGGTGCACCTCCGTGGGGCCTGACCTGCCCAGAGAGCACCGCAGGCTGACTTGACCCCCCAGTAGCCCGGGAGTGATCAGGAGAGTAACGGCTCGGGGCGATTATGCAATCAGAGCGCACGCAAGATGGCGGCCCAGGACGCGAGAGAAGCGGACCGGTGCTGAGAGGCCGCCGCAAGTGCTGATGAGGGACCGGTATCGTGTGGAGTGGAGCGGACAGTGGGGACCACCTGCAGAGCGGCAGAGCGAGTGGCCGGGGTGACATTCCGAAAGCGCCGCGACGGACCGGAGACTGGAGCGCGAGCACCCTGGTTGGGGGTGGGGCAGGTGGAGCCCCGCAACAGCAACGGAGCCCCGGTGAGCAGGCCAAGCGGGGATCAGAAAGTGATAGTTGTGTAGCGGAGGGGCTGGCCGTGACCCAGGCGGCGGAGTGACGGCCCCGATTGGGGTTTGAGGACTCCGTGCTGCAAGGAGGACGAGAGGCGATATTCCAGGCCTATTGGACACGAGTACAGGTGGCGGCCGGAGAGCGTTGGTGCCCCGCAAGGCAAGTGAGAGAAGGTTGGAGCAGAGCGGTAGACTCGCCGGGTCTCCAGGAGCCCGTACCAGGTAACGAGGTGAAACCCTGTGAGGAGGCCTGGGCTGGAGACAAGGCAACCCTGGGAGAGAGAGACAAGAAGGGCCGGATAGTGGGCTCGTCCGAGTTGGCCCCGGTGTGAGGGGAGTCTGCCCGGGGCTGGAATTTGCCTGCTTGGGCCTGAGGGGTGCTAGGAGGGTACACACCCAGGCACCCTCAAATTGGAGAGGACTGCATATCCTGGGGTGGACGGCTCTGGCAAGGCTGGATGCCTGTTGCATGCTACTAAGTAGAGGGCCACAGACTGTGTTGAGGCAATTGCGCACTGGAGGAGGGCGAAGATACTGTAGGTCCAGGAAGTACAGGCTGGACTATCGATCGGTCATCATTGCCCCCTTCAAGATGGGAAAACCCAGAGGGAAACAGTTGGGACCCCCCCTTGGAACAGGAGGATGCCGCACAGGAGCAAGCGCAGAAAGAATCTGGGAATGAGCCCTCAGATAACCCGGTCCAGCAGCAATTGTCCAAAATACTGGAGGCCATTGCAGATACTAAAGCAACGCTGCACCAGGAAATAAGCATAGTGGCAGTGGGCCTGGGCCTGCTGAGAACGGAACATGCTAAACTGGCTGACAGGGTGAAGCTGACTGAATCTTCCCTGGCGGACATTACACCGGCACACCAGGCATTGACTCTCCATGTAGGGGATCTATCTAGCAGGGTTCACACATTGGAGATGAGAGCGGAGGACGCGGAAGGGCGGAACAGAAGGAACAATGTGAGGGTCTTGGGTCTGCCGGAAGGGGTGGAGGGGGAAGACATGTTCAAGTACTTAGAGGGCTGGCTCCGAGATGTGGTTGCGCTGGAGGGCTTGTAACCTTTCTACACATTGGAGAGGGCGCACCGCGTACCTACCAGGCCGCCAGCCCCGTGGCGGCCCCCGCGGCCGGTGGTGGCCCCCGCGGTTGGTGGTGGCCAGGCTCCTCCACTTTCGAGACAGAGACACCCTTTTGCAAAAGGCTCGAACTGAGGGGCCTTACGTGGTCGGAAATAGTAAAGTTTCGCTCTTTCTGGACTATACCTTGGAGGTCCAGAGGCGTCGTACCTCTTTCCTGGAAGTTAAGAGAGCCCTGCGGGAGGAAGGGATCCAGTATTCACTGATGTTTCCGGCCCGGTTGCGTGTCCTGTTGGATGGGAAGACGCACTTCTGCGAAGATCCCAAAGCTGCGTGGGACTGGATTGAGGCCTATAAAACGGAAGGCTTATCTGCAACGCAGAAGACGGCGGCATCAGCCAGGGAACGAGAACCTGGGAAAAGACTCAGGAGAGGACAGAGGCGGGGAATCTCAAAGAAACCAAGTTCCTCACAGATGGAGAAGGAAAGGGCGGAGACGCTACAGGCGGTGGCAGCCATGATGCAGGGCAGGAGATCATCGTCTGAGAAGGGTTCCGGATCTGGGAAAGGGACTGATGGATCGGACTCGTCCCGCAGTGGTAGTGTAAAACTGCCCACGGTGACCCCAAACACAGCTGATGAGATTATTTAATGTGCTGTCTGCCACTTCACTACTGTTCTTCTCTCTCTTGCTCTTTACAGTCTTGCCCTTTTTCGCTCTGGGGTTCCTTAGAGAGCGGGGGCGGCTGGGTGGGCCCCTGTGCGCCGGCCGGTCCGGCCAACTGCGGCTGTAGCGCCACACGCATGACCTTCTTGTCTTGTATTGCTTACTTGGGGTGATTGCCACGCTCCCTTTAGGTCCTCACGCTAGCTGCTTTGGGCCTTTACTAGCTGATGCAGTTCTATCTGCGGTTTGGGCCGATGGCCGTTGCCAGACCGTTCTGGGAGTTGTTTTACTGGGGTTTTTTGTTGTTGACTTTCTGTGTTTTAAGTGCGGAGGAGGGTGGGAAGGTGTGCCCAAGAGAGCGAACAACTGGGAGCGCAGCGGAGACTGGAGGGGGGGGGTACCCTGATGCTATACTACCTACTCCTACTGCGCTAAAGTTCATAACATGGAATATAAGGGGGATGGGGTCCATGTCTTAAGAGACACAAGGTGTACGCATACTTAAAGAGAAGGGACGTGCATGTAGCCTTTTTGCAGGAGACCCATTTGATTGGTAGTGAGGTTGAAAAATTGCGCAGGAGATGGAGGGGTTGAATATACGCTACTACCTTTTCGGCGTATGCCAGAGGGGCGTTGATATGGGTGAGACCTGGGGTCCCCTTTGATCACATTGATAGCGAGGGCAGATACGTATTAGTAACTGGGAGACTGGCGGGGAGAGAGGTGATGCTGGGCAGTGTATATGCACCCAACACAGAGCTGGTGATGTTTCTTAATGCCCTTTCGACTCGGATGGCGGGCTGCGTGGGGAGGTATTCAGTAATTGGGGTTGACTTTAATTGCGTCGCGGATGTCGCGGCGGACCGCTCACATCCACCTCTCCCGGGAACACAGGCCCACCGCGTGGCAGCAGGGTTCCGAGGTTGGATAGAACATTGGGACTTAGTAGATATTTGGAGGGTGCAACACGCGACTGACAAGGAATACTCATTCTTCTCCCCAATGCACCAGGTCCACACCAGGTTAGACTCTTTCCTGTGTATGCCAGACTTTAGCGCCTCTGTTACACACACGGAGTACCTGGGTAGGACTATTTCGGACCACAGTCCCCTGCTCATGACACACCAGCCACTAGGGAAATGTCCCCCAATCCCACTGTGGAGATTGAACCCCCTGACACTGGAGGATGCGCCTTTCCTTGATTCTCTCGGGACCCTTATTGACACATACTTTCCGATAAATGCCAATTCGGCGTCCATGGAATGGGAGGCCTTTAAGGTGGTGGTGAGGGGGCACTGCCTAGGCCAGTCGATTGGAGCTCAGAGGGAAATTAGGCAGGTGCTCTTGGATCTAGAGTCCAGGATCCGACAACTAGATAATGCCCTAGGACGTGATGCCACCTCTGCAGCGCATTACAGGAGGCTCATGTGAGTTAGAATGATATACTGAAAAGGCTGAGCTGCCACAGCTACAGGGAATATTCAGATAAAGTGCAGAGGGAGGAGGGGAAGGCCGGTCGCCTGCTGGCGTGGCTGATCAAGCCTGAGAGTAGGGGGTCGCCGATCACACAGATTTGGATGGCTACAGGTGAACTGGTTTATGACCCTGATGCCATCAATAACCTGTTTCGTGTATACTATGAACGGCTGTACACCGCTCCTGTGTCGGCCACTCGTTCCAGTATCCGCGACTTCTTGGACACGTTGCCACGCTGGACGAGGAGGTGCAGAGAGATCTGGGGGGCCCAGTGACACTGCGGGAGGTCAGAGCAGCCATAGCCGATATGGCGACTGGGAAAACGCTAGGGCCAGATGGCCTGCCGGCAGAATTCTATGCGAGATATGTGGACCAACTGGGGCCACGCCTAGTGACCCTGTATGCGGAGTCTTTACGACTCGGCGGCCTTCCTGAATCCACTCAGAGTGCGCTGGTGATTCCCCTCCCCAAGACTAAAGAAAACAGTGCTCCAGTTACAGAGTATAGACCGTTGTCTATGCTTAATCTGGATTTTAAGATTCTTAGCAAAATATTAGCGCTCCGACTGCTCCCGCACATGCACTCCATCATACACTCTGACCAAAACGGTTTCATTCCCTCCTGGAATACATCATATAACCTTCACAGGCTGTTCTCAGTCCTTCTCCACGACGAAATGAAATCTACACCTTCGGCCGCAGTGCTCTCGGTCGATTTGGAGAAGGCCTTTGATACGGTCGGATGGGACTACCTCTTTGAGGCAATTATACGGCTTGGACTGGGGGAGGATTGGGAGAAATGGGTGACACTTATTTACTCGAGGGTTCGAACCGGGAAGACTGTGTCCTCTCAGTACTCTATACAACGAGCTGCCCGAGGTGTAAGCAGGCGGACGCGGGCTTCCTGCACATGACTTAGAGCTGCGACATTATCCGTACGTATTGGGAGGGGATTCTAGCCAAGATCAAGGAGGTACTGGGGAGGGTATTAGCCCCCACAATAGAAGCCTGCATACTTGGCCTTTTCCCACGACCGACTAAACAGAAGGTGGGGAATAGACTAATTGATTTCGCATTGGGACTGGCTAAACGCAGGATAGCCCTAGAGTGGAAGTCCTTTTCTGGGCCGCAGGTGGCCAGCTGGAACCGGGACGTCATTAGTTGGGCTGGAGCGGACAGCAGAGCCTTAAGCTGGGAGGAATCGAGGGGCATTCGGAAGCGACCTATAGCGGACCTGTGGAGCGAGGCTCTGACGGCCTGGGAGAATCCAGAGCAAGGACAGGATACAGGAGAAGAAACCGAGAGGGACAGTGGTTGACTCATGTTTTTATAACAGATGGCCCACCTTTGCACGCGCAAATGCATACTAAAGGGACTATACAGACCCCTGGTTGAGTAGCGGGAATGGACCTAGAAAGGGATTAATAAGAGAAAGGAGACCCCCATGGGAAGTAAGCACATGCTGGTGTTTGTAGCTCACAGTTATCACTGAGCAATAGCATCCCTGGAGTGTGATGCTCCAAGAACCCCCTCTGCACGAAGTTTTGTTATCTGTTTAAGTGTGTTAAAATAAGAACTGGAATTGATGACGACATTACCGAGCCCCAGTCTATGGCTGGAAGCCACTTACCGAGATGGGACCGTGAAGTAGAGGTAGACAATTTCCATAGAAAAGCTGGATGCAATGAACGATAACTGGTAGATATGAGTTGGGGAGGGTGGAATACACCTGGAATAATAATGACTCGTGCTACGATGTATTACCTGACTAACATATTTGGGAAATCCCTCAGTGATGATTACGAAATGTATTGTAAATAACTGAGTTATATATATGAGCAAATATCTTAAAAATAAAATGTCAATAAAAATGTTTTTTTTAAAAATTATGGAATCTATAAATACTGCCAATGGCCGTCTTACCTGATGTCTCTTATGCGCTGGAACACAAAGTTGGTACCTCGCAGCACAAGAACTTAGGTGGGAATGGGTGGCGACCCAATGTATCCCCCCCCCCCCCCCCTCGTGCAAGGCAAGCAGCATCAGTACAGTTTTCAAAGCATGCAGTTCATGAGACCTGGCTTCAGTTTAGACAATAGGGTCAGAAACAGCAATACTACCCTCCTAGATGTCCGCATCAGCATCTACCCACAGAAATTCAGAAGACACTAATGATTTGGCACTACTGAAAGAAACAGGCAGAAGAGAGCAAGATAGTCTGTGTACTTCAGGAATACAAGTACGTGCGGAAGTAAACCTGTTTGATAACCCTGCAGACTGTTGCAATGGTTTAAAAAAGACTAGGAAATGTACTAGGAATGTTAACAAATCCAGTAGATATAGCCTGATGTCTGGGAAAGTGTTTGGCCCCTTTGAAGAGAGAAGTGCCACAGTGAGTGGAAACCCCACCAATATAACCCAGGAAGAGACTACTAAAACGTCTGTTAAAATAATAATTTGAGATTCAAAACCTGTGTTCAAGCAACACTGAAGAGACACAAATGGGTTAATAGAGAAAGGCTGGTTAAAACAAACGAGGAAAGGCAGTCCAAAAAGGTGAACTCTAAAACTGGCACCCTCACTCAGGTCTTTCTTTAAAGTTAATGCTGTTTTCTTTATTTTTTATTTCTTAATGTTATTTTCCATTCCAAGATTGGTTTCTGCATTTTGGGAAGGTACATAAAAAAATAAAAAAGATGACTGTGTCATCACATCTGCGCATGTATAAGGGCTGGTAATGATATTATTTGCACGGTTTAAACCATCACACTATTTTCTCTTTTTTTCTCTTATAATTAATCTTTTATTTTTGCTAAGTTATGAGCAAAGACAAAAGGTCAAACAAGCAGGACCTATTGCCTTTGCTAATGCTTCCTTTGCTATTTGGCTCAGGTCGCGCTTAATCTTCTGTAACGTTTTTACCCAAATATGTGTTCTTTTCCCCCCAGATGTTGGGGATTCTAATGGTATAGTGGGGTTGTGATTTCCACCTTGGAAAACTGAAAAAAATAAGCAAAATGTGACAAATGTTTAATAACGGTTTGAAAAATGGTGTAAAAAGTGCTGTGCAAGAAAGTGTAAAAGAGAGACAAATTCTGGACGGAATGCAGAACAAATCAAACATTCACCCCCAGTCCAGAGATCTGGGTTAAATCCATTGTTCTTTTGCTCACCATGCCACCCCAGTTTAGACCCAGCCATATGTAAATCCATCTTGATCCTGATCCTCATGGAAACAGTCCAGTCCGAACTGCCAAGCCAGGACCTCCCTGGACCAGAAACAAGCATCCTAGGACCGGTTTCGGGGTATCACTCCTCATCAGCAAGGCTAGCTTGAATCCAGTGGCACAGTGAGCACGGGACCCATGTCTGGGCATACCTGGTGCATTTAGGGCGAGAAAGCAAAAGACACACAAATGATGGATGGAATGCGGAATAAATCAAATATTCACCCTCAGTCAAGAGATCTGGGTTAAATCCATTGTTCTTTGCCATATGCAAATCAGTCTTGACTGATCCTCATGGGAACAGTCCAGCCCGAACTGCCAAGCCAGGTCCTCCCTACCCCGAAACCGGTCCGAGGATTCTTGTTTCTGGTCTGGTCGAGAATGCCATGTAAACATCAAACTGTAGCTAAATTCACAGATTGTCCTCTCATTACTTTGAGGGAAAGTTAAAAAATTTGTTGGAATCAATACAAGTCCTACCTCCCAGCGTTTCCACACTTTTCCTCATAAAAATGGTACGCAAAATCCAATGTGGAAACATCAAGCTTTTTAGGTCTCGCCTAGCGTTGCTGCGCACATGCGCAGCTCGCTCGGCGAGATTTATTGCAGATGAGTACTTTCTGTAAAGGGCTTGAAGCCCGCCCCTTATTCCCATTGGCTTGCGTCACCGTTTATGTTAAACGGTGCGCTGCCATTGGAAATAAGGTTTCCAGGGTGCCTCCTTTTCCCTTTTTTGGCCGGCCCACCCGGACTGGCTCGCCTGCTTTGCAGCTGTCGTGAAGACTTTTCTTATCTGCTTGTTTATTTTAACAAGCAGATAAGAAAAGTCTTCACAACAGCCGTGAAGCACACGAGCCAATGCTCCGGGCTTCCTGCAACCACGCTGCCTGCACGCCTGGAGCATGAAGGCAGCGTGGTTGCAGCTCTCCTTGCTCGACCTTCTTCCCTGTGAATCCCTCCTTGCTCGCCCTTCAGCGCTGTGAAGTCCTCCTTGCTGGCCCACAGGCGCTGTGAAGCCCTCCGAGCTCGGCTTTAGGCGCTGCGAAGCCCTCCTTGCTCGCCCTTCAGTGATCCCATGAAAAGCCTCCCTGCTGCTTTAAACGTCCTCCCACTGCAGTCAGCCGTGAGGTTGTGCTGGGCTGGCTCCACCCTGCTGCCTCGTGAGGGATGAGGGGATGTGTTTGAGGCTCTCACCACGGAGCGAGGAGTTTCAAAGCACCGGCTGGCCCTGTCGCCTCCAGACAGCCTCGCTTCGCCTACGTGTCCGCCCTCCCATGTGCAGCCGGAGACACCGCGCCGTGGCGGGCACTAGCGTCGCCTCCAGCCTGCGCGCCCCTCCACCGCCTGGGAAGTTGCTTTTGTGAAGTGCCTGGATGCTGCGCCCCCTCGGAGAGCTGTCTGAGGCACCCCGGACCCCAGCCGCCGCTCACCCGACCTGTGTCGGTGTGTCTGAGCCAGGTACGGACGGCAGCCCACATTCTGCAGGTGCATGTGCTGTTATTGTCAGGGGTCCATTCCTGGGGGCCATTTGGGTTCACAGCACCTTGGGTGGGAGACAGTGGTGGAAGCACCCTCTCATGCTTGTCACATCTTCTGTACTCGTGCTTCAGGGATGAGAATGTAGCGTGATTTGTGGTCTTAGATTCGGGCTGACGTCTCACTCCACCTGCCTTAACACAGCTGCCCACTGTTGGGGCTCCGGCTAATTCTGTACAGACAAACAGTGAGCTGGGAACGCCAGCATTGCTTGTTTATTGTTTCCTGCTTTCTTTTGTGCTTGTTTAAATTTCTATGTATGATCCACCCATGTGCCATTTTAATCTATCCTTCGTTCACGTTACTGTTTCCCTTCCCTGTCGTTGCTTTCTTCTTTGTTTTGTTAATGTTGCGCTTTGAAATGTTATGTTTTCGCTACATTGGTATAAATGTCGCGCTTTAGTGCCCGATACAGTAGTAAAAAAAAAATTGTTTATGTTGCTGTTGTGCTGTCCGCTACACTGGAAGTGCGTCATACACATCCTGTTAGGCAGAAGAGTTCTTTAAGTGTCTGACCGGCACGCTGCTGAGGCTCCCTGCCTTGTAAGCAGTTTAGGGCGTTCGGAGGCTTATATTTCTGACCTCACTCCTAAACTAAAGCGTGTCCTGCGCCGCGGAGCAGATGAGGTCCACGACAAGCTTCCCACCACAATTGCTTAATCAACAGATATGGAGGGCAGTACCCCTCAGATCCCCAACACACTAGTGGTGTCGGGGGAATACATGGAAGTTTCAAAGACATACAGCAGTCCCTTGAGCAGACTGGGGGTCGCTCGAGTGAACCAGGGGGCAGCGTCAGGTTCAACTCTGTCTTTCACTTTTTATGCTCTCCTGATTATCCTTCCAGTTGCTTTGGTGCTTCTGGGACGTTGAGAACAGATTAAGGTGCCAGGGGCTGCTACTGCGCCGAAGCGCCATATCTGTTTGCAACATTATATGATCCAATCCTTTGTCTGACATCTGCTAAGCAAACAGTCAAATCGTTTTCATTCTTGTGCCCGCTGTTTGCAGAGAATGGCAGAAAAGGGGCCTCTCCTTCACGAATCTTCAAGCAGAGCTTCGCTGTTGTTTGTTGAACACGTTCTCAGAGCACCAGTTTAGACCTGGGGAGAAGGGTGGCTCTTACAAGAGAACGCGTTTTATGGGCAATAGGGTAGTAACATCACACATTTAAGAAATGCAAACATACTTATTCCCATGAAGAAGTCAGTAAAAGAAACGCTTTTTGTTTTGGTGGAATACATTTTTTTAAATATAAATGTTTGCACGTGTGACCTTTCTAGCACGATTACGTGTGGCTTTCTCGCTGTCCCGGTAACATATCTTGACAAGCATTTGCAATGCAATAGGTCTCACATTTACGCGAGTTTAAGCTATCGGCATTGTAAATGACAATGCCTTTTATTTATGTTTTAAAAAGCAAAACATAAATAAAAGGCATTGTCATTTACAATGCCAATAGCTGAAACTTGCGTAAATGCGAGACCTATTGCATTGTAAATGCTTTTTTTTCTTTGAATTTCAGTCATCCTGGGGAAGTGGGTAGCTGCAGTATACAGACCTGTGGGTCACTGCCACCGAAGGAATCCTACCAGTTCCACACATTTCTGAAATCTAGACATCCGGAGGAGTCCAAAGTGGTGTGGATTGCTTAGATCCCACTATGGTGTCTTACCCAGAATTCCTTACAAACCTCACATGTATGCCGAAAATAATCCTAATTCCTCTCACTGTCGATGGGAGATGGCTGCAGTATTCTGGTAGGAAGTTAGCTTCCACCCAGGGTTGACCCCGGGCTTTTCTGTAACTTGCATGGATCCCAGTACGCTGCCTTGTCCATAGTGCTGTGCAATGGGAATAGGCTGCATAGTTTGGCTTGGGGTCAGCCGGCACCCAAAGAAACGTACCAACCCAAGGCATTTCTAACAAGCATTGGCATAGCCAATAGGTCTCGCTTTTGGGACCTTATAAGTATTTAGTTATGCAGCACAATATCTTTGGTGCAACAACATCAACTGTTGCACGGCTAAGCACTTATAAGGTCCCACAGGCAAGACCTATTGGCTATGCCAATGCTTGTTACTATTGTTTTTGCCTTCTGTATTTTTTAAAATTTAATAAACCTGCATGCTGTCTAAACTTCCTGGATTCAAACTTTGTTAAGGCTTATTTAATTGATTATGCTGATTTAGTTGCTGGTAAACTGTTACCTGTAGGGAGACATTGCCTCATGTATTTTTGAGGTTAACACCATCTCCCATCCTAGGAGGTGCTTCATCTTAGCGTATCTGATAAAGAGAGCATCAACCCACTTCTACATCAACTTTCTCTGATTCCACCACAAATTGGCGTATTAGAGAGGTAGAGAGAGAGGTAGGTAGAGAGGTAGAGAGAGGTAGAGGTAGAGAGAGGTAGAGGTAGAGAGAGGTAGAGGTAGAGAGAGGTACAGGTAGAGAGAGGTACAGGTAGAGAGAGGTACAGGTAGAGAGAGGTAGAGGTAGAGAGGCAGAGAAAGAGAGGTAGAGAGGCAGAGAAAGAGGTAGAGAGGCAGAGGTAGAGGTAGAGCGAGAGGTAGAGAGGAAGAGAGCTAGAGGGGTGTAGAGAGAGGTGTAGAGGGGTGTGTAGAGGGGTGTGTAGAGGGGTGTGTAGAGGGGTGTGTAGAGGGGTGTGTAGAGGGGTGTGTAGAGGGGTGTGTAGAGGGGTGTGTAGAGGGGTGTGTAGAGGGGTGTGTAGAGGGGTGTGTAGAGGGGTGTAGAGAGGGAGAGGTAGAGAGAGGTAGAGAGGTAGAGAGGTAGAGGTAGAGAGGTAGAGAGGTAGAGAGGTAGAGAGGTAGAGGTAGAGAGGTAGAGGTAGAGAGGTAGAGGTAGAGAGAGAGAGGTAGAGGTAGAGAGGTAGAGGTAGAGAGGTAGAGGTAGAGAGGTAGAGGTAGAGAGGTAGAGGTAGAGAGAGAGAGGTAGAGGTAGAGAGGGAGAGGTAGAGGTAGAGGTAGAGAGGTAGAGGTGTAGAAGTAGAGAGGTAGAGGTAGAGAGGTAGAGGTAGAGAGGTAGAGGTAGAGGTAGAGAGGTAGAGGTAGAGAGGTAGAGGTAGAGGTAGAGAGGTAGAGGTAGAGAGGTAGAGGTAGAGGTAGAGAGGTAGAGGTAGGAGAGGTAGAGGTAGAGAGGTAGAGAGAGAGAGGTAGAGAGAGAGAGGTAGAGAGAGGTAGAGGTAGAGAGAGGTAGAGAGAGGTAGAGAGAGGTAGAGAGAGAGGTAGAGAGAGAGGTAGAGAGAGAGGTAGAGAGAGAGAGGTAGAGAGAGAGAGGTAGAGAGAGAGAGGGAGAGGTAGAGGTAGAGAGAGAGAGGTAGAGAGAGAGAGGTAGAGAGAGAGAGGTAGAGAGAGAGAGGTAGAGAGAGAGAGGTAGAGAGAGAGAGAGAGGTAGAGGTAGAGAGAGAGGTAGAGGTAGAGGTAGAGAGAGAGGTAGAGGTAGAGAGAGAGAGGTAGAGAGGTAGAGAGAGAGGTAGAGGTAGAGAGAGAGGTAGAGGTAGAGAGAGAGGTAGAGGTAGAGAGAGAGGTAGAGGTAGAGAGAGAGAGGTAGAGGTAGAGAGAGGGGTAGAGAGAGGGGTAGAGAGAGGGGTAGAGGTAGAGAGAGAGGTAGAGGTAGAGAGGTAGAGGTAGAGGTAGAGAGGTAGAGAGAGAGGTAGAGGTAGAGAGAGAGGTAGAGGTAGAGAGAGAGGTAGAGAGAGAGAGGTAGAGAGAGAGGTAGAGGTAGAGAGAGAGGTAGAGGTAGAGAGAGAGGTAGAGGTAGAAAGGTAGAGCAGTTCATCAAAATGCTCAGGTGCCAGGATCAGTTTTTAGGCCACAAAGCTGCGGGTTCATGTTTAATACTTTATTGGGCGGTTAATTAAAACACATACGATATACTCAGTAATGCAGGCAAGCTGACCCTTTCTATGTAAACAAGGAGGCACTGCTCGCTCCTGCAGGCAAAACGCCGTGGGATGCGAGGAATGCAGCTGAGGGGTGGGGGTAGTGCGGCTGAGAGCACACAAAGCGTTTCCCTTGCGGGAGCGAGCAGGGGCACCATCTGGTTGCAAGTTCATTACAAACAGATGGTTTCAAAGCTCGCTCCCGCAAGGGAATCGCCAAACGTGCACGCGTTGCGATTGAAAGAATGCAAAGCGTGCACATTTTTGGCCCAAAAAGTGAATCGATTCCTAAAGGTCTCCTCCTAACAGCGCATGCGTGCTGCGTAGGCGAGACCTAAAAACTAGACACATAGTTCTAGTCCAGGATGGTGTGGCATGCCTGGATCGCACCTTTTCCGTTACCCATATTGCCTATATGTGTCAAAGTAGGGGTGAAAAAACTCTGTTTCCTTGTACTTGTGTGACAGTAAATTCTTGAACTGGCAGCTAACAAAAAAAGTTCTACTTTCCTGCATTCTCACAATTCTCCTTAATGGAAATTATGCCCCATGTTTTGGGTTGACCTATCATACCGTACAAGATCTGCTTGAAATTTGGGCTGCGTGAAATCAATATGGACATCACGTGGACATAATCTAACGTGCATAAGCCCACCCGCATGTGACGAACTGTTTTTCTCAGATGTGGAAATGCAGGATGGGAAGATTTGTCATTGCATGGAGATTTCGGTCATATAGATGTCATCAAATTTGCATTTTTCACCTGTACTTTGACGTTTGCAGGGCTTTTGAAATAATTTATCATTTTCATGCATTTCAATTACAATATCATCAAAAAATATATATATACCCGTATTCAAAACTATATCCAGTGTGTCTGAATGCAGGGGGAAAGCCACAAGAGTACATACATTTTTCCTCTCCTCTGGGCATCTTCACAAAGAGGCGTGCATTTCCGCTCCAGTACACAATACCGTTCACCCATTTATTTTTTTATATTGCAAACCTAACTACATTTCCTAAGGCTGCAAGTCATCTGGTGCGGAAGACGTTAGGTTCATCAAATCCCACCAAACGTCCTGATTACTGCCTGCTCTAAGATCAACTTCAATATGTGGAGTTCTTTTGCTGGATGGAGGCAGTGCATAGCTATTCGTCTACTCGCTAGTATCAAGCACAAATTCAAATACTTCTATTTCATGTTCTTCTTTTTCTACATCCCGTGCATCTCGAGAGACAATGTTCCACTTCTATAGTACCACAGCTTGGGCCACCCCTTGTATTGTTAAGACCACTTGTCCACAGTATTCCTTTATTTTAACACAGGAACACATGGTGTATAAAATCTGCTTCCTCAGCCATACATTTAAGGCAGTCTCTCCCCTGCTTCCCAGATTCAGTTTATGTAGCACACCTGAGTGAGGTAGGTCATATGAATGTATTTAAAGTTAGTGAATTTAAACATAGCATAACTGGACGAGGGGTGGAACCTTCTCCATTTGCCTCTTTATTAACCCGGCTAACCAGTGGTAAAGTGCCTGTGCTACATCTTTCAACATGGTTGAATTGGCATATTCCTAATTGGTGTATTTAACTTACCTATAAGTTCCTAGTATGTGATGCAAGATATGGCCAGGGCCTGGAAGTTAAATCCACTAATGAACTGCAGCACCTATTATGCCATCTGCCACAGTGACAGCGTAAAACATGGCTCCAGGCCTACCATTGTAACCTGGCTGTTGTAGTTTGAACACTGCAATTCGATCTGTCCTGATAAAGCCTTTTGACAAATCAAAACCTCCCTTTTAATTATTAATAAGTCACCCCTATGAAGGTCTTGTAGTCCAGAAGGCAGGAAGGGTGCATGGTATTTAAAAGTAGGGCATTGTAATTCGGGTTCAGTCCGTTATGGGAAAACACAGACTAATCATTTTAGTGATGGACTTCTTCTTAGACTATTCAGATCTTTGCATGTGAAGGGAGCCAATAAAAAATAATTACAGACTTGTCCATTCTGACGGGTTATGCTTCGTGGGTCTCTTGATTGAAGGTTTCCTTGAATGTTCTTTTCCATTTTTCTCTCAGGTAATGCGGATTCCCAGACCGGAGTACCACCGAAAAGAAAAGTAAGCACAGGTGAGTGTACTCTGCATGGGCTTTCACTGTTACACTTATGTCCTCATCTGGTCTCTGTATAATTTCCTGTAATGGGATCTTTCTCTAGTCTCTCTTTATCTCTTTCTCTTTATTTGTTTTGTTTCGTTCTCCCATTCTTCAATTGCTAGGTACCTTCCCCAACTTGTAGGCGTTATTTGACCTTTATTTATTCTTGGTAAAGCAGCACTTGAACCTAAGGTGTAAGATTGTGCTTTCTCCTTCATTTAGTTTTTCTCTGTCTAGCTGACATCATAGTACTACTTCTACTCTGCACTTTCCGGTCGCTGAACAGTGAACAACTGAGATGAGCAAGATTAAGCAAATTAAGTAGAACTTAGGGGTTTGCAAAAAGAAAGGGAAAACTGAGGAAAGGAATAAAAAAGAACACTCGTACCATTTTTAATTAAGCAGTTTCAACTCACCTCTGTAAACTGAGTCACCTTTCTGCTGTCTGACAGTCTGAGGGGTTTTAAGGGACAAAACACAGACTGCCCGTTTTACAATTTTAGGCTTGTGGTTTGTTGGCGTTGAAAGTAACGACTTGGCGCTCACCCTCTCCCCGCACATGGCTACCCCTTCTGGCGTGTAGCGGGACCGAGTGGCTCTCAGGTCTGAGGACTTCGAGGGAGGCACTGTGATGTTCGTGGAAGTCTCCCCTGGGTCTTGTGGTGTCTCTGCTAACTCTGCTCGTGCTCCGATGTATGCCTCTGTCGGTGTCCAGCTTCCTCTCTGGGAGTCCTCCTTCCCGTTTGCGTCCTCTCCCGACCATTCCCCTTCCTTGTTTCCTTCCTCTATTTTGGCGCTTTTGTCTCTTTCTTTGTAAGGAAATAAGAATCCCTTTTCTGTTTTTATCTTCCCACTGTTTCCTTGTTTTAGTCCCTTCTCACTATCTGCTTCTTTTGTTTCTCTTTAAGGTCTTATTTGGAGGAGGTCTACACCTGGAGACTTGGGTAAGTCCCTTTCATTTTCTACCCTTTTATTACACATCTCCCTCCCTTTGATGGTTCCAGTCGGGGAAAAATGGCAAATCTGGACAAGAAATCAACAAAACCCTGGTCGATGCCCTGTTTCTGTCAGACTTCCAAATAATGAGTAAGCATGGGCAGGAATCAGCACAACACCCTAGCATTATTATCTTTATTACTACTTAGCCAGGTTAGAGGAGCATGGTCTGTATACAAGATAAAGGAGTTTACTTTTAGATAATAGTTCTGCTCCCCTGCCCATTTAATAGCCAAGCACTCCTTCTAGACAGCTGGATATTTCCTCTTCTGTGGGAACAGTTTGCTACTTACAAATAGGATGTGCTTCTCTTCCCCCCACATCATTCATCTATGAAAGAACCACAAAAATCCCAATGTCGGATGCATCAGTTTGGAGTAGATCGAGATTGTTAAAATCTGGAGATTGCAAAATGGGTTGCGAGGCAATTAATTTTTTTAATCTTCGAAGACTGTGAGGGTCGTCAAAGAGGGCACTTCAAATGACTTATTTTTTGTTGTTTTCTTTAACATGTCAGTAAGAGAGGCAGAGATCTTGGAATAGTTTTTAAAAATAGAAATTATTATCCCATAGGGCCGAAGAAATGCTCTCATAACCCCTTTGTCATTTGGGAATGAAACATCGCTGATTGCACTCACGTTCAATAAGGCTGTCACCGAGTAAGTATCCCAGATACCTACCCTTATTGTGGGCTAGTTTGGATTTCTTTGCATTATTGTGTAGGCCCGCTTTTTGTAATTTAGCCAGTGCACCTTGTAATTGGAGCAGATGTCCTTACAAGTTCTTTCTACAAATGACTATCTCATCTACGTAAGTGGAGGTATAACCCCCTGTGTGATTCCAGGATTCTATTAATTTCTCGTTGAAAGGTTGCTGGAGCTCCATGTAGTCCAAAGGGAAGAATGGTAAACTGGAAAAGCCCATAGGGTGTTGAAAAGGCAGTTTTTTCCTTATCCTCCTGATACAAGGGAATTTGCCAGTAGCCTTTTGTGAGGGCTATGGTGGTTATATACTGGGATTCCCCTAGTTGATTAATTGACATTCATTCTCGGTAAGGGATAATTATCGAACTTCAATACCTTGTTTACGGCTTGAAAAGCAGTGCAAAATTGATTTGTCATGTCCGGTATAGAAACCAGGACAATGGTAGAACACCAATTGCTGGCAGAGGGTTCAAATACCCCTAGCTTGAACATATGTTCAACTTCTCCCTGTATAGCTAGTCGTCAGGCCTCAGGTATACGACAAGGCTGTTGTTTGATAACGTTCCCCACTTCTGTCCTACCAGGAAGGTTTGAAAAATTGTTAGCAAAAGGTAATAGACATTGGTGTAGTTCTTCCTTTTGGAGTTCTGTTAACTTTCCTCCATCCATGGTACTCTCATCGGACTTCTCCCTTATCACTGTTTGGACTGGTATCAGAGGGGACCCTAACCATTTTTTTTGTTGTAATTTATGTGATCTATTTGCGTACACTACATGGTAGATGTAGCTTATAAGTAAGTCACCCAATTCTCTCTCTTATTTTATACGGCCTTGCCACTTCGACCATAGTTTATTCTCTGAGGTGTGGAGTAATACTAAGGTCCATTCACCAGCTTTTAATTTTCTCAAATTCTTCCCACAGTAATAAAAATGTTGTCATTGTTGGGCCTTTTCTAAATTGTTTAGAGTCAAATCTCTTGAATTTTCCCAATCATGTTTTCAATTAAGTTGTAAAGTCTAACCGAGTTCTCTTTTCTTTGGAATCTTTTTCCCAGGCTTCTTCAGGAATGTTCTGGGTTTTCGTCCAAAAAGTAATTTGAAGTATGAACTGCCCAGGCCGCCCTGAACTTGATTTTGGATCACAAATGAGGCCAAAGGAAGTAACTGACCCCAGTTTTGGGTTTTTTCCGGTCCTGTGAGCATTTTTTTTTAAGGTTAGTTTTAAGATCCTGTTGTAGCGTTGTACTAGCCCATTGGTTTGTGGGTGGTACACAGAGGTTCGTAAATGTTTTATATTTAGTTGCTTACATATTTGGACCACTAGTTTAAAAAGGAAAGGAGTCCCTTGATTATTAAAGATTCCTTTTGGGAAACCTATCCTTGAAAAAACTTGGTTCATAGTCAGTTTCGGCTGGTAAATTTTAAAACAGATGGGGCTGAAATTTCAGACCCGAGTATAATGCGTGAGCGAAAGTAGCAGGCAAGCTCAAAGTGAAAAAGGAGGGCGTGGGAACCCTCAAGAAAATTTTGAAAAAATAGATTCAGATGGTGGATTTTACAGCATTCATTTACTACAAATTTTTGAATGAAAAGTGAGCACACTTTTTACAGCTCTTTGTATCCAATCACCCACTTTACCATGTGCATCAGTTATGTTATGTTGGTTTGTATAGCGCGGCTAATCATCCGGTAGGGTACCCACGCACCGGAGCAGTTTCCTAGCACTCCTGTTATCAGAGCAACTGACCATTTACAAGCCCTCGCAGTTGACTATTCCCATTTGGCACCCCTTCGTACAGCCTTTCAGTCATGCATGCACTGCTCTTATAATCCTTCTGTATGCACCCCTTCAGCCTTTCTGTAATATAAGCATCCAATAATATTTTTCATTGATAAGTGTGCAACCCTTCAAAAGCCTCCTGAGCAATACACTTTTCTCAAGGCACATCCACCCCTCTAGCAGCCCATCCTCCGTTTGAGCTGCGGTGCACTGCTCCTACAGCCATTATCATGGCAATTCCCCCCTTTTAGATCTTAGGCTACCAAATGACGCTATGGGCTTTTCTTTCACAAATTAAAGTTTTCACATGTTTGCTCACTTGCATGAACTGAACTAGCCCTTGACTACCACTCCCAGATTTCACCTGAATCTGAAGCCCAGGAGTAAAGCACTGTGTCATCGGTGACCAGAAGAAATCTGAGAACCTTAATTACTGGCATTTTAAAACACAAACGGCTCTTACAGCCCTTCAAGAACCATGTGATACTCGTACCATCCCCTCTCCCACAGCTCTGAGGGACCCTTACCTCGCTTCAGGTCTACCATGCCACCCTTCCCTCTCGAGGCGCACCCCTCCGGAGCAACCTATCGCTCACAGCCATGTTGAGCTCCCCGTGGGAACCACACTTAAATAATAGGTTTTCACTGGCAACGTATGCTGTAAAATAAGAGCGGTCTGGCATCGTCCTTCAGTTCAAGCCTGTTGGATTTTTTAAACCTCCAACTGAATAAATGCACATTTATGTTTTATTAATTAGTGTGATGTTCTTTGAGGGGTAGTTTCTTTTTATTTACTCCCTAAAATAAATCCTTAAAAGATAGACTCCCCTGCACTGCACAGTTGAGCGAGAAAGAAAAGGCAATTAGGAGAGTTTTGTACAATACAGCCTGGGGAGACATCTTTTGCATTGTTTTCAGAGACAACTGAAAAGTGAAAGTATATGTGTGAACCAATGCTTCTTAAGCACATTGAATTCCTCATGCTTTACAATTTTTGTTAAAATGCCCGCCCAGCCACCCTGAAATAATAGAAATAAATTTAAAAAATGTACTTACCCATGCTTCCTCGTCCTCCGCTCGGTGTTTCTTCTGGAATGCCGAGTCCTCCAAAAGCGTCCGCCAACTTCCCTCCACGAATCTGAACGCTTCTCTCATGCTGCTGATAATGTTAGCAGCATCAGATCAGTGTCAGGATAGGTTGGAGTGGGCTTCCTTGATTTTCCATCAGGCACTGGGGCCTGTGCCTGCTCTCCACCCAGCTGTCTAAGACAGCTGAGTGGAGAGGTTTAAAATGTGCATGTCAGGCTGGCCGTCACAAGACAGCCGGCCAAAGTGACATGCGCATTTTAAACTGGAGCATTCAGCAACACTGCTCCCTGCTTCCAATCAGCAGCAATGGCCCCGCGTAGCGCTGCTACTCCCGTCGGCTGAAATGAAAAATAAAATGGTAATGAAATTGTTTCGTTACCATTTTATTTTTCATGCTTGCTGGCTGCACTCACTGTCAGTGGGGATGGTGGGGGGTGCGCGATGCTCCTCCACCCTAAGGGAGGAACCGCAGCTGATCAAAGTATTGGCAGTGATTTTAGTGGCTTCCATAAGAGGAACTGCCTCTGCATATCTGTTTGCGTAATCCACTAGGACCAATACATATTTGTACTCTTTGCTAGAGGGGAGTGGTCCTGATGCAAGAGATACAGTATGCAGATCGATGATTGGAGTCTTCCTTAGGCTATACCTCGGTTCACGAACACTGATGTCAATGTCCTTCGAAGTCCAGCTAAAAACCAGTTGCCACTGGTCTCCGGGTTACAGCAAAACCAGCGATTCCTTTTAACTAAGGCTAGTGTCCGTTTTGGCCAACCAAACTGCACTCCGATGACTCTCCCGGGTCCAGCAGACTTGAGTGCAACATTTGAGCGTCGAGACACTGTCTCCCACGGTGCACTTGGGCAGTCGGCAGCGGTCAAGCGTTTGGGGCTACCAACTTGCAAAGGCAGGTTTCTTCTGCTTTTGTGGCCCTATAGCTGTAACAGGAAGTCAGCCAACTGACTCTTGAAGTC
The DNA here is from genome assembly GCA_963921515.1 of Calotriton arnoldi. Taxonomy (NCBI): domain Eukaryota; kingdom Metazoa; phylum Chordata; class Amphibia; order Caudata; family Salamandridae; genus Calotriton; species Calotriton arnoldi. The sequence goes on from CAWUFW010004146.1 coordinate 1,551,481, forward strand.
ACCTCTTCTGTCACCCTAGAGGTGTGGCTATTTGAGGGCTACATGCTGTAAGGAAAATTGGGTTGGCAACTGTTTCTTCCTCAACCTGACTGCCAAAACAAAAGAAAAGCCCTTCTTGTGTGTGTCCACCATCTGCCCTTTAAAGGCGGCTTCCCCTTTGAAGCTCGCCTTTTTTGTGCTTGCACCCAGTTTGGCCTTTCTGCCAGGAAGAGGTAACACCTCTTCCAACGGCAGGCCCTTGTGTTCTTTCCTGAGAGTTGCTCACACCTCCCCCTCAGGAGGGCAGAAGGCGGTCTTGTGTCCAGGAACTGTAAACAGTCAGTGCAAAATGTGGGCAACAGAGTGGCAACTTTCGAAAATTGCCTTTACTTAAAAGTTGCATTGAATTTGACTCTGGCTTCAAGTCGGGTTTAATTAAATTGTTCTTTGGTACTTCAAGGTATCAAATTTTAGTTCTCCCATTCAGAAGTCAGCACAGCTAAGTTTTCCGAGTCTAACCCTGTTCTCGCCAATTGGACTACCAGCCTTTATACCATAAAATCAACAATTTAAAGATTTTTACTGTAAGAATGTGTAAAATGCATGTTCTGTTTTTTTCAAATGTAGCACCCTGCCTTAGTACTCGATAGGCCTACCTTAGGGGTGACTTGTATATATTAAAATGTAAGATCTAGACTTTGTCATTAGTTTATATGGCGCAGTCCGCTTAGCAGTTTGAAAACTGTTCTACCAGCCAGCAATGACAGGCTGGGAGTCTTGCTTTGCTTTTTCATTCTCGCTGTGGCACAATAAGTGCTGCAGTCCACAAGGGACACTTTAACTTAAAGACCCTGGATACCTCTAATACCATATACTAGGGAATTATAAGTAAGTTAATTTATGCTAATTGTGGACATACCAATCGGACATATACCTTTTAATGATCAGAGCACTGGCACTGAGTTCTGGTTAGCAGGCCTCCGTGCTCTCTGAGTCGAAAAACCAGCCACAGAAGTTCAAAACTTCGGGGTTGATCATGCAAAAAGAGGCATTTCCTTCCACATACTAGGCCAAGGTGAAATTTCAATTATACTGGCATAATTTATGCAATTTAGTAAATTTCGTGTCATGCAAAAATCTTGAAATTATATCACTTGATTTAATTGAGCACCTTTGGCAGTAAAAATTTACAGTGAATGCAAGGGAATGACAGAATGAGAGCTGCTTTGTTCTTAGAGTGCTCGCGGGGGGTGGTTTGGTACTATTTTTTTTTTTTTTTAGCACAAAATGGGTCCTCGATACAAACATTGATTTTAGATTTCATGTAATTTTATTGAAATATTGCTTAATTATCGCAAAGGAAATTTTTCAAATTTTGAACACCCCAACTCTCAACAGACACCCATGCAATGCCCTACAATTCCGGTGAGCCTGGACCCTGCGGAGACTCTATTCAGCAGGATTCAAAAGGACTATTTTGTCTTCTTAACAATTAAAATGTATGTGGGAAAATTGTAGATGTCCGCAAAATGTCAATGTGGGACACCAATGCTGATAACAAGTATGCCACCTAATACTTTGACGCAGCTAGGGCAGTGGGAGGAACCCATTCAACTGCAGACCAGGGTATCCCACCAACAAGCAGGGGCGCCCAAGTGTTGAATTCTGTAATGCAACCCCAGTAACACAGTTCTCTCTGACACACAAATGCAGGTCCACAAGAAAGAGCTAGTCTTTCTCCCAACCCCCAAACCGTATATATTTAATCCACGGATAGAACTACCAGAATACATTCTTAAAATGGGCTTAAAAATTGTTTTTGCCAATAAAGAATCTATCGGAGGAAGTACAGAGAAAAATGAGGGCCTAAAGAAAAACATCACCTTTACCCCACCACCTATGAATATGCCCCCAGAGTTTCTGGCTTTGAGCAAGCAGTAACCAAAGAGGTAGAATAACTTAATGACAGCAATTTCCACCATTAACACAATGTAAGTAAGAAGGAATAACCGGTTTTAACTGAACTTGCTAACCTGGACTCAGTTGTGATCATATCTGATGATAAAGGGGGAGCAACTGTGATCATGCCTAAAGAAATGTATTGAGATGAATGTCCATAATATTGAATGATAAGAGGAAGTGTAGGAAGCATGAGAGTGATCCAACACCTGACATAATGGAAGACATCACCTATACAGCAAAGGAGAACAGCTGTATTACCATACATGAGTCAGAATTCTGATTAAAAAACAAAAAATGAAGGATCTCTTCTTCTATATATTACCAAAGGCTCACAAAGGGAAGTATCTGCTTCTGGGACACCCATTGTGTCAATGAATTGATCCTTGTTCGAATCTTTTTTCCAGATTTTCGGATTAATTCTACAGACTCACAATCATAGCTTCCTCTGATAATGGTAACACAACTGAATTTATAGTGTTGAATGAATACATCCTCCTGACTGCTTTGTATAAAAACAGTAACCCCAAAAACAGTAATGTACTTTTTTTTATCAACTGATTCTTCTCTCAGTAAACACCGTGTTATTCCAGGTATAAATATCAAAGTACATCTGAGTACTAATTAGTTCTATTTTATATCTCTGGGGGCTTAAGGTCTTGGAGATTTACCCAATATTATAGATTTGAGATTACATCTGGGGTAGATGTGGTTCCGATTATTTAGGTTGCAATAGATATTGTACACAACATGGGACTTGGAACCCGCTAATTGCTTACCATTTGCTGGCTTCATTGTGACTCATATTTGCTGTCTCCTAATTGGCCAGCGCATACTGGCTTCGCTTCCTTATTCTTCGTGTGGAGCATGGATTGTTTCATCTTGATTACTGTCCTTCCGCTGCTTGCTGTGATTTAGGTACTATTTTCTTCTTCCCCTGTCATTCTTGTTCATATTGCTTCTTCAACACCCACCCTCCATTGTCCATGTTGCTTCTTCAACTCCCACCCTCCCTTGTCTATGGTGCTGCTTCTCCTCCCATACCCCCCTTGTCCATGTTGCTTCTTCTCCTCCTACCCACCCCCTGTCCATGTTGCTTCTTTCCTTCCACCTCCCACCCTTGACCCTCCCTTTGTCTGTGTTGCTTCTTCCCTTCCACTTTCCACCCTCATTTTGTCCGTGTTGCTTCTTATCTCCCACAGTCCCTCCCATTGCTTGTGTTGCCCGCTGCCACCCGCCATATAAAGGAAAAAAAAAACCCTAAGCGTGGTCATCGCTGGCCACATTGTAGCCTTTTTTTTTTAATTAAACGTGTAGCCATGCTGCACAGCAGTCGCTCTACTCCACAAAATGGCTAAAAGACATTGGCAAAGTGTGGGCGAGACCTAATGGCTTTGCCAACCCTTGCTCTTTACTCAAAGGCACCCATAGCAAGTTAAAAACAAAGAAGATTCAATGAGAGCATAGATGGTGTCCATGCATTTGATTGGTCTATATGTTTGAGCTGGTTTCCACTCGGCCTATAGGTCATCCAGCTTTCATCAAGATCAGGAAAATTCCAGTTGTATACCGTGAGTCCTAAGGTCAGTTTCTTTGTTCCCTAATGTTGGGGATTCTAAAGGTACCCATGCTTTGTTGATTCCTCTGGAGGGAACCGAGATTGTAACCTAAACATAGCCAAATATCCATTTTTCTTTTTTTTTAAATGGGGCTATAAATGCTGTTCAAGAAAGCGCATGTTGTGTTTTCCATAGAAATGACATCAACACAAGTTTTGCTGTGCTAGGATCATCGTTTTATCAGCAATCAGGAACAGAGTTGTAACAAAACAAATGTTTTTTTACCACAGTTTTGTAATTTTTCTAAGTGGTAGTTTTATTTTTTCCTGTTTTGGTGATTTCTACCTGCTTGCAGTTTGTGGTGGAAACAGGTGTGAAACCTATGAGTGAACCCTGATATCTGTACATTTCTGAAAAGTAGACAAATTTCTGAATTCAGAAAGTAGTCATTTATGTAGCTTGATCAGAAACTAATCATTGTAATCAATAAGAAAGTAAATAATGGAAAAAAGAGAAGTAGGTGACAAAATGACAATTTGTAATTTTTTTTGTCCCTTTGGCCGATTTACAAATTAAATATTGCTGAACATTTAAGTAATTCATGCCTTAATAACCATTGCTTTTGTGTAGTTGATGTACCTAGGGATCTTTCCCATTCCCACATGTGGAACTATGTAATCTCTTCTGACTGTGTTTGCAATATCTCAAACAGCGTTTTTTCCCCCGGTTGCCACTTCCTTGTTATCCTGACTCATGACACAATTTCAAATCTGGGTATATTGCAGTAGGTCCTCCCTCCCCCCTTCCCAAAATCCGTCTTATACATTGATTGAAGGATCTAATGGTCCCACCTACCAGCATGTCTTATACCTTGCTGCCCCCTTCCTCCGTCCATTTCTCAAATCTCCCTTGATTGGGTAAAACTTTGGTTAAAATTTAGCAGGGTATATTTCAAAGGAAACATTGTTAGCTCACATCTTTTAACTGTTCTGTCCCTTACCTACAGTGTTGTGGCCACCTGAGTGCTCGGGTATGCATTGGTTGGTCAATGTGGTTTCCCCAGCCAGACCGTATCCCCTAGGGGATTGTGCTGTAATTTCATAGTCCAAAGTTTTTCTGACTCCCCTTTTGACCGTCCTGTAATGTATCTAAGCTGAGATGTCAGCCAGTGGCGTTACAGAACTTAAGGGGGCCCCCCTGCAAAGTACATAGAGGGGGCCCCATGCTGCGGACCAAGTCAGCAGCTGTCAGCCACCATCCGTGCACAGTGCTGGAGGGGGACCCCTGGAGCTCGGGGCCCCCGCACCGCAGGTGGCTGCGGGGGCTATTGTTATGCCACTGGTACCAGCCCCCTCTGTGATTTACCCTGCTGTTATAATCTTGTTGTCAATCTTGACCTAAAACCCCCACATATAAAAATTAGTTGGGACTGCATCTGATTTAGAAAGGGTCCCTATATTAGGATAGGGAGAGGCGAGAATATGTACAAGAACATCAGCAAGAAGTTAATTTTTATTAACAAAATTCTTCCAATCCTTGAAACACAAAGACTGGGCCATTTTTGCATGTCTTCTTTAACTGAATTGGCCAATTGAGGGTAATTTACTCTGACTTCTTTCTGGTTTAAGTCTAACCCTTAAGTATTTAGGGTGTTTCTGTGCCAGACAACAGGGAAAATGTTTTTTCAATTCATTTATCTTATCTTGCCGCAGTGATAAATTCAATAGTTTGGATTTGTCCAGGGTAATTCTGTAGCTTGCCACCACTCAGGAATGTAGAGGTAAAGTTACTGGCAAAATGTTTGGTGACCTCCCTGTCCAGAGTAATGGGCATCCTTGTGCTTAAAGCCCAACTGGGTTCAAGCCCTGGAGGACAACTAGATTAAACCTTAGAAGAATGCACAATTAGTTAAATGATATGAGGCACACATAAGAACCCCAGGCCATATTTTCTCTTGATGTGGAAAAAGCGTTTGACTCTATAGAATGGGCCTATCTCCTTCAACCATTAACATTCAGTTTGGGACAAAATTTTGTATGTGGGTAACACTCATATACAGGAAATCAACATCTGCTGTGAGCTGGGTGAATGGAGCACTGTCCGACTCTTTCCCACTTGGTTGGGGAGCTAAGCAGGCCTGCCTTCTTTGTCCCCTGCTCTTTGCCCCTGTATAGAATCAGAACCTCAGTGTGCTGGATCAGTCTTAAGGCAGAAATTGCAGGTTTTCCAGACAATATGGGACAATCTGAGAAAATCTCACTGTGTGCAGATGACATTCTCTTGTACCTCACAGAGCCAGAAATAGCAATCCTCGTGCCCCTCTCTATTGTCTGCTCCTTTAAGAAATTCTCATATCGGATAAAGTGAATAGACTGCACAGGGCCCCCGAGAACTGCTGGGAGATACTTATCATAGCCTTCAGGTATCAAGAGATGGGCTCTGATATTTGGGAATAGAAATAACGCTAAACAAGTCACAGCATGTGAGCCAAAACCTAGAACTAGTCCTCCAAGAATGTCTGATGGCAGCAATCTCATGATATAAGAGCTCCGATAGTAGCCTCTCTGATTATGCCAGAGCTAGCTTATATTATAGTAGCCTTTGAATACTAGCAATTCCCTTATTTTGCCACCTCTCTGCAGGTCTACATTCTGGGGTTGGAGGTAGCGATAATCAATAGTTTCAGGGTTGGATTGCCCCTTTGAGTCTGTTCAAACCTTGGTAGGGGTTTTCACCAGTTCATCTGTAGTATTTTTCCATACTGAGAAAGGTTAGACATCTGCTCCTGACACAGGCAAAAGTAAAAGGTCTTCAATGGTTGGGAAAAAAGTGGTTGGTGGGATAGTGAACTTGTAAACTCTCAACAGATTTTTGCTTGAGAAAATCTATGCATGCATATTTGCTCGTGCTAAATTGCAGTTCACAAATATTTTGTAGGAGTACGATTTCAAGACCTACTTCTGTGAATTCATGAAATCTCTAATTCTGCACTAATGCAAGGCCATGTACATAGGTGTACTTTTGTGACTTTATTTAAGAATTGGACCCCTAATTAGGTCTGGCGTTCACCAAAACATTTTGTTTTTATTAGAATTCTATCTTTCTCTTTATCGGCTGGCTTCACTGAGTGACAGCATTCTGCTCTTTCACAAGGAGCATATCAGCATACAAAGTAGTTTTGTTCAGTGCCTGGAACGCCTCTGACAATGTGTGCTTTTTGAGACCAAAAATCATGTTTACTTTTTGCCAATGTTTGTTATAATGGTGAGAGCCCGGCAGCTCCCCCAACAAAGTTTTACAAACTCCATGTCAAAACAAGATACGCATTGACAAAATCAAAAGGCTGAGCACCAATGTCAGACCTATTGGCTTTGTCAATGCATGTTTATTTTCATGTTTCCCATAATCTTGTTAAAATTGGGTACATTGATTTTCCATTATGAATATTTTTGGGAAATACTAGCATGCATCAACACATTTTACTGAATGATACGTCAAAGAAATGGCAACTAAAATTTCATAGTGGTTTAGCAAAACATTTGTTTTCCTAGTTGCATTTTTTTGTGAACATTTTATTTTAAAAAAAGGGTCATCAATCTTGCTTTCAAGCTTCTGCAAATATTTGCATCTAATCGGAGAGCATTCTGGGAGCATTATACATAGCCTCATATTGTTAAACTTTGCAAACGTGAGCACACATTTTTATACTGGAACTACTGTCAGAAGTGCAGTGCGAGCTTACAACATTTCTTCAGATCTCTCGCCTATTAAAGGCTTTGCATAAATACAGGTTTGAACAGCATTAAGATATGGACGCAAATATTGCATTAACTCTAGACAGTGTCCTTCACTGATCCATAATGTGGTACTGTAAACTGGCAGTCAAATGGTTGTGCTGCAGAGGTTGGGCCTACTTGTCCCACGGACAAAATACACATGAAAACATGTCCTTGACCCCAAACAATATGTCCTGGGCTATAGGAATACCACACCCCTGTCTGTTTGCTGCACTTGCAGTGCGCTCACGTATCAATCTGAGGATAGCGACTTACTTTTTAGCCTCCAATTTCAAATTCCTTCATATTTCCAGAATGTTGTTAAAATTTTCATTTTACATTAGTCTGTTAATATTATGTAATTTTTTAGGCTGTTGCGGACCCCCTGAGTAGGCGTCTCACCACAGGGGTCCCCGGCCACAGACTATGCTGTTTTTAGTATATTTTGCATTTATGTTGAGCAGGGCTATCGGCCTGTTTGAGGAGCATAGTTTCTGATTTTAACATCATTTGAGTATGACTGTAATAATGGTGCCCAAGATACTGAGTTTAGGAGTAGCGGTTATTTGTACAACTCAGTATTTGGTGCTACTACCACCTGATTCATCTTGCATTTTGCAAAATGGGTTCTTGCTTGCACACCACTTCACATTTAAAAAAAGCCAAAAATGGAGGGAAATTGAGTTGATAATAACCAATCATCTACTGTGTTCCCATACTTCTCCTGATGTAAAAACGGTACCCAACTTGTGTGGGTGGGGCTATCGCTGCAGCAGGAAAAGCCCCAAAACGCAACAAGGAGACATCACTCGAAAATTGACCTATTTTGCTACTGTGGGTAGCTGTGGTATTTGTTCTCGGTCGCTACCCAGGGTAACATGCTATAACCCAGACATTTCTGAAGACTAGACATCCAGGGGAGTCCAGGATGGTCTGACTTGTGTGGATCCCACTAGGTTTCCTACCCAGAATGCCCTGCAAACCTCAAAATTTGGGTAGAATACCATATTTTCCTAACAGTTACTTGAAAGAAAGTTCTGGAAATTGTGGGATCCACAAAATTCTATCACACAGGGTTCCCACACTTCTCCCAAAAAACTGTATCCCACTTGTAAACTGTGACCATATGATGTTATTGTCTCAGGTAATCTGCACAGAAAGGCTGTTGGGGCTGTTAAGAGGTGGGGGCGTGGGACGCTGCCACCCCTTTTTTTATTTTTTAAAAATACATGGTTTCCTGTAGGCTTCCGCCCACCTGGGCAGGCTGAAAGACTTCTGGGGCTGTAATGGCTTGGAGACGCAGGTGATGCCTGAGCAGACTGTCCCCACTCCTTCATTGTTTTGACTGTTTTCACCCTGTTTCTACTGGGATTTCTTTCCTCGCCTCTCAAATTTATTACAGAATTCAAATAGGAAGTGGTACAGAGTCAATGTCATGAAGGCTCTCAATGAAAATTATACAGAGAATGCAAAAATCAGAAATTATTCCAAGTCCCAAGTGGGCAGCAAAATCTGTGAAGAAACAGACAGCATCCCTAGTACAATAGGCCTTCTGCCTCACCCCCAAAACCAAGTGTTTTTATATATTATTTTTGCATATAAAATTACAGAATGTGCAGACTCACTGTGGTGTGAGCAAATGTAGAATTAGCACTCAAGGACTACTTCACTACATGAGTAATTATGCAGAACCCTCTAGGCTAATTTTGTCCAGAGATACTAGAACAAAACTAGATACATGACCAATAACGTGCTATGTCAATGAATAGGCACAGTGAACCAGCGGAAGGACTTTGGTAATGTATGTGGTTGTGATTGAAAGTCCATCAAGAGCAGAATAACAATAACCATGGAAATGAATAAGTGCATCTCAACTTGACTGCATGCTGCAGAGTTTGAGAGAAGCGAGAAGTGGGGGGGATCATGAGTGACTGGGATGACTTCCATCTTGAACACATTGGCGTATATGTATAAACTGAGGCCTAGTTAACACATATTAGAAAAACACACTCCTACACATCCTAGAGTATTTGTTTCAAAAGCAACAGTACTATATCCGTATATACATGCATAATTGAGTTTTGAAATAGTCTACACCTGATTAATGATGCATAAAAATATAACCTCATAAAAACAGTAGTGAGGACATTCTCTTTTGAAATGGTTTGTGTAGTAAAAAATAAAAATAAACCAGCAGCAACAAACACTGTAAGGTTGACTCGAAGTATTGCTTGGGAATACTTGCAGGAGTTTGTTTGAAAACGGGACTTGGGGGCATAGTTCAGCACCTTTGCACTCTTGCACAGACAGACAATCATTTGAAATATTTCTTACATATAGACCAGGAATTTTGTGACCCACCTAAAATCGGCTCTTGGCCCACCAGTGGATCCCGGCCCACAGTAAGGAAAACGCTGCATTACATGATGGGGGAGTGAGTGGTCAGGCCCGATGCCAGGGTGAGCTGTCTCCATTCCATATCTTATATCATCCCTGATGTCTAGGAGACGTTTTGTTCTCCCACGGGAACAGAAGACTCTAATGTCATTTATGGAGGTGCGGGCAAGATCCAATGACAAGGTATGCCACCCCTACCTCAGTCTCTAGTGGGCTTTCTACCCACCCTCCCTCACACCAAGGCAGGACATTAAGAGCGTCTCCCCCTCCCACCACCTCCAATATTTGGTGGTATCATTAGTCTATGATGCGTTTCCCACGCCCAAACAAATCCCTGGTGCCTAGTGGGTAAATCTCTGCTTGGGGTTCACCATCCTGGGGCAAACTGGGACTCCTTTCAGGGAACAGATCCTGAAACTGCACAGAGTCCAAGAAACTTGCCCCACATGCTGTTTCACTGCAGTTCTGTGCTACTTATGTGGCATAAAAATAATTTATACATAAAGAAAATGATTAGCATGAAACTTAATCATAGATTTTCTCACCACCCCCCTGGGAATATTTTCAGCCGATCATATTTCCAGTTTATAGATGGATGACCTATTACTGATCGACTTAAAGCTTACATCAGCTACAAAGCATCACAGTGGAAATCCTCAATCCGATTATCTATTCACACTTGGTGAGCATGGCTCAACAGCAAACCGAGCACAGGCAATTTCTCATTATTACAAGCTCTATGCATAGGGCCAAGCGACTATAAAAAACCCTGCACTTGCAAAAAGGCAATCCCCTATTACCTGATCCACATACTCATTACACCCACAGTAGAAAAAACTTATCTAAAACAACAGGCCAAAACTGTTACTTGATATCAATACTCTGCAGCATCTCTATCCAAAGCATGTTTTATGCCTATGGCCCATTTTGCAAGCAAATTATTTCTCCTTAATGTACTTGCATCTTACTGTTTGAAGTTTTGTTAAACCATTTTACTTCCCCCCTCTAAGTTTTTCATTTATCAGTGTGATCACTCATATACAATAGAAGTTGTTTGTAATTGACTTATCGTATATTTTGGTTGTTCACTGTGCCAACACCTGAAATGAATAGCACCACAGTGTGAATATTTTTCTTTTTGACTAAACCTTAATAAAATGTTGGAAAGCAAAAAAAGTGTTGAATGCACTTTCTAATTTAGAAGCGGATATTCCAGTTTTAACTATATATCGGGACCTTTGACTTATCAGAGGTCTTTTATTTGCTTTCAAGACAAACTTTCATGGCAAAACGGCAGTGATGTAAGTAAGGATTCAGCATGGCTCTGACTCATCGGTGAAATGTTACAGCCTGTGCCTTGAAACAGGCATAGTCAACATGCCCTCTTTAGCATTAAGCAACAGAGAGTGAAAAGCCCTGATGCACCAAGCAGGTAACCCATTGAGCAGTGGAGCTGAACTGGGGTACTGCAACTTGATGTAATTGTTCAGGTAGAAAGGTTGAGATGCAGTCTAGGACAGGGTCTGTTTTTCCAAGCTTCATAGGTTGAGCGAAGAGGGGGTTGTTGTTAACGCTGTTGATTACCACCACCAAGAGATAAAAGAGGAAAATACCACTGATCCTTGTTTATCAGTTACTTGCTGGAGTTGCTCAGTTCGATATAGGAGAACTAACTTGGTTCCAGGATCTTAACATTTGTGTTCTCTACACGACGCAGCCCAGCCGAGTCTGATCTCTGCATTAAAATGGTTCTTTAAGTTTTTTTAAGGATTTCTGCTGATGACTTGAAATAAAATATGCAACTCTAATTTTAAATATTTTATGGAGTGGCAAATCATACAAGCAATTTTGTTTTTACCAGGGATGTGATCCCATTTTCGTAAACTTTCACTTTACTACTTCTGTTTTATAGTAACATTTCTCAGTTTCTTCATTGAAGCACATTAAATGGTCTATAGTAGTGGTTCTTATCCTGTGGTCCGGGGTCCCCTGGAGATCCGCAAAGCCTTTTCAGTGCGTCAGCGACTACTTCGAAAATTAAATAATGTTAACAGATTAAAAAAGTATATATAAATAAAGAACCAACATGTACAATTGAACATTTTAAAATGTTCTTTTAATGTGAAGGAGTTTGAAATTTGAGGCTATAAATTAAATTAGTATCCTCAAATTGTTTTGTGAGAGCAGTGGAAGTGCATCAAACCGAATATAGTATGGACAATGATTGGCATCAACTGAATTTAGAAAAGCTCCAACCTTCCTATTAACAGTTTTGATTTTTGGTTTATATTTGTGAATTAAATAAAATGTTTCATGATTTGTGCATTTGTCTGTTTCTGTATTTGTTGTGTATTGTTTTGCAGTTCAAATCATCGAAAATGCTTAGGCTGAGGTCTCCGGTTTCCTGTAATGACTCAGTAGAAGTCCCTGAATTCCAATAATGATTCACTGGGTTACTATGGGTTCCAGTAATGATTAAGTGGGGGTCCACAGAAGTCTAGAGGTTAAGAACCACTGGTCTGTAGGGTTTTTCCTGCAACATTTGGCATAGGTTAATGTGACTGTTATTTTTCAGGCTGGAGAATGTCCCGTATTCCTCTTGGCAAGGTTCTCCTGCGGAATGTTATACGCCATACAGATGCCCATAATAAGGTAGGCATTTCAGAACTGTCAGTCATTTACCATCCAGGACCCAAATTCCTCTACCCCCTCTTCCAGATTCAGAATGAATTGAGGATTTGGCCCAGTGTGAGAGGGAGATCATGATTTTTATATTTTATGGGAATAATCTTTATATCTTGTTGGATAACACATTGATGGCTTCCTTGTCGCCGCCTTCCTTGGGCATGGAGGAAAGCAGCAAACTCCCTGTGCTTTGCAGAAAAAGGCAAACCTCAGCCTTTTCATTTCCTTTCAGGCATAAACTGCAAATATCCCTGCATTTATTTTCCTATTTTGTCTCATGCCACAGTAGACTCTCTGCCCCTCTAGTCTCCCTTCACTTTTTCTCAAGCAAGCCTCTAGACAGTAAATAAACAAAACAAACATGGACGGGATAATCATTTCCCAGCTGAGTTGTGGCTACTTGGAGAATGTTGTGGCTGATTATGTCTATAAGAGTATCTTAAATTATTTTCCCTCCTACTAGCCGCGCTTGCAGCAGTAGGTGAAAAAGTGATACGCTTCCATAACAATGAATGAGTGTAGCACAGTCATATGAAACCACAAAGTATATTTTCTCTGGAATATGTTTGTCCTCTAATGATTTCCCTGGCTGGAAAGGCCTAAAGTGTAAAAGGAGACGTAATGTCCATTCACTTTGCTTCCAGTAGACCCCAATACAGGTGCTCAAGGTAGTGAGGAGAGTTCAAGACTTAGAACTGCAAGAGGTAGAGGAAATGTCCCTATTAGGGTACATAAGCAGATTTCAGTCAAGAAATATCTTGAGGTCTGGGCATGCTTTGATCAAAAATTTCAACATGATTGAAGTTCCATAGTCAAAAAAATCACAGCATACAATAAAATCCAAGAAAATCAGCAGTAAAACCAGCATAGCCAGGTTCCTAGAAACACATTCATTAACATTCACCTGCCCGCCCATTACACTGAACCACATAAAGATCTTTTCAGTGTCACAAAGTTGAACACCACTAGAGGTACAGAGAGCAAAAATATTGCTGTTCAGGACTGGTTGGAAGTCCCCCATTCCACAATGTGCTTTCTGCATATAATTGTGCCTTCATTCCATCAAGAACTCGAAAAACTGAGTGATGATTTACTGGAAACTGCCTTAGTCTGCAGTCTGTTTATTTTATTATTATTTTAATACTATTCCCCTGGTGTTATTAAATTGTGTAAATAAAGGTCCTTGTGATTGTTCATCCCCTGTTCTAACTTTACCTTATGGAAATAAGTCACCCTTGGGTTATTAGAGTAGCCCAAGTTGAGTGTCTTTTGTGTAATGTATGCTTGAACCTCAACCTCCTAAATAAGTCTGAGATGCCACATAGGGCCACTAAAACATTACTCTTGTTCTTAAACTGCACCTCTTTTCTTCATAAGCAGGCTGATGGGTGATCTAAGACTTACATCTGCAGCTCCTGCTGGAGAATTCTTTTCTAGTCTTATAAATAATTAGACAGTATACAGTAATGCCAAGCACACTCGGACATTTCTTCACATGGGACTGTCACCTCCTGGATACCCATTTGTATGTGTTTAGTGTGTTTAGCACTTCTGAAAAGTCTACTGCTCTATGTTAATAATTGCCTTCTTCCAAGTGTTGTCAAAATCACCCCACGCAATTGTTTCCCCGAGTCCTGGAGGCAACCTTTACCTGTGCTTGATGCTCTTCCTATATCTTCACCATATCTCCACCTCACCATGATTTTTTGAACTCTTTCAAGCAAATCCTGGAGTTGCCTTCGATTCACAGAGCATGGGTAACTTCTTCTTCTGCCAGAGGAAATATTTGGAACTACATCAGCCAGTTCCTCCACCTTACACAATGACAAATTTGGTGGTCATATGAGGGGTGGAAAATACACTGGTTTCAGTATCTGCCACGAAATATGTGACAAAAATGCCAGTCTCTCTCTTGATCCTTAAACTTTCTACCTGCTGGTACATGGCTTCACAGCAGTTTGCAGCATGTTTGCTTTTCTTAACTTCACAATATTTTGGTTCTTAATATTGAGGCCTTTTAGTTTTAGCCACAATATTTTGTAGGCGATATTCTGCTGGAAAACCCTACTGCCAATGAAAATGTAGTATTCTAAAATCACTGAACTGGAAACCAAAACTGGGACAGTCATGCCTTTTTTCGCTGCACATCTATGAATTTTTGTCTCTATTTTGGATGTTCTCTGCAGATTCAGGAAGAATCAGAAATGTGGAAAATCCGAGAACTTGAGAAGCAGACAAAAGAGATCTATGAAACAAAGCAAAGCAGAGCCTCACTAGATGGTGCAAGGTATGCCCATTGAATTTTCTCAGATGTTTGCGCAGGTGTGACCTACTTTACTTAAACAGTCCTGTTGTTTTCTTTGTTTTTATATATGTGGTTTCTGTTAGCTCCTTATAACCAAAGGTTCCTTACTTTTTGAATTCCTCCATGCACCACACTGGATCTGGAAATTATTCCTGCACCAGCTCAAGTGCTCTGGCAGGTGGTACCATCTGACTCCACTGTGGCCTTTCCTCCATTCCAGAAGTGACAACACTGAGCCATGTATAGTTGTAGACTGATGCTGGTTCCTTTTTTGCCCCCGCACCCTCAGATGTGGATCTAGTGCTTTGATTGTCCTAGGTGTCCCTAGGGGAAATGTCTCCTCTGAAGAGTGCAGGATTTATATTGTGACAGCTGCAGAAAACTGATGTTGATCATGGATCTGCACGTTTGCTCTTGGTGCTTAGATTACAAGCCTCACTCGAAAGTCCTGCGACAAGTCTTCCAGAATACACCTAAGGCTTTCAGGGAGCAAAACTGTACATTGCAGAACACAAGAAGTGAGGTAATTTGTGTTCAAACACCCGGACCCACTCTCAACCAAAGATCTGGTATCAGTCCTGGTCACTGTTCCGAGTAAGTCCAAGACAAAGTCAAAAGGCAAGTCTTGACGCGTGCACACAAAATCTATGCAAGAGTCCACACCACCTCAACGCTCCTGCTACAGGAAGAGAAGTCATTCAATTGAGGTTCTAAGGGTTCCAATTGGCCACAGTCGTCCTACTACGATCCCATTCCTCTGTTGGAGCTAATGTGCCTTGAACTTCCCAGGCTATCATTGCCATTAGTGGTTGAGGCCTTCAAATGTGCAGATTTTTCAAATGATTCTGGTTCCCCCTTGAGCTTCTTTGGGCTCCATGGATCCTCTGGGACCTCGAGGTATGCTTCAACTGGCAAGGCCCTCCCCAGCACCAACTAACTCTGCTAGGCCCACTCCTGGCCTCTCGCTGGCTCTAGGTTGTGCCTCCACACCTTTACCAAATGCAATGCCAACTCTAGCTGGTCCGGCACTTCCCTCGCCTTCAGAGGCGCTGAGTTTGGCTAGATCTCAACCAATGTCACACTACGGAATCACCAACGTCCAGCCCTTAGTTTAAGAAGATTCTCCTGTGATGCCCTTCCCTGGCATTGACGCCCATATTACAGTTGGTTGAAGACTGTCTTTAGGTCTGGTTTGGACGATATACAGGACATTCAGCATATTCCTCATAAAGAAATGGAGGTGGCAGACAAATTGCTCCTCCCTCACCACACTGATGCTGGTCTGTATTTCGATCTACAGAATGCTAATGGCCTTAATATCTCTCCTGTGTTGGGCTCACCATTGGGACCCCTTACCATAAAAAGCTCTGCTTTCATGGTGGTAGTTTGCAGAGGTGCTAGAATGCAGTTGCCTACTGTGGAGACTAAGGCAAATTTCCTCACAGAAATTTTCAAGTCATGTTCTTCAGCTTTGAAACCATTGCTGTCTTTCCTCCAGCCTGACCTGGCAGATGCCTTGATGGCGGCCTGGTCCAAGGCATACTTAGGGCAGCCCTCCCCATCCAGAGCTCACAATGGTGATGGATGCATCATCTCTGAGTGGGTGCCACCTAGATGTATTGTGGATCAGGCGACTCTGGTCTCCGATGGAGCAAAGGCACCATATCAATTTCCTGGAGCTGTGTACCCTCCAGTTCACCTGCAAGGCCTTTTTGCTTCTATCAGGGCCAAGCCTGTTCAGGTTCTAACAAATAACACTACTGCCATGTGGAACTGCAACAAGCAGGGCGTAGTAAGTTTGTGTGCTCTGTGCCATGGGGCATGGATACACTAGAGATGGCTGGACCATCAGGGGATTTCCCCTAATGATCTGTCACCTAGCCACCTCTCTGAATGGCAGTGTGGACAAGCTCCGCAGATGGCATATGGCAGACCTCTTGTGAGGAGTGCTTTGGGTGGATATTTTCGCCACTGCTGAAAGTGCTTAGTATCACGCATTCTGCACCCTGGAGTTACCACCTCAGGCTCGTTAGATGTGTTTTGCCTTCTGAAGGACTCTATAAGTTTTCTCTACCCCTGCTTTCTTCAGTTATGAAGAATGTCCTGAGGGACTGGGCTAAATTCATATTGATAACCTCAGAATGGACTGGGAGGGTCTGATAACAGCGGAATCTGCATCTATAGTCTGCTCTTCCTACCTCTTTGTGAGGACCTGTTGTACCAACAAAAGGGTGGGGATCTTTCTTCGAACCTCCACAGCTTGCTCTTCCAGCTGTTCTTTGCAGCTGATGATCCTTAAGGCTGTGTTCCTCATCACGATTACTTCGGCTTGTCGAGTCAGTGAGCTACAGGTGCTATTGGTGCAGCTGACATGTACCCCCTCTTTCTTGACAAGTTGGTAATCAGGACTCTGGTATCCTTTCTGCCAAAAATGATGTCTCCCTTTCATGACAGACAGTCCATTTTGCTCCCGCTTTCTTTTTTCTGACACATGCCTGTAAGGAGGGAAGGCTTCATCAGATTGATCTGAAGAGCGCCCTTAGTTTGATTATGGAATGGACTGAGGAGCAGAGGGTTGATGACCAACTCTTTGTTGGATTTGCCAGTGCAAAGAAGGGAATGGGGATTTAGAACCGTACCTCATCTAGATGGATAGTACTCTGCTTCAAGATGTGCTATGCTTTGACCAAGAAGGAACCTCCTGAGGACCGCGGGCTCATTCCATCAGGGTCATGGCTGGCACTATTGCTTTGATTCGGGGTGTTGGGTGCTGGACATCTGGCCGTTCGGCACACATTTACAAGCACTATTGTGTTGATTCTCGGGTCTGTAGCAAGGGCTATTTTGCCTGCAGGACTTCCTGGTGTAAGTTTACCAGATCCACCACCTTTTGTGGGGTACTGCTTGGATAGCTGCTCAAAAGGTGAGGAAACTGCAGTTAGAAGTATACTTCAGAAGAAGACCTTACTTAACTTGGGTAATGCTCTTTCTGGTGGATACTTTATCTAATGCATATTCCTCACTGACCCACCCTCCTCCCCCCTTCTGTGGAGTAAACTGTTAATAGGTTATAAGAACCCATTGTATATTTTGCATGCTGTCTGTTTAGTGATTTGTCTGTGGATCTGCGTCTGAGGGAGCGGGAACTGTCTTGTTGAAACTAACGTCTCAACACAAGGGTGCCACCTACTTATGGCTCTGCGTCGTCACTTCCAGAGGTGCGGTGAGGCTACCACAGAGCCTGATAAATGATCCATCTGTCGGCATGCCAGAGTTGTTACAGAAAGATTTCCAGAACCTGTCTGGTGCCTGGAAGAATTCAGAAGGTGATGGATCTGCGGCTAGAGAGTCCACCAGAAAGAGTATTGCCAAAAGTAAAAGTAACTTGCTCTGCTCTAGAATCTGGATGGTTGAAGATCCTGCTCTTTCCACCTGTTATATATTGCCTTTAATATAAGGGAATGATTCGTGGATTGCAGCTCAGAAGTCAATATTTGAAAATGATCTAGTGTCCCCTTAGGAGTCAGATTGCCACCAGCTGTTGCCTCACAGCTCCCACCTATTTTGTACATTTTGTTCTCCAACCACTTTAGTCTGTCTCTCACAAGGGCCCTGACTACTTGCTCCTCTAGGCCTGCTTGTGTCACTCCTGAGAATGTATTGGTATGTTATTTAGGTTTTCTGAAGCACTTGTACACCAAAAAGGTTCATGGCACTATGTTTTAAAAGACTCCTAATTAACCAAACTTACTGTCTAGTCGGTCCTCAATTTCTCCATACGGTATTTGAAGCCCCTGTGTTGTTTTCTGAGCTTATGGTCGCAATGTTCAAACAAGGGCAATGCAATATGTAATTCCATGTGTATAATCATTTTCTTTACCTGATTTTCAAGATCTGTTTGGCACACGAGACTCTAGGGTGCGCAAGTTCTTCAAAAGTTTAAAGTAATCTTACATAAAGAAAATGCCTGTTCATTTTTAAGTACGTGTCGTATGCTCTGCATTTTCCCCACTTCCTTTTTACTGTATTGTATTATTCATATCTGAAGTTTTTGAATGAGCTCTGATGTATTTGTCCATCAGTATGTGTTCCCTTTTCTTATATAGGTGGGATCACAGCGGCTACAGAGAGTTGTACCCTGAGGAATTTGAACCTAAAAAGTAAGTTTCATTTATTTGTAGTGTAACATCGAATTATAATTTAATAACGCACACATGCCTGTCATGGAGTACAACAAAGAAATATTGTCTGCCATTCTAATAGTTTTTGACGTTTGCCGTGTTGTGGCCATAATATCGGCAATATTTTAATACCTACATTTAAAAAGAATGTCCTGCTCTATTGCTGCTTCTGTGGTCTTCCCAACGTTACCATTTATTTCTATTATATGACTTACAGCAACGTACCAGGAAGTAGCAATATCAGACTAATTTCCAATTTAGATGCAACAATAGCCTGCATATAATATCCTGTCATCAGTGCTTAATCTGAGCCTGTGGTTCCAGGTAGGGACCATCGAAACTCATTTTTGGGAACGGGGACTTGCTTTTCCTCATCCGACTTTCACCTAGAGCAAGGGAGAGAAATCATAAAAGGGGAAAGGAAGCTAAAGACTGAAATATAGTGACAAAGGAAGAAGGCAGGGATGAAAAAAAGCTTGCAAGAGTGAAATAAAGATGCTGTGAATGTCTGGTGGTGGATTAAGGAGGCATGCGGTGGAATATTGCTTTAGAACTAAGCTCTTCCTGTCATCCCTTACATACAACAAACTACGCCTTTGGCCTTTATCCAGTCGCTCTTTTCTTTGGCAATGTAAGTTGTGATGCATTATCTGTACAATTTATCTATTGAATTTACCTACATAAAACAGTTCACTGGCGCATCATCTAACAGAGAAAGGAGATGGCCTGCTGTCCAATACCTACTTAAGACGCACATTTATAAACAGAATCTTCAAGAGTGGAAATGATGGGAATAAAAATGAAGCGTAATAGGAAAAAAGAAAGTCCAGTTGTGAAAACATTCTTCGCTATGGAGAGAGAGAGAGAGACCACACCACATTACTGTAAGCGCCACCGCTGGTGCTTCAAACGTGCATCTTCCGCCCAACTCCCTTAAAGAAAAGAGCACGCACACAGAGACTGGAGGAATTAGACATGTTAAATGAAGCGGACCTCTCCTGACCCGGTGAGTCTGAGAGACGCATTTCGTCTGTGAAACAGCCTTCTTCAATCCGGCGAGCTCCATTTTGGTAGACTCTTTATCCTCCAAATTTATCATATACATAAAAAACATCTCATTAAACCAGTCTAATTCCTCCAGCATCTGTGCTCTGTGTACGGTACGTGCTCTCTTTTTTTAGGGAGTTGGGAGGAAGATGTCTATGTATAATACGTGTGTGTGTGTGTATATGTATATATGTATGTATGTATATATATATATATATATATATATATATATTCACTGAAAAAACCATAGGTTTTAGGGACAGTTATAGTTAGTTGGACATTGCACTCGTACAAAACCCGTGAAATTCCCCCGTTATAGTTAGTTCAGCTAACTATAACTCGCGCCCGCAATGCACTGCTGATGACGTCACATATTACATCACTCATGACATGGTCAGTGACATCACTGATGACATCTCAAATGACATCACTGATGACATCATCCAGTGACTGTGTGTTTCTGTAAAGTTTAAATATTTTTAATATATATAGGGAAAGGCGTATTGAAGAATGAGTGGGTGTATAAGTGTCTGTATGGATGATTTAGTAGGTGCGTGACTAACTCTATAAGTGAGTGATTAAACGTATCTTACTGAATGCATGGGTTAGTGACTAAACTGGGGGAATGTCTGTATCCGTCTGTCTATTGCTGTGTAAGTGGCTGCATGGGTTTGTGGATAGCTACATGAGTGTCTATATGAGTTATTGATTGGTTGTCTGAGTATCTGTATGGGTGCCTGAGTGTTTGTGTGGGTGGGGTGTGTGCGACTCTGCATAGATGTGTGAGTGGGTGATTCACTGGGTGGATGGTTTCAAGAGTGCATCTGTGATAGACTGTATGGGTGGGTAAGTGTGTGTAAGAGTGTGTTAGTGAGTGAATGTATGTCCCAGTGGTACATGTGTGAGTAACTACATATGTGAAAGGCAGTATATATGTGTGTTGGAGTATATAAATAGCTATAAGCGAGAGTGTGTGATTGTGAGAGTGACTGTATGGATGAGTGTGTGCTTGTATCAGTGATTGTATAAGAGCGTAAGAATGTGCTAATATTTGTATGAGTAAGTGAGCTGGTGTGTGTATAACTGTATAGGTGAGTAAATGGCAGTGTGTTTAATTATTTGCATGACTGACTAGGTGTGTGAGTACCTCTATGGATGAGTGGCGGTGTTTGAGTGTCTATATAGGAGTATGAGTGCATATGATAGTCCTGTACTGAGTGACCGTAAGTATGAGTGACTGTACGGGTGAGTGAGTGGATGTGTGTGTAGACCTAAGAATCAGCGAGTGGGTATGTAGTTATTGGTGTTGGAGTGTCTATGGTTTTGCGAATGGCAGTCTGTAATTTAGAGTGAGTGTATCAAAGGTTATATTAGGGTGTGAGGAGGTGCATCAGATTATCACGTGGTTGATGTCATCAGTGATGTCATCAGTGATGTCACTGACCATGTCATGAGTGATGTAATATGTGACAGTGCATTGCGGGTGCGCGAGTTATAGTTAGCTGAACTAACTATAACGGGGGAATTTCACGGGATTTGTACGAGTGCAATGTCCAACTAACTATAACTGTCCCTAAAACCTATGGTTTTTTTAGTGAATTTGTAAGGTTTTTTAAATGCTAATTTCTAACTATAACGTGCCTGAAACCTATGGTTTTTTCAGTGAATTTCAAAGGTTTTTTAAATGCTAATTCCTAACTATAACATGTCTGAAACCTATGGTTTTTTTCAGTGAATTTCAAAGGTTTTGTAAATGACAATTTTTAAATGTATTAATTGTTATATTTATTTTTTGGATACTGATTTACTACATTTTTTAAACTATTTATTTTTACATATTTTATTTTTTAAATTACATTGTAATGTATAATGTAATTACATTACAAAATATACTTTCTCAGAATGAATTACTTTAGTTTAAATACTTTGCAAATAGGCAATAGACTTTTAAGTACAGTAGTTACAGTTGTTGCAATGGGCAACACAATTTCAAACACAATGCAACATTGAGCTCAATGTGAATTTCTAGTTAAATGCAATTAGTTACTTTATGGATTACTTTTCTAACCACAGGACTGGATCCTAGATTCAGTCCTGGGACATCTCCTGTAAACAGTTGAGTAAAAGCGTTTTGGTTACAGTAGTGATTTTTAAGGAATATTATTGTATTTTAAAAGTTGACACTTAGAAACTTTTTCACATAGAATCACCAATGTTATCCTATGGGAGGAAATTCACTTAGCAGGTAAGTAGTGTTATCGTTACTTTTTCTTACTCAGTGGTGGATCCTGGATCCAGCACTGGTGCATCTCCTGTAAACAGTTGAAAGAATGCGTTTAAGTCATACAGGCGATTTTTAAGGAATATTTGTAGTTTGTGAAAATCGACACTTTGAAACTTTTCTGCTGAAAACCAGACAATGGATTCCAATGGAAGGAAATGTAAGTTACTGGTAAGTACGGTTAGAATTACTTTTCAGGGTCAGTGCTGGGCTAAAAGATGCAGCACTGTGTTCTCTTCTGATAACAGGTGAGTAAATCGGAATTCGTAGTTCGGCTGATTTTAGAGGAATATTATAAAGTTCCAAAACTCCACACACAGAAGAATTTCCAAGTGAAACCAGTCAATGTTAGCCTATGGAAGGAAATTCAAGTTACTGGTAACTACGGTTAAAATTACTTTTCAGGATCAGTACTGGGCTCAAAGATGCAGCACTGAGGTCTCTCCTGATAACAGGTGAGTAAATCGGAATTCGTAGTTCGGCTGATTTTAGAGGAATATTTGCACAATGGGGAAGGAAGGGGGTGGGGCCTGAAGTGACATGTCTGCAAACACGCCCTGTGGCGCGTTTTAAGTTGGAGAATTAATTCCTCCTCAATCCTGAGGGTCCCTAGGGGCCAACTGGCCCACCAGATACCTCAAGTATGCGCCAGAGAGCTGCGTTGCAGAGAGGTGTTCAGAGGCCACGCCCCTTTTACAACACTCTGCAACGCAGCTCCGTGGCGCTTACTGGAGGTACCTGGTGGGCTAGTTTGCCCCAGGGACCCTCAGGATTGAAGAGGATTTAATTCCCCATCTTAAAACGCGCCACGGGGCCTGTTTGCACACATGTCACCTGAAGCCACGCCCCTCCCTTCACCACTGTGCAAACGCGCCCGTGGCGCGTTTTAAGTTGGGGGATTAAGTCCCCTTGAATCCTGAGGGTCCCTGGAGTCCAACTAGCCCACCATGTACCTCCAAAAGCGCCACAGAGCTGCGTTGCAGAGAGGTGTAAAAGGGGCGTGGCCGCTGTACACCTCTCTGCAACGCAGCCCCTGGCGCATACCGGAGGTTCCTGGTGGGCTAGTTGGCCCCAGGGACCCCAGTATTCAAGGGGAATTCCTTCCCTTCTTAAAACGCGCCAGGGGCGCGTTTACAGACTGCTGCAGGGAGGGGCGGGGCCTCCGGCACAATGCCGGTCTTTTTGCTTTTTCTGCCCAGGGGTCCTTGTGGGACCCCTGAGCAGACCTAGGGGGTCAGGGTGTTTCTACCCTGCCCCCTTTGTGCGTTTGCGCACTTGTTTCTTGTGTTTTTTTTTTTTTTAATCGGCGGGATCCGCGCACCCTAAGCGCATCCCGCCGATTTAAGAAAATAAAAATGCTTTTTTCTGCCCAGAGGGTCCTTGTGGGACCCCCTGAGCAGACCTAGGGGGTCAGGGTGTTTCTACCCTGCCCCCTTTTTTGCATTTTGCGCACTTGTTTTACTGCTTTCTTGTTCCTCGGTTCTACCGAGGAACAAGATGGCTGCCAACACTTCCTGGTTTGGAGTGTTGACAGCCAATTAGCATGCAGCTCGTGGTCGGGAGGGTGCGCGGATCCACCGCGGCCATAGATATCGAAACTTTTATTTTGGATTTTCTCAGCAACTACTGAACGGATTTACACTATTTTTAAAAAGGGTGCTTTCTGAACCAAGCACTACCTTTTTGCCAAATTTGGTGTAATTCCGTTCAGCAGTTTTTGCTGTAGCCTTGCATAAAGTTTCCTATGGGAAATTGATTTTTTCACTCTTATTTAAAAAAAGGTCGCTTTCTGAACCAAGCGCTACCTTTTTGCCAAATTTGGTGTAATTCCGTTCAGCAGTTCGGGCTGTAGCCGTGGCTAAAATTTCCTATGGGAATTAACATGGAGAAAACACGTTTTGGGACCCCCTTTTTTCTCGGCCCCCGCTTGATGAATCACCCCGAAACTTTCAAGACAGGAGCGGACCGGAGCGCCCCACTAATTTTGAAAATTTCGCGATGATTTGTCAAACGACGCCAAAGTTATTGGGAATAGAATGTTACGGATTTCCTATGGATAATAGGTCCTAACTATAACTATCTACTAGCGACCGCCAGTAGATTATATATATATATATATATATATATATATATATATATATATATATATATATATATATATATATTCACTGAAAAAACCATAGGTTTTAGGGACAGTTATAGTTAGTTGCACATTTCACTCGTACAAAATCATAGAAATTCCCCGTTATAGTTAGTTCAGCTAACTATAACTCGCGCCCGCAATGCACTGCTGATGACGTCACATATTACATCACTCATGACATGGTCAGTGACATCACTGATGACATCTCAAATGACATCTCAAATGACATCACTGATGACATCACTGATGACATCATCCAGTGACTGTGTGTTTCTGTAAAGTTTAAATATTTTTAATATATAGGGAAAGGTGTATTGAAGAATGAGTGGGTGTATAAGTGTGTGGATGAAGGATTTAGTAGGTGCGTGACTGACTCTATAAGTGAGTGATTAAACGTATCTTACTGAATGCAAGGGTTAGTGACTAAACTGGGTGAATGTCTGTATCCGTCTGTCTGTTGCTGTATAAGTGGCTGCATGGGTTTGTGAATAGCTACATGAGTGTCTATATGAGTTATTGATTGGTTGCCTGAGTATCTGTATGGGTGCCTGAGTGTTTGTGTGGGTGGGGTGTGTGCGACTCTGTGCATAGATGTGTGAGTGGGTGATTCACTGGGTGGATGGTTTCAAGAGTGCATCTGTGATAGACTGTATGGGTGGGTAAGTGTGTGGGTAAGAGTGTTAGTGAGTGAATGTATGTCCCAGTGGTACATGTGTGAGTAACTACATATGTGAAAGGCAGTATATATGTGTGTTGGAGTATATAATTAGCTATAAGCGAGAGTGTGATTGTGAGAGTGACTGTATGGATGAGTGTGCTTATATCAGAGATTGTATAAGAGCGTAAGAATGTGCTAGTATTTGTATGAGGAAGTGAGCTGGTGTGTGTATAACTGTATAGGTGAGTAAATGGGAGTGTGCTTAATTTTTTGCATGACTGACTAGGTGTGTGAGTACCTCTATGGATGAGTGGCGGTGTGTGAGTGTTTATATAGGTGTATGAGTGCATATAATAGTCCTGTACTGAGTGACTATAAGTATGAGTGACTGTACGGGTGAGTGAGTAGATGTGTGTGTGTAGACCTAAGAATCAGTGAGTGTGTATATAGTAATTGGTGTTGGAGTGTCTATGGTTTTGACAATGGCAGTCTGTAATTTACAGTGGGTGTATCAAAAGTTATATTAGGGTGTGAGAAGATGCATCAAATTATCACATGGATGATGTCATCAGTGATGTCATCAGTGATGTCATTTGAGATGTCATCAGTGATGTCATCAGTGATGTCACTGACCATGTCATGAGTGATGTAATATGTGACGTCATCAGCAGTGCATTGCGAGGCGCAAGTTATAGTTAGCTGAACTAACTATAACGGGGAATTTCTATGATTTTGTACGAGTGAAATGTCCAACTAACTATAACTGTCCCTAAAACCTATGGTTTTTTCAGTGAATTTCAAAGGTTTTTTAAATGCTAATTTCTAACTATAACGTGTCTGAAACCTATGGTTTTTTCAGTGAATTTCAAAGGTTTTGTAAATGACAATTTTTAAATGTATTAATTGTTATATTTATTTTTTTGATATTGATTTACTACATTTTTTTAAACTATTTATTTTTACATATTTTATTTTTTAAATTACATTGTAATTACATTATACATTACATTACAAAATATACTTTCTCAGAATGAATTACTTTAGTTTAAATACTTTGCAAATAGGCAATAGACTTTTAAGTACAGTAGTTACAGTTGTTGCAATGGGCAACACAATTTCAAACACAATGCAACATTGAGCTCAATGTGAATTTCAAGTTAAATGCAATTAGTTACTTTATGGATTACTTTTCTAACCACAGGACTGGATCCTAGATTCAGTCCTGGGACATCTCCTGTAAACAGTTGAGTAAAAGCGTTTTGGTTACAGTAGTGATTTTTAAGGAATATTATTGTATTTTAAAAGTTGACACTTAGAAACTTTTTCACATAGAATCACCAATGTTATCCTATGGGAGGAAATTCACTTAGCAGGTAAGTAGTGTTATCGTTACTTTTTCTTACTCAGTGGTGGATCCTGGATCCAGCACTGGTGCATCTCCTGTAAACAGTTGAAAGAATGCGTTTAAGTCATACAGGTGATTTTTAAGGAATATTTGTAGTTTGTGAAAATCGACACTTTGAAACTTTTCTGCTGAAAACCAGACAATGGATTCCAATGGAAGGAAATACAAGTTACTGGTAAGTACGGTTAAAATTACTTTTCAGGATCAGTACTGGGCTCAAAGATGCAGCACTGAGGTCTCTCCTGATAACAGGTGAGTAAATCGGAATTTGTAGTTCGGCTGATTTTAGAGGAATATTATAAAGTTCCAAAACTCCACACTTAGAAGAATTTCCAAGTGAAACCAGTCAATGTTAGCCTATGGAAGGAAATTCAAATTACTGGTAAGTGCGGTTAAAATTACTTTTCAGGATCAGTATTGGGCTCAAAGATGCAGCACTGAGGTCTCTCCTGATAACAGGTGAGTAAATCGGAATTCGTAGTTCGGCTGATTTTAGAGGAATATTTGTATGTTACAAAAATCGACACTTAGAAACTTTTTCAGCAAAAAGCAGGCAATGATATCCTATGGAAGGAAATTCAAGTTACTGGTAAGTACGGTTAAAATTACTTTTCAGGATCAGTACTGGGCTGAAAGATGCAGCACTGAGGTCTCTCCTGATAACAGGTGAGTAAATCGGAATTCGTAGTTCGGCTGATTTTAGAGGAATATTTGCACAATGGTGAAGGGAGGGGCGGGGCCTGAGGTGACATCTGTGCAAACGCGCCCGTGGCGCGTTTTAAGTTGGGGGATTAAGTCCCCTTGAATCATGAGGGTCCCTGGGGTCCAACTAGCCCACCCTGTACCTCCAGTATGCGCCAGGAGCTGCGTTGCAGAGAGGTGTTCAGAGGCCACGCCCCTTTTGCACCTCTCTGCAACGCAGCTCTGTGGCGCTTTCTGGACATACCTGGTGGGCTAGTTGGCCCCCAGGGACCCTCAGGATTGAAGGGGATTTCATTCCCCATCTTAAAATGCGCCACAGGCCCTGTTTGCACACATGTCACCTGAAGCCCCGCCCCCTCCCTTCACCACTGTGCAAACGCGCCCCGTGGCGCGTTTTAAGTTGGGGGATTAAGTCCCCTTCAATCCTGAGGGTCCCTGGAGTCGAACTAGCCCACCATGTACCTCCAAAAAGCGCCACAGAGCTGCGTTGCAGAGAGGTGTAAAAAGGGGCGAGGCCTCTGTACACCTCTCTGCAACGCAGCCCCCTGGCGCATACTGGAGGTTCCTGGTGGGCTAGTTGGCCCCCAAGGACCCCCAGTATTCAAGGGGAATTCGTTCCCCCTCTGCAAACGCGCCAGGGGGCGCGTTTGCAGAGTGCTGCAAGCAGGGGGGCGTGGCCTCCAGCGCAATGCTGTTTTTTTATTTTTTTTTTAAGAAGGGGGGCTGTGTGGCCCCCCTTCTTTTTCTAATCTATTGGTCCTGGGGACCCCATCCCCCAGGGCCTGCCCCCTAATTATTATTATTATTTTTTTTAATTTTGGAAGGGGGCCGCGTGGCCCACCTCCCGAGGCCTTAATCGGCCCCGGGGACCCCATCCCCCGGGGCATGGCCTTCTTTTATTTTTTAAATAAAACTTATGGAGGGGGGCTGCTTTGCCCCCCTCCTCAGGCCACTTATGGCCCCGGGGACCCCATCCCCCGGGGCCGGCCTTTGGATTTTTTAAAAATTTATTTAATTTTAATT
This sequence comes from Calotriton arnoldi, assembly GCA_963921515.1. Lineage (NCBI taxonomy): Eukaryota > Metazoa > Chordata > Amphibia > Caudata > Salamandridae > Calotriton > Calotriton arnoldi. The sequence continues at coordinate 1,579,581 of CAWUFW010004146.1, forward strand.
ACATTTTTGGCAGGGGGGCCGCGTGGCCCCCCTCCCGGGCCACTAATGGCCCCGGGGACCCCATCCCCGGGGCCTGGCCACTGCGTTGAGTTGCCGTGGGGGGTCCCCAATCCCGCACGGTCCCGCCGGCTCCCCGCGTCCTGCGGGAGCCGGCATTGCTTTTCCATAAGGGAGCTGCTGACATGCAGCTCCCCTTATGGAAAAGCTAATTTACTTTGCTTCATTGAAGCTTGACCAGGTTTCCCTGCTCTCGCTTCAATGAAGCAAAGCAGTTTGTAATGGCAGGACGGGAGCCGCGAGGCTCCCGTCCTGCCATTGTAACAGCAGTGTCCCGGGGTAGGCACCCGGGACACTGCAGGAGCCGGCCCTGGGGGTGGCGGTCCCCAGGGCCATCAAGGGCTCCAGGAGGGGGCCGCGCAGCCCCTCCCCACTTCTACATAGCCCCGGGAGGTGGTGGTCCCCGGGGCTTCGGGGTCCGAAACGGACCCCCACATGTATTTTCTTAGTGCCCCGGGAGGTGGCGGTCCCGGGCGTGTGGGGGCAGGAGCCCCCCACACAGGTCATTCTTTTAAAAAAGAAGCCCCGGGGAGGTGGCGGTCCTCGGGGCTGCGGGAGGGCTCAGAGCCCTCCCGCACCATTTTTATTAGAAAGCCCCGGGGGTGGCGGACCCCGGGGCTTGGGGGCCTTAGAGGCCCCCCATTAACTATAAACCCACCCCCGCATGCCCCCGGGACTTGGCCCCACCTGGGGGCAAATTAGCATCGGAGCGCGGAGACCGCGCTTCGATTTTTTTTTTTTTTTTTTTTTTTTTTTTATCGGCGGGATCCGCGCACCCTAAGCGCATCCCGCCGATTTTTCATTTTTTTTTTAAATTGCTTTTTTCTGCCCAGGGGGTCCTTGTGGGACCCCCTGAGCAGACCTAGGGGGTCAGGGTGTTTCTACCCTGCCCCCTTTTTGCGCTTTGCGCACTTGTTTCTGTCCCTTGGTTCTACCGAGGGACAAAATGGCTGCCAACACTTCCTGATTTGGAGTGTTGACAGCCAATTAGCATGCAGCTCGTGATCGGGAGGGTGCGCGAATCCGACGCGGCCATAGATATATATGTGATTTTCCTTTTGATTTTCACAGGAACTACTGAACGGATTTACACCATTTAACAAAAGGGTTCTTTCTGAACCAAGAACTACCTCTTTGCCAAATTTGGTGTAATTCCGTTCAGCAGTTCGGGCTGTAGCTGTGGCTAAAGTTTCCTATGGGAAAATGAATGGGGAAAACACGCTTTGGGACCCCTTTTTCTCGGCCCCCGCTGACTAATCACCCCGAAACTTTCAGGGTAGGAGCGGACCGGAGCGGGCCATAAAGTTTGAAAATTTTGCGAAGATTCGTCAACCGACGCAAGAGTTATTTCAAATAGAATGTCGCGGATTTCCTATGGAAAATAGGTCCTAACTATAACTATCTACTGGCGACTGCCAGTAGATAATATATATATATATATATATATGTGTGTGTGTATATATATATATATATGTGTGTATATATCATGTTACAGATAGGAATGAAAAAAAAAAGGTTTAAGTGGCGTTATAGTTAGATCAAAATTTCAGTTAAAACGTAACATGTAAAACTCTAAAAACCACTGACATTCACCAGTTATAGGTAACTCTAGTAACTATAACTTGCTCTCCTGCCATGCACAGTGATGTTATCAATGATGTCATTTCAGATATTGTGAGAAAGTGACTCTCTTGCATGGTTAGCCCCCACTTTTTGCCTGGTTTTGATGTGGTTTCAGTTGTAGTGAACAGGGTCCCTGCCAACCAGGTCCCCTGTGCCAGTGCTTCTTCCCTAAAACCAAATCCCCAATTTGTACTTCTACCCCCTGTGAACCCTAGTAAATGGTTTCCTGAGTATATAGGGCCTGGGAGCTGAAGAGGGTCCCCAGAGACCCCCCTCACTGGGACAATGCCACTGCCCTTGCAGCTTGCATTTCCCTGTGAGGGAGAAAATAACAAAATCCACATGGCACCCTCCCTGGGTGCTATGCCAACCAGCACTGCCTGAAGGCATAGGTAAGTCACCCCTCTAGTGGGCCTCACAGCCCTAAGGCAGGGTGTTCTATACCACAGGTGAGGGCATATCTGCAGGAGAAGATGTGCCCCTACAATATTGGGGTCCATTCCTTAATATTGTCAGTGCCAGGGAAGCCATAGAGAGTACATGGGCTGGAAACTTGACAACTCAAGTTCCACAGCACCATGATAGCTTCACTGAACACAGGAGTGTTTGGTACCAAACTACTCCTTGCAATAAATTCCACACTGATGCCAGTGTGGGATTTATTGTACCATGTACTCAGAGGGCACCTCAGAGGTGCCCCCTTAAAACCTATCAACCCTGGTGTGGTCTCTGACCGGCTGTAGGCAGCCAACCATTACCAGACATGTTTCTGGACCCCTGGGTAGCGAGCCTCTGCTCTCTGGGACCAGAAACCATGCACATTCTGGGCAGAGGTGTCGCACCTCCTCCCCCAATATGGGCCAGTGCTTGAAGAGGGGAGCTTTAAAGACCTGCCAGCTTTGTAATGTGACCCCCAGCCTCTGCTGCTAGCAGCAGATGGCAGCCCCCGGTTTACATCCCCATTTTGGGGGGGAAAACTTGCAGGGAAACTTAAGAAGAATAGGAGGTGTGCCCACCTCTGCCACCTCCACCCCTCAGGTGGGGGAGGCGAGGTGAAGCACATCTTTCAGTCCCCGCCTCCTTGAAGATGGGGAGACCCCTCCAATCAGGGCTAGGTCTATGCCCCCTCCCATAGGAGGGTACCATAATGGAGGGTGTTGTCACCCCTGGTAAGGTGCTCATTGGCCCTACCTGCTACTTCCCTAAACCACCCTTAAATCTAGTATTAAGGTGGCTCCCCCGGACCTGGAAACTAGATCTGCGACAAGCTAAGAAGAAAAAAGACGACCCTGTAGAGAAGATTGAAGACAACTGCCTTGGCCCCAGCCCTACCAGCCTGTCTCCAGCTTCGACGAACCTGCGACTTGTCCTGCAGCCAGCGACTCTGAAACCCCTGGGAGGACTGCTGCCTTCAACAAAGACTCCAATCTCCCGTGGACAGCGCACCTGTCCAGAAGAAACAAACATCAAAGAATCCGGATCCAGGCGGATCCGCAACTTGTGCCCACTCTGCACCCGACACTCACGACTCTAGTCTGAGTGGCCCAACTGCCCAGTGAAGTCTCCCCTGTGACCAGGACTCCGAATCCAGTGTTGGCCGACCTCTCCTGACTCCCACGATGGCACCTGCAGAGTGAATCTGAAGTGTCCCCCCACACTGCGACCAGCCCGATAAGATTTCCGATGTCTAAAGGCACCCCTGCACCTGCTGCCCTCGGGCTTTTGTGAACTTGACCAGCGGTACCCCTGTCACCCCCAACACCTCAACTTACCTGGGATGTCGCTTGTGTTTTGCCTGGACCCTCCGGTTTGACGCATGCAGCCTGTTTCCAAAAAAAAGAAACTCCACAGGATTGCATTGGGCGCCCGAATCTGTGTTTGCACCCTGCACCCGTCCGCCCCGTGCCGCTGGTATTGTATGTTTGGTGCTGCTTTGTGTCTCCCTCCCACCCCGTGCTGGTCCTAACACCCAAAGCTTGGCCCCTGCAACTGTTCCACTTACCTGCAAGCAATCAATCAATCAATCACGGCATTTATAGAGCGCGCTACTCACCCGGGAGGGTCTCAAGGCGCTGGGGGAGGGGGTAAGTTACTGCTCGAACAGCCAGGTCTTGAGCTGTTTCCTGAAGGAGAGATGGTCCTGGGTTCGCCGAAGGTGAGTGGGGAGGGAGTTCCAGGTCTTGGCTGCCAGGTAGGAGAAGGATCTTCCTCCGGCGGTGGCTCTGCGGATGCGTGGTACGGTGGCGAGGGCGTGGCTGGTTGATCGTAGCTGGCGGGTGGGCGTGTAGAAGGTCATGCGGTCGTTGAGGTACTTTGGGCCCAGGTCGTGGAGGGCCTTGTGTGCGTGGGTGAGGAGTCTGAACGTGATTCTCTTGCTGACGGGGAGCCAGTGCAGGTCTTTCAGGTGTCCGGTGATGTGGCTGTGTCGGGGGATGTCCAGGATGAGTCGTGCGGAGGCGTTCTGGATGCGCTGGAGTCTTTTTGAAGTTTGGCTGTGGTTCCGGCGTAGAGGGTGTTCCCATAGTCCAGTCGGCTGGTGACGAGTGCCTGGGTGACGGTTTTCCTGGTTTCAGTGGGGATCCATCTGAAGATCTTGCGGAGCATGCGCAGGGTGTTGAAGCACGAAGATGAGACGGCGTTGACTTGTCTGGTCATCGACAGGGAGGAGTCCAGGATGAAGCCCAGGTTGCGTGCGTGGTCCGTTGGCTTGGGCGCGGTGCCCAGGGCCGGGGGCCACCAAGAGTCGTCCCAGGCGGAGGGTGATGAGCCCAGGATGAGGACTTCCGTCTTGTCTGAGTTCAGTTTAAGGCGGCTGTTCCTCATCCAGTCGGCGACGTCTCTCATCCCGTCGTGTAGGTTGGCTCTGGCGGTGGTGGGGTCGTTGGTGAGGGAGAGGATCAGCTGGGTGTCGTCGGCGTAGGAGATGATGTTGAGGTTGTGTTGGCGTGCTATGGCTGCGAGGGGCTCATGTAGACGTTGAAGAGGGTTGGACTGAGTGAAGATCCTTGTGGAACGCCACAGATGACTTCGGTGGCCTTGGATCTGAACGGGGGAGGCGGACTCTCTGGGTTCTTCCGGCGAGGAACGAGATGATCCATTCCAGTGCTTTCTCTCGGATTCCGATGTTGCTGAGGCGCTTCACTAGGGTGCGGTGGCAGACGGTGTCGAACGCCGCGGAGAGGTCCAAGAGGATGAGGGCTGCTGTTTCCCCGTTGTCGGTTAGGGTTCTGATGTCGTCGGTGGCTGCGATAAGGGCGGTCTCGGTGCTGTGGTTGGCCCGAAACCCGGACTGCGAGGGGTCGAGGGATCAATTCGCCTCGAGGAAGGCGGCAAGCTGTCTGTTGACGGTCTTCTCGATGACTTTGGCCGGAAACGGAAGGAGCGAGATGGGACGGTAGTTCTTGAGGTCGGTGGGGTCCGCCGTTGGTTTCTTCAGGAGGGCGGTAAGCTCGGCGTGCTTCCAGCTCTCCGGGAAGGTGGCGGTGTGGAAGGAGGAGTTGATGATGTCCCGGAGATGGGGTGCGATGGTGGCGTCGGCTTTGTTGAAGACGTGGTGTGGGCAGGGGTCGGTAGGTGATCCGGAGTGGATGGAGTTCATCGTGCGGGTGGTGTCTTCGGTGCTGATCGGGGTCCAGTTGCAGAGGGTGGTGGTGGCGGGCGTTGGTTCGGCGGTAGGGTGCGTGGTTTGTGCGTCGAAGCTGTTATGTATGTCGGTGATCTTGCGGTGGAAGAACGCGGCGAGTGAGTTGCAGAGGTCTTGCGAGGGGGTGATGTCGTTGTTTCCGGCGCTGGGGTTGGAGAACTCTTTGACGATGCTGAAAAGTTCCTTGCAGCGTGGCCCCAAGGACCCCCAGTCTCCATTGAAACGCATTGGGCCGAACTCCGATTTTGACCTCTGCACCCGGCATCCCTTGTGCTGCTGGTGGTGCAGTGTTGGTACTTACCTGACCCTTGCCCATTGCTGATCTTTGGCCCAAAGACTGGAGCTGTAAGTTGCGTACTTACATGATTATCCGTAAAACTGTTTTCCCCATAGAATAACATTGAACTGTGCGGAAAATATTCAAAATGTCGATTTTTCAAAGTGCATAGTATTTTTATTTAACAACGTACTTACCTTATTGCGAAAATCATGGTCTTAAAATAAAGTGCAAACAAAGTATAATTTTCTAAAATTGTTCGGGATCTCCTTCTTGAGTCGTGTATCCATTCACTGTTGTGCAATAAATGTCTTAACACGCCTCTGTGTTAGGCCTCAGGCTGCTCGCCCAAACTACCACTGATAGAGCACTTTGGGTTTTACATTGAGCTCTTTACACTTTTGGGGAACCCCTGGACTCTGTGCACGGTATTACCACCAAGTGTCAATATCGTATACAGCACCAGCTTCCTACGGATGTCAAAAGTGATGTTATCAATGATGTTATAAACCATGTCATGAGTGATGTAATATGCGAGGTCATAAGCAGTGCATGGCGAGAGTGCAAGTATATAGTTACTTGAGTTAACTGTATTTAAGTGTTTGTTAGTTTAAAATGTTCTGTTTTACCTGCCATTTTCACCTAACTATAACATCACTTTAACCTTTGTTTTATTCAGTGAATTTCTACTATTTTTTTAACATATAGTACGATTTTATTACCATACCTAACTTTGCCAACCCTCTGCCATGCACAGCCATATGCCATGTGCGGTGTGGGGGTTGGCCCAGAGTCTGGCCTGTGGCCAGGCCCTCCTGCCACCTCCGACACCTGCACCCCCATGGGTGGCCAGTATCACCCACCCCGCTTGACCCCGAAACTTTCAAGGAAGGGGCAGAAGTGAATGAAATTTACTTTTTTGAAGATTTCGTAAAAATTCCTCAAATGGCATTTAAGTTACTAACAAATCAAAAGATCAATTTCCTGTGGAATCTTGGTCCTAACTAATAACTAACAATAGCAATTTTCCATAGGACAACTAAACAGCGATGCAGAAAAACAGCAGAGTGGAATTACACCAAATTTGGCAGCAAGCTAGATCTTTACTCAAAGTTTAGCTTTTTTATGATTTGGTGTAAATCAATTCAGTAGTTTTTGAGAAATTAAGGTTCAAAATGTATAGATATCTGGGCGTGGCCAAGCGATTTTGACAGGCAGCAACTTGTTTTGCTACTAACTTTGGCGCAGTTTAACAAATCTTCACAAAATGTTCCAAAAACAAGTTCTGATATTCACCTGTTATAGTTAACTGAAGAAACTATAACTCCCGTCCCCGCCATACACTGCTTATGACCTCCATATTACATCACTCTTGAAATGTTCCATGATATCATTGATAACATCACTGATGACATCTGAAACAAAATTATTGACAACACATGTGCATGGCGTGGTTTCTTCAGTTAACTATAACTGGTGAATGTAATTTTTTTGTTTTTGTTTTTAGTTTAAAATGTTTAGTTGTAACTGATATTTTTCTCGAACTATAAAGTCACTTTAACATCAGAGTTTTTCAGTGATATATATTGATATATATATATTTCTTACCTTACGTATACTTACCATGCGTGGTAAAGGCATGTATTGTAACGTCATACAACTGTCCATTGGGCAGAAAGGGAAATCGTTCAAAGCACTTCATTGCAGACTGGCTGAGAAGAGTGTAACTAAGTATCATTTGGGAGCCCAGCAGACCATCATTTGGTTGGAGTCAAACAGGAAGAGAATTCCACATTTGTGGGATTACCAGCAAGAATGCTTTCTAAGAAAATGTGGTCTGGCGTAATCTCAATCTCAAGCCTGAGAAGATAAAGTTTGCAAGTAACCGTAGGGCCACCAAGATGTTTGTCAGCAAGATAAGTTATTGGTTTTATGAGTGTCGCGAAAACTGTACAGCACTTTTTTAAATGAATATATGAATTAAGTTTTTAGCACTTGAATACAAACCGTAAATAAGATGCTATATTAAATGTTATTTCTTTGAAAAGAACATGTTACTTACTTTCAGTAACTCTTTCTGGTGGATATTCTGTCTAACCACAGTCCTCACCTTAGAATGCTCTCCAGGTGCCAGACTGGATTCAGAAACGCTTTACTACTGTGCTCACATGCACCGGAAGTGACGGAGCAGATTCGTGTACAAGACTCACACCTATGCGCTGATGTCAGTTTCTTGTCTGTTTCTCTTTTTGCGGTCTCAGAAGTGTGCTGAGTGCTAACTTGGAACCATTTTAAATGTTATAAAGAAGCCATTGAACAGAATGGGGATCTGGTATGGCAGTGAGGAATCTGTATTTAGATAGACGATCCACTAGAATGTGTATTACCAAAGTAACTTGTTCTTCTGATCAATCTTTCTAACCGCAGATACCTCACCTTAGAATAGATACCAATGTAGTACCTCCCCTGGTGGAGGATCTGTGGCTTGGGCCAGACCAAAAAACCTGCAGGACCAAAGGGGTGATATGTCCTTCCCGCCCGACCTAGGTGTTAAAGTAGTGCATATGTTCAGGAAGCATTAGTGACAACCATGTCGCAGCCTGGCAGATGTTAAGGACAGGCACTCTGTAAGCCAATGTAGTGGTAGTAGCCTTTGCTCTAGTGGAATGGGTTCTTATATCTACCCGGGACTGCTTCTTGGCCAGTGTGTAGCAGATCTTAATGCAGAGGACTATGCACCACGATAGGGTCCTCTTCTGCGCTGCATTCTCTTTCTTTGCTCCGGAGAACCCTACAAATAGTTGATAGTCCATTCAATGATCCTTGGTACAATCAAGATTAAAGACCTTTTGGGGTCCAATCAGTAAAGCCTTGTAGGAAAGTGCCCCTCTTTTTCATGTTACCCCCACTTTTTGCCACTGGTACTGATCTTTTTCGACTGATGTGCTCTTGGTCTCTGCTAACCAGGCCCCAGTGCCAGTGCTATTTCCCTAAAAACAAGGTAAAAAGGTCTACTTGTGTTACAGTTGGCAAACACTTTAGCACCCCTTTAAGTCCCTAGTAAATGGTACCCCTGGTACCGAAGGCATGGGTACTAAAGAGGGTCCTTAAGGGCTGCAGCATGCATTATGCCACCCTAAGGCACCCTCATACAAATTGCATGGAGCTGCAATTGCAGACTGCATGACATGGTGCAAGCCATGTATGAAAACACAACATGGCACTCTCACTGTGTGCCATCCCAAAGTCACTACATATAATATAGGTCTGTCACCCCTACTGCGGGCCTTATAGACCTAAGGCAGTGTGCATTATATTATATGTGAGGGCATATCTGCATGAACAGTTATGCCCATGTGCTGCCTAGTTCAATTACCAGATAGTACAAGTTAACAGGGAAGCCATCTTCAGTATATATACTGGGCTCTGGTCATTACAAGTTTCTAGCTACATGATGGCTTTTTTGAAGCCTATGGTATTTGGTATCAAACACCTTGTCTTAATAAATCCGTACTGTTTCCAGTACTAGATTTATTATGACATTCACCCAGAGGGAACCTAAGTGAGGCCACCTGAAAAACCTACTACTATCTAGTGTGCTGGCTGGCTGGTATCTTCCAGCCTGCCACCACAGACAAGTTTCTGACCCCCTGCAGATGAGAGCCCGCGCTTTGAGGCCAGAAACAATGCCTGGTTCGGAGGAAGGTGTTCACACCTTCTCCAGCAGAATGGCTAGTCATTTAGCATATCAAGCCCACGGGCTTCAAAGCCCTTGCTGCCTTTTATATGCAACCCCAGCTTCCCCCAGACTTGGGAGATGCCGCCCCCTGCCCTGAGGTCCATTTGGCTCCAGGACGTGTGGGAAATTTAGATGGTCAGGAGGCGTGTTCACTCTCAGGCCGTTTACACCCCTAAGGTGGGCTTCCTGAAGTGAGCAGAGAAAGAAGAGTTCCACCATCTTATTTGTGGTGGTATTAGGAACTCTGGGACAGGGTTTTGCCCACTCCCCACAGGAAGTGGTCATATAGGGGGTGTAGTGACCCTAGGGGTAAGTAGCCCATTGACTACCATCCTTCACTCCCATTAACGCCCCTAAATTCAGTATTTTGGTGGCCCTTTGACACAAGAAACTCCTATTCGTCTGCCAAAAGAAGAGCCAAAGACGTGAGGACTGTGGACCAGCATCTTCTTGGGCGCAAAACCCTGCCTGACTGCTGCTCTCCCGACAATCACCGACACCGACTTGTCCAGAATCGGAACGGGCTCCCCAAGACCTTGGAGGTCTGCCCAGCACTTCCTCGACCAAGCAGCATCTCCCTTGGAGTGGAGGAGCCACTTCCCTGCACCAGCAGGCACCGACTACAAATGCCCGGTCCAGTGTTATGTCGACCCCCGGGCCCACCGAAGGAGCGGCACCCGAGCAAAAGGTCTTTGTGCTCCTGGAGGTCCGATCCGTCTCCCTACCGAGTTTGGAGAAGCCAGGACCCCCAGGAGCCGCCCTGCACCAATACCCGGCGCACGGGAGCCAGTTGCAAGCATACAGGCATGTTTGTTTTCATGCGGAACACCGCCAAAGTTTACTTGCGTATCGAGGGACTTCGGAGAGGTCAGCTCTACACTGGCAGTGACCCTTCTTTGTTTCTTTCCCATCTTCTGCAAGAACAATGAGAACCCTGAGAGCCTCTAACTCACCAACCCGCCGGACAAAACATCACTGCACCCGAACTCCCCAGCCCGGTCTCACGTAAACCAATTGTGTCTCAGTGGTCCTGAGACCCTCAAGAGCCGAGCCTCACCTTTGGGTTCTTCCGGACTGGTCCCCCAGGCCCCCATGCAGCCTTTTCTTACCGGTACTTTAGCGTGTATTGTTCGAGACTACCACTGCTAAAAGCACCTCTGCACCCAGACACACCGGAACAAGTAAACTTGAATAGTTGGTGCTTTCTTGGACCTTGGCCCCTACTTACCTTAAGTCCAGAAGAACAGTCCTGTAAGTAGTCTGTAAGTGTGCCTATTCAGGGAATGTTTCTCCCGTAAATGATGACAATACCACGTTTGAGGCTCATGCCTCAAATCTGACAGCTGTCATTTTCTACTGTTTTTACTGTGAATTTGATAAAGTCTACGGTACTTACCCAATTACAAAAATCTTGGGGTCTGAAATTAGATAAAAATTTTATTTTTAAATTGGCCTCGAGTTTCTTCTTGAGTGTCACTCATTTATTGACCTGTGTGCGCAACAAATGCTTAACACTACCCTCTGATAAGCCGAAACTGCTCGCCCCCACTACCACAAAAGAGATAATTTCTGATTATTAATTTAAGCCCCATAAACCAATAAGGGTCGTCTGGACTTTCTACATAGTATACCTCATTTTGATACATTACATAAAAAGCCAGCTTCCTACAATCCTCTCCTCTTTCGAAGGGGGAGGGTGACAAAGAGAGCAAGCACAGTGATGATTGCCCAATGTGGCATGTACTACGACTGTTGGCAAGAATGATGCAACCATCTTGTCGCGGGGAGGGTGGTTGTACTGAAAGTGTGAGTCGTTCACTCATGTGACAAGCTGACTTAACTGTAATGAGGAAAATGATCTTTAAAGTTGTTGGAAGCAGCAATGCATTGGCTCAGAGAGTGTACACATGAAATATGTCATTTAAGGTCTACGAAACTACGAGCAGGAGGCAGAACTTTCGCTCACCTTGCTCCAAAATTTTGGAACACTCTGCCCGAGGTCCTGCTCAATGCCCCAGGCTTCTCCGATTCAGGAAACTCCTGAAGACTGAACTATTCCGGGACTGATTTGGGCTTAACCTGTACTTTGTCTTCTCTGCAGCGCGGAGATACCCCTTCGGGGGTGATTCCGGCGCTTTATAAATTCCTTTACAAATTACTAATTACAAATTAGGACGAACCCAGTGCACATCAGTCGAAAAACATCGGTATCAGTGGCAAAAAGTGGGGGTTACCATGACAAAAAGCGGCACTTTCCTACACAGTTCTGTTACACTTTCTTGTCCTTGGGATTGCTGCATTTACTGTAGAACTTCGAACATGAAGTGGAACGGTCACAGGAATGGCCTCAGGACTGCGTCCACGCAGGTGACTGGGATCGGGATCAGGGCTTACACGAAGGCCACAACTTCTTTTTGTTTTCAGGAACATAAATCTTTGCCTCCTGGTCTCTGATTGCTTTTTGGTGCATGAATATGGATTTATCAAACAACTCGGGGTTGTGGCCCGAGCCTAAACACATATTATGCATGTCCTTGACCGAGATCTGTTTCCTGCAGTCCCAGCTTGGTTTGATATCTGTTGTTTTCCTTGTGGTCATCATTTCCTAGTACACTGAATTGAAATAGTTTAGAAGTCGTTGGAAAATACCAAAGTTGGGAGCAGAGCACCAGATCCTCATCATAAAACACAGAAAGGGAATGTCGACCAGTTCAGAGGCGCACTGGACCACCTGGCAGTGCTGATGTAAACGTTTTCTGTTCCAGGCTTGCGTCTGGGGCATATTCTAAGAAAAGGGAATCTGTGGTTAGAAGTTTCCATAAGAATGTGTCTTTGAAGCCAATACCACTTATATGTAAATGTGACTTTATGAAGAGCTTTTTGCATATGCTGTCTTTGAGAATGCTATATGAAATCTTTTTAAGTCTCGGGCCACCTTTTGCAGTTTTTTTTTTCTGCGAATCATTGTTAAATGTCTCTTTACAGGACACACATGCGTTGTGATGGCTTTGATGGTGATGTTCAAAGGCACATGAAAAGTAAAAGTCATGACCCAGTGACCTCGGAGAAAGAGCTTCGAAAAGTTCGGTCTTTGAATAAACGCTTTTATGAATGCGAGGCTAGCATCCCCGAGAGGTGAGTAGAGCATCGGAATCTAGGTTTTATCTTGAGGAGAACTCACAAAACGGTCCTGTTTTTAAATTGCCCACCATTGTACCCCTTTTCATACATGAAAACTGAGATAAGCTATTCTTATTATAAACTATAGCATACGTGTATTTAAAGTTGTTAGTTGCGTTGAACGTTTCCTTTTTAAACTAAGTGATACACACAAACAAGTCTTTTTTTTCAGACCACCTTCGAAATGGACATACTTGCAGCTAGGCATTTCATAAATGGTTATATTTAGCTTTAGTTTTCCTTTCATATTGCACGCGTTAAAGTTGTTGGAAGTTAAATCGTTTGCCAAGCACCTCATGAAAACATCTAGTCACATTTGATTAACAATACTTCTTACCAACTTCAGACATTGCAACACACAATGGCATCAACTGTTACAGGAGCAGATATTCAGCCAAAAACATTGCCTGCACAGCCACCCTCCGATCCCTCACAACAAATCAGAGCACAATAAGAGGAATTCCTCAATCAGAGCACTACTACTTACATACACGAGCAAATAAGTATCAGTTCCCAAGCAGAAGGAACATCATACCAGGAGGTGTCCCTACAGCTGACAATGTTATGATAGAACCCAAACCATTGAGAGTGAAATGACACAAGCCATCAGTCAACATATTTGACGTTCAGAAGGCTCCACAACAGACAAACCAATGCCCGTGGATGAAATGTGTTATTAGAAAGGGACTCTGGTAATTTAACTGCATCGGCCTTCCTCAGGCACACATGTAGGGCTTGCTACAGCCTTTGACTGTTGAGGAATGTGGATCTTGTTTCCCGGGACTTTCTGTTATGGTGAATGAATTTCTTTGTGCTTTAGGTATATCCTAATGTACTAGCTGGAGCTGAATTAAAATGAGCTTTGAATGTTTGGTAATTTCAGAAATTGTTTCGACTTGTAACAGTGAGTAGTTTGCTTCATATTGAAGTCTTCCAATACAATTGATGTTTGCTCTGTTAGTTTCAGGTATGTTCACTGTTATTAGTGGTCTTTGATTTTGGTGCGATGCCTGGGCCAAGAAGCTGGACCTTTCACCTTTAGTCTTTGTGCGATCCCAAGGATACTCTTCAGATGCTTTGCAGAGGCCTCCATAAGGTCCGCAACCTTTTTTATAGGGTCTGTTTTAGATTATTGAAGTTAGGACTGTTGTGTTATGGCCTGGGTGTTCTTTTGAGCCTTGAGTCCCATTAGGTTGGTGTGTGAAGGCACACAGAGGCACTCAATCATCAGCTTCTGTGACCTCTTGCCTCCTCTGTTTATGCATTCTGGGCTGCCGGAATGTCACCACCAGAGGTTTACACCACTTTGAGTTGGCTAGAAGTGCTACTAGAAGTTTTAGCCCTGACAGCAGAGTACCAGACTCTACCAAACTGTGGGAACACAGTCTGCCTCCACACCAAGTTCATGGTGTAACCAGGCTGTGGGTGACTTTTGATGGCCAATCGTAGTGCAGTGGCACAAGCTTTTTCTGTTTCTCTGCAAAGATGGAGATATATATTAACACAATTGGTGAAATCTGTATATTCAGTCTGTACCTCCATATTTAGAATACTTCACTTCCCCACTTAATGTGTCTTGTGTGATTGTGAAAATGTGTTGCTCATGGACCATGTGCTGTCCGAATGGTGTCCTCTGAGGGAACATCTCGCATGGCACATTATATGGTAATTCTCTCCATAAAGTTTAATATTGTTTCAGTTTCTCTTTCCTTGGAGCTTGATTTCTAGGTTGCAATCAACATCCAGTCCAGAGATCTGCTCTGGAGCAGTGCAAGACTGAAACCTGTATCTGCCTGGGAAGTCTAGTCCCAGATTATTTATTGTAACCTCCCCGCTCCCTGGCATTTGGCAACTGGCTTATCGATGTACATGCCTCTGTCCATTAGATGCTCCACCATCCTTCAGCGTAGAAAGCTCAGAAAAATTCGTATGAAGATGCATTATGTTTGGGGTGCTAGGGTTATGAGATTTGAATGTGGCATACCTTGTAACTTTACCTTGGCTTGCAATCAGCAACTCCAGTTTGGGTAAGTTCTAGTCTCAGGAGCCAGTAACAACTACTCATTTGGCCTTTGGAAGCGACTCTGTTGCCCCAGCTCAGATAATGATGTGTGAGGCAGGAATGCCTTTTGCTTATTCTACCAAGGCTGTCACTTTTCCCAGGTACCAGAGATGAAAGTTGGAGCTGCTGTCTCTTATAGGAGGACAAGGAGCTGGATTGCTGTGTTTGCAAAGGAACTCCCTAACTTCATAATTAGTCCTAAGCATCGAATGGTCACTCTTTTGCGTAGGATCCCCAAGCACTTTTTACAAATAATTATGTTGGCACGTGAACGTCCCCTGCATGATGTAAAAATTGTGTTCCATGCCCTTTGCGCCCGAACTTCATACCTAGGATCATGCTTTTATTGATTTTTGGGCATGCCATACACTCACTAATTCCATGAGCATGCGTTTACCTAGGTGTGGTCTTTTGACAGTGATAGGTTTTGAACCTAGTCCTGAACCGGAAGGGGAGAGTAGCAAGCTCAATTTTATAGTGACAGCGGACTATCGTCCCAGTCGCGGGTTTCATTCATGGAGTATGGTGATGGCATCATACCATGGTTGGTGAATTATAGTGACATGCTTGTACCTGTGAGACATGCGTGCATGCTTACAGGCCCATTTATTTCCCTCTGCACAGGAAGTGATGTTGCTGGATTTCCCATCATCGATCTCCCCATAAAGTGATATCACTGCATTTCCCATCCTTCATCTGCACAGGAAGTGACCTCACTAGTTCCCCACCTTCCCACTCTACCTTTTGCTCCTCCTTCATCCCCGGGCTTATTTAATGGCGGCTGCATCGACAAGGTCAGTGGACGCACACAGCTGGCACGCCAAAGGCAAGCCTATTTGTGCCTGAACCACGCTCAATGCCATAAACCCTGGTCCTGCCTGTACCCACTGATACCCTGCTGCGCTTCTTCATGCTCTTAACTCCGGTCAGTGCTTACCGCACTGGTTCCACTCTGTACCACACAACACGGAAGGAGCGTTCACGTGCATCTCTTGCAAGTTCTCATGCACTCTCCCACACCCTACACCCACCAGTCCCACACCAACAGCGCCCAGTACCTCACTTGCTCACACAAACCATCCATCCACTCACACGGACCAATGACCAACCAAACAACATGCCACACTCATCCATGCTTTTGAACACCCTCTCACGCACCAAACGTGCCACGAGATATGCAGCCTAATGCCTGACCTCCCTTCGAATCTGCTCTTTCTCAATTAAACATGGCTAACCCAACCTTTGCACCGGGCATCACTACAGCCATCCCCGCATGCTAAAAGAGATCATTGGGCAAGACCATCAGCACAAGCCCGGAATTGGAGTCCCCATCATTTTCAAAGATACCATCAGCTGCACCACCTACAAGGACACCTCCAACAGCTAGATGGAAAACCTCATGTTCAAGATGAGCATTACAGCCAACTTCTCCCTGGGCTGAACTCTAGTATACAGATACCAGGAACCCACACAAAAAAGTTTGCCAGTGACATCACAGACTTAGTCGCACACCTCATTCACCCAGCACCTTCGTGCGCCTTGCAGATCTTAACTTTCCGCACCGACCCAAAGTCTTCAGCCCTTCTAGAAAACCTCACAAACATTGGCCTCATCCAGGCTGACAAAACACCACTAAAAGCAGCTGGAGCGCAATGGGGAACAGTCAACACACCTCAGATAAAGACATCTTCAAATCAGCCCTAAGACACTACCACGAACAGATACAGAACACCAAGTGCACAGCTCTTGCAGAACGCTTTGATGCCAGCACTAACTGCAATAAGGAAATCTTTGCCATCATTAAAGATTTCATCACACCTCCTGCTGCCTCCAGCTACATCACCCCCTCACAAGACCTTTGTAACAAGCTCTCGGAACTCTTGATAAAAATCACCTCCATATATAGCAAATGCGACCCTCCACCGAACCCAGTAATCTGCACATCTCAACTTCCTATAACGGCTGATTAATCTACCCAGACCTCATGGCCTGCCGTCACTACCATAAAAATTGCTGCTAACAGGAAGACCATCATTTGGAGGCTCCATCAGACCCTTGACCCCACCACACCTTCACCAAAGGACTCCTACCAATCAGCGAGGCACTAACACCCTCAATGCCTCCATCAACTCAGCCACATTCCCGAACACCTGGAAAAATGCCACTGTCCTGCCCCTGCTCAAGACCGTACCCAGCAAAGATCTTGGAGAAGTTAATCAACTGATGCCTCACTGACGAGCTCCTTGACACCATGCAGTCCAGGTTCAGGCCCAGCTACAGTCCAGAAACGGCACTCATCACCGCCACAGACCACATCCTCATGATCTTAACAGACACCACAGCGCTTCTTCTCCTGAATCTCTCTGCAGCATTTGACACCGTCTCTCACCCCATCCTCATCCGGCGGCTGCGAGATATTTTCATGTAAGGATCCGCTCTCTGCTTAATCTGCTCCTTAATGGATAGAATGCAAGTGGTCAGCATGGTATCTTACTCCTTGGAAGCCCACAAACTCCTATGCGTAGTGCGTCAAGGTTCATCACCCTCTTCCACGCATACATGATTACTCTGGCCAACGTCATTCACACAAAACAACAACATCCTCTCTACTCAGATGATAAGCAACTTATACTCTTCCTCTCAGATAAGAATACGTCTCCTTCTCTCTCTCTCTCTCTCTCCCTCCCTCTCCCTCTCCCCCTCCCCCTCCCCCTCTCCCCTTCTCCCTCTCTCCCTCTCTCCCTCTCTCCCCACCAACCCTGGCCTGCATAACCAAAGTCACTAATTGGAGAAAAGCCAACTGTCTCAAGCTAAACACCAACAGGATAGAAGTAGTGATCTTCGGCAAGAAGACCTCACCACGGGACTCCAACTGGCTGGTGGCCAGTCAAACTTGGACGCACGCGCATACCCAAGACCCACGCCATGAACCTCTGAATAATCAACAGTAAATTGGACATGACCGCTCAAGTCAACGGCGTCACTGCATCCTGCTTCCTTACTCTGAAGATGCTGAGGAAGATCTTTCCAAGCAATACTAGAGAAACTGTCACTCATGCCCTAGTCACCAGCAGATTGAACTGTGGGAAAACCTTCTCTGCTGGGATCACCAAGTAACTCACTAGAAGATTACAAACCATCCAGAACGTGGCAGCCAGCCTCTTTCTCAATATCCCACACAGATACTGCATAACACCTCACCCCAGGGAACTACACCGGCTTCCGTACGTGTCCAATTCAGCTCCTCACACACACAACTCAGGCCCCACCTATCTGAGCAGTTGCATCTCCCACACATCCACAGAACGAAATCAGGAGGACGGGTGATCTTACATTGCTCCTAAAGCATGGAACAACCTCCCACTCCACATCAGAGCCTCCTCCTCCTCTATTCTTACATACACATAACATTTGTATAAACCTCCGCTACTCAAGATGAACTCTAAATCCTGAACATGAAATCCTGTGCATTTTGTGTGTGCTTGTGTGTGCTAGACGTGATATTGTGTTAGTGTTCTGGATGTGATATTCTGCTGTGCATAGGTGATACAAGCCTGCAGGTTCCATTTTGGACCGAAGTACAAGATGGAAGAGGAGGGGGTGCTTTCTCCAGACAACACATGTGAATTGGCATCTCCTAGATGAGATGGGGGAAGTATTGGGCAGTACAGTGAGGAAAGAGGGGACAGGCATTCCTTAAACATGCCTGGGCCCTTCCTGATATATTGGGCTGTAAATAACTCAGGCTGCAGAATGAGGCCTTCTGCCTCCGTTGATTGGTCTAGGGGCCTTTTGAAGGGGCTCAGATACTTGTCTCACTTTCTGATCTCTGTGAGGAGGGGGTCATAAATAGTTGGCTGCAGCTTACCCTAACCTCTTTGTACTTCTGTGGTGGGCACTCCACTAGGAGACTGTCCTGCTGAGCAGAGCATACTTGAAGACAACGACCAGGCCTGGAAGGTAGCCTGACTAGAACACAAGAAAGGGGAAATGACCCAAACCAGTTCCAAGGAAGCAGACCTGGAATACACATCCAATGTCTGCAAAACTAGTATAAAGTTGGGAGCTCGAAACCCATTGTTTGTCATGGTTGTTTCTTCTGCTAAGGAGGGCTACTCCACTGAGCACCCGGAGACTACTATGCAGCAAAGGGTTGCCGTTACACTGACAGCCCCCTCCCCAGAGGTGAGTGATCATCTCCTGGAGACTGATCTGAAGAAGGAATTACCGGACTTTACTGGGTGCCAAGACCTCCTTCCTGTGAACAAGGGAAGGGAGCAACAACCCTTCAGGAGGAATGGTTCGTGCAAGTGCCCGTGGTAATTGACCCTGGCATAAGGGTCCATCAGCCAGAGACTTGCTAAGCAAGTGTGCCGAAGAAATTGCGGGACTGCCAGACCAGCAGTGCGACCTTCATCATTTATCCCCATCATAGCCCTCCAGAAACTGGGGGTGGTGTGCCTATGTGGTAGGCCCAACTGAAGCAGGGATAAGTGCCAGCTAGTAATCGTTTGGTCAGAGCCAGTCCTGAAGTTAAAGTGACCCGAGAGGTGCCATGGGGGCATCTCATGAAGAATAAAGGTCTTGGCCTCTGCACTAATTGCCGAAGATATCATCTGGCGACCACCATGCCAAAGAATCCTCATCTACAAGAGTGTGGTCATCATGCATCATGGAGTGCCAGAGTGAGTGGGGACCTACAGCCTGCTGCCTGTGAGTGGGCCTCCCTTGGAATCCTCAGCTCCTGCCACAACCCTCTGAGCAACGCACTGCGATGCCGGCTGCTGCACGGCTCCTGAGAACAATGCCATGTGCTGCCTGGAGGCTCCTTTTGCTGGTAAGATCCTGCTGCCATGGCTGTGGCAAAAGTGGCCCAAGGTACTACTGCAAACTTGGTAAGAGACTGAACTAGCCAAGGCCTGACAGGGAGACCCTCGAAGGACAGGTGAAGGGCTACTAGAAGCCCCTAGAGCACAAAGACTTGCACCTGTCACTGTTGGCAGAAAAGGCCAAAACAAGAAAAACGCAACTATTTGCCTGCTTTGTAGACCTCAAGTCTGCATTCGATCGAGTGCCACAGGAGAGCTTGTGGAAATAAATGGCTGCATGGGGCGTACTGAATAGCCTATTAAAGGCAATCAAAGAGTTATATACAGGAACTTGGGCCCAGGTCAAAATTGGAGATGGCAAGAGTGTAACAAATAAAGTCTACCCTAACAAAGGATTAAAACGGGTGCGTATTAGCTCCATGCCTGTTCAACATATATCTAGCAGATCTAGCACAAACCGTACGGAACATCAACGCTCAGCCGCCCATACTGGCTCAAGAAGAAATAGAATACTTACAGTACGCCGACGACATCATCTTAATGAGCCAAACGCCAATAGGACTTCAGCGAAGTATGGATGCCTTAAAAACTTACATGGACAGAAATGGGTTAGAGCTAAACCTGAGGAAGACCAAGGTGGTTTGATTGATAGACTCGAAGAACAAGAAGTACACCTGGTTCTTGGAAGGGAACAAAGTCGAGGAAGTTAAGTCATATAAATATTTAGGATTCAACGTGTAGCATCAAATGAAAGGCAAACAACACATAGAAACAATGCAGGCGAAAGCGCAATCTTTAAACTATGGCTTTAAAACCTTAAGAACGAAATTGAGCTGTCCTTCATTTGACCATCTTTTAACAGTGATGAGTGCTCAGACTTACGGTATGGAAACACTGAAAGGACATGCAGAAGGCATCTTAAACAAAATACAAACAAGGGTATACAAATCTGTGTTCAGCATCACGAAAACTGCATCTCCAGCACATGTGCGTTTAGAGTTTGGACTGCTGAACCAAAAATACCAATGTAAAGGAGCCTTTATAAAACTATGCTGGAGACTACGCTCGTCGGAAAGAGGGTCAATCAAACACATGTGCTGGAAGGAAATAGAGGAGCAAACACAGCAAAATAAAAAAGATTCATGGGAGCTATATCTAAAACAGGCTATCAAGGAACTTGGAATACAAGACGCCTGGAGTGCAAGTAGTGGGAAACAGGCCTTTTATAAACTAATAAAAGCCACAAACAAGCACTTTTCATACTTAACAGATAAGACAAGCCTTGCACTCAGACGTCACGCCTGGACAGTGATAAATTCCTATAAAAAACTACGGCTCCAGGATTACCTTACAGCACACTTTTCACTGCAAATAAAACACCCGTTTATGCAGTACCGTTTCGGAAAATGGGAAACAAAAGATCTAATGCCATCCTGGAAGGATCAGACATCGAACAAAGAATGTCGCTTATGCAAATATAAGGAAGAAAGTCTTGCACACATATTCTGCGCTTGCCCGAGTTACCTGACAGAAAGGAAGAGAATGCTGAAAAGAATTTTTAGAGTTAGAAATATGAACATGCAGGCAAGCAGTAACCCATTGGCTGGGGGGCTCCTCCATACCGCTCATATGCCGGGTAGTAAAATTCGTAAAAGTAAACATGAAAGCAATAGAACAATCAATTTAGGGCACTAGCACCTCGACAAAGAACTACAACTGGGAAGCAAAACCAGTAGATAATCTCAAGATTAAAGCAAAACGATGGTCTTTGTATAAAGCACCTGCACTTTAACCCAGGGTTTACGTAACGTACAAGAGAAGAACAGTAATTACTCTGAGTAAAAGATCCGAAGGTCATTTAATAGAAATTAGTGTTGTAAGAGTGGTTAAACAAAAGAACAAAGACAACTCACTTAAACCCCGGAACAACGTGAATGAAGACATTCGAATTAAAATGTACCTCAGCACAACAGCACTTTAAGCATTGACTCTTGCACTTTAAATAACGGGACCACACAAAGATATGAGGAAAATGGTCACGCTCCGAGTAGCGAGCTTTTAAAGAACAATCATTCGATTCAAGGCCTCATAGGAATTGCATTAATGAAATTTTTATGTTCGTTTTAACTTGAAGTTTATAGGCCTGCTTTAAAAAACTTGTTAGGAACCTACTCTTAAATCAATTTTTATGAAATGTAAGGAATGAACGATTGTGTATTGGTTTTTATTGACTAAATACATAAATAAATAAAATACAAGACTTGCACCTGTGAACTGGGTATTCGTGCAGCAATTGTGTAGTGGAATTGTATGTTTTCTGTGTAATAATAAAGTATTTGTCTTTTATACAAAGCGAAGCACTGAGCAGAACATTGATCTTGTTGCACTGCTAAGAACGTGGTGTTGATTCTCAAGCCTGAGTAACCCTGTACACCCCGTGCTGACCTCCCTGAGAAGCCAGTGATTACTCACCCTTGCTGCTACTGAGAGTCAAGTGTGAAAAGGGATGTACTTGCCTAGTTTGCAGAGCCAGAATGGGGCAGTCCCCAGAACAGCAGCAGTAAAAGGCCTAAATATCCATGTTCTGGCCCAGTATACTCTGTTTGCCTTGTGGACTCCTGAATGGAATCTGACATAACTGAACAAATATGCACTTTTTTTTTAAAGCCAATTAATTAAAAAAAAAAATGCCTATGAAAGGCCTATATTGGTCAATTCTCAACCATTTATTAAGAGAAAGTAACCTATTTTAATAGAAATATTGCCACTAGAAAATAACATAATTACTAGAAAACAATTTCACCACAATTTTCCAAGGAGGGTGAGAGAAAATAGGAACAATGTAGACTAACCTTGAGCCTGAAAGGCTGGGGAAACTGGTGCTGCTCCTTTAAGGAATAGCATACCACCAGTATCTAATCTCATCTTGTAGGTGGCAGGTGAGCCATTTCTTTTTTTCAGCAAGTGTTGACACAATCCTAGAGCACAGAGCTCAACCTCTTTGTTTTTCTTTCGTTTTTAAAACCTTGCAACATTTTTTTTTATTTCACAAAATGACATCTCTTTATGTGAAGTCCTAATTGTGGGAGAAAACTGATTTATTTGTCTGCATACCGTCTCCTCATCTGGACACTGGTGACGTCTGTAATATGTAAAAGAAGCACTTTAAAAAGATAGAGAGAAGATCAGGCTTCATGGTCTTCCGGAAGAATTACACAGGCATGAATTGATGTTCGATGTGATGGACTGGTAGATGGTGTTCCCTCTTCCTCCCCTCCTTTCACCATCTCCAAGGGGCTCCTGTTGAGAAGACAATAAATAAGAAATAGGCCCCTGGATGTCGAGACCCAGGAAGTTGAAGATATCATTCAAAACTTGCTCAGAGAGCAGAGCAGCCCCGCCCACCCGCCCTCTGCAAAGCAGCAGGACACGAAACATTAAATGACAATAACGCTAAGTTATTGTCATATTATGTTTCTCCCTACTGAATAGCAGTGGGGTGATGCTCCTCTACCACAGCGGAGGAGCCGCCCCTGATCCTGGGACCGGTTTCGGTGTTTCACTCCTCATCAGGCAGGCTAGCTTGAATCCAGTGGCACAGCGAGCAAGGGACCCACATCTGGGCATTCCCTTGGCCACTTAGGGCAAACATAGCAAACACAACAAAAGGATGGACGGAGTGTTGAAACTTTTCAATCAGTCACAGATCTGTGTTTAATCCATTGTTCTTTTGCTCACTATGCCACCCCAGTTTGAACCCAGCAATATGCAAATTAGTCTTGACCCTGTTCCTCATGTGAAAAGTCCAGCCAGAGATGAACACAAAATTTAAAGGTATCTTGATTTACTGCTCAGACTTTCCCAACTCACCAAAATTAGGCTCAAAACACAACCCAGAGTTTGGGAAACACTGTACTAGGGAATTATAAGTAAATTAAATGTACCAATTAGGCTAAACCAATTTTGCCATGTTTGGAAGGGGAGTACAAGCACTTTACCCCTGGTTAGCAGGAGTAAACTGTGCAGCGATCTAAGCCAACAGAAATTTGTTCAGCAAAAATTGAGTAATTTCCTTTCCTCTCCATTAGTCTTTAAGTTCAAAGACTGTGGTCAGTGAAAGAGTAAACCTACATCAACCTTCTGGAATTAAGAATAGTTCATCTAGCCCTCAAGGGGTTTCTTCCAAGCTTCTTTCTTCCTCCCTGCTTGTTTAGACTGAGCATATTACAACAACACATTATCAACCAGCAGTGAGGCAAAAGATCCAGAGGTCTGTCTCTAGAAGCCCAGACAATTTGGAGATGGCTTATTGGGAGGAACCTGTGCATCACAGCATTCCACGTCCTGGAATCCAGAATGCTGAAGTAGTCCGCAGAATAATTTAAGTTTTAAACATAGATTTTATTTTTGAAAAAATGCAACCAATTACAAACAATCAAAATAGCTAACAAATGAGAAGTAAAAACATTAGACAAATTAAAGCTTACGCAATATGGAAACAAGAAATAATGAATCAAAAATAGTTGCATATAGAACTTTTGGTATAAAAACGTATGGAAGAAAAGAGAAGAAAGAAAAAAAGGGGGGGAAGGGGGCAGGAGAGACAAGGGTAAAGGAAATATTCATACTGTAATTAAATAAATACATGTGCAGGTAAAATAGCTTAATACATTTTAAAAGGTATCGAACATTATAAGAAAGAGATTGCTGGTTAACAGAGTAAGATAACAATTTAAAATGAAAGAAAAAGAGAAAATATATAATTACAACTATAAAACAACAGTATATCATTATTAACAAATCATGGTGGCTTGGGGACCTCTTCAGATGAAGGATGACGATGGGTAGACCTTCGTGCAGAGGAGACCATATGCGTTCTCTTTTGAGGAGTAGAGACATAGGAGAAACATAGGCACGATCTAATCGAGGATTATAACATACAGTGTACCACCAGGATTGAAAGGAAAGTTGCGTAGAATGTTTCCAATTTTTTGTTATTTGTTGGAAAGCAATAGCAATCAATAAGTCTACAATGTCCATGTTATGAGAAACGGTTTACCAATGATCAGATAATGTGCCTAGAAATACAGCTTCATGGGAGAAAGGGAAATGGGTATGACAAATGATGTTAATTTGAGCCCATACCTTCAACCAAAATTGATGTGTAGAGGGACAGGAAAAAAGCATATGAAATAAGTCTGCGTGAGAAGCATTACAAGACCAACAATCTGAAGAAAGTGTGGGTTGAAATTTATGCAAGGATAATGGTGTAAACAAAAGTCGGTTGTAAATAAAGAAGTGTGTTTGGGTCGTACTAGCTGATCTTGAGGTCTTGCGGAGTTTCAACCATAATTTATCCCAAAGTATAATAGGCCATGAAAAGTGGAAATCTGATTCCCATTGGAGCTCTGTGTGAGTCTTAGATCTATGTACAATGGGAGTACTGAGGAATTTGTAAATGGATGAGGCACTAGCTTGGGCACTTAAAATGGGAAGAATATTGCGTTGAGATGAAGGGGAGTGTGGTATAGAGGGTAGAAGAGGTAGAGAGTCTGTTAAATGTTTGATCAATAAATTAAATTTGACAGAAAAGGATTTTGGTAATTGAAAAAGTGATTGTGCATCAGAGAAGGTAAGGAAAGAATCGTTTGAGTATAACTGATGGATCCAACGTAAACCTCTATCTCGCCAAGTCTTCCAAAAAATGGGTTTATTTTTAATTTTAAGAAATGTATTATGCTAAATAGATGAGTTAAGAAATTGATCTTTGGCTGAGAGGTGAGATAGCATAAAGGAATGAAATAGTTTGTGAGAAGTGTATAGGTGAAGATAGAAAATGAGACTTATGAGTGAAAGTGAGGGATTCATCAATGGAAAAAGGGGATAAGAAGGAATGTTCTAAATCCTTCCATTATGGAGAGGGATTAGGAGCAGAGTCCTTTAAAGATTTAGAGAGTTGCTTAAGAAGGAAGGCGTTATGGTAAAGTTGAAAATCTGGAAAATTAACCCCACCCTGAGATTTAGGGCGCCTTAGCTTAATTAAAGACATACGTGGTTTTTTCTTGTTCCATAAGAATAATGAAAGAATAGAGTTAATTTTTTTGAAAAAATATGCAGGAAGACTGAGAGGGATAGCTGAGATCATGTAAAAAATGATGGGAGCAGGCATTATTTTAATGGTATCAAGTCTGCCCCACCAGGACAAATACAAAGGATGCCATTTATCAGTGGAAGTAGACAAAGTAGAGAAGAGACTGGTCCTATTTAGGGAAAGCGTTTTCTTCATAGAGGGAGCAAATAGGAGACCTAAATATTTAATTTGTTGAGGATTCCACGAAAAACTCGTAGAGGGGAAATCTTGTTTAAAACAAAAAATATTCAAGGGTAAGATTTCACATTTATCGTGGTTTAACTTGTAACCACAAAGTAAAGAGAAAGCATTGACTTCTGCTATAAAGGCTGGAATGGAGAGTTGTGGTTTAGATAAAAATAAGAGAATGTCATCTGCATATACACTCATTTTAATATGAAGTTTATCATGTTGGAAACCATGTATTTCAGAGTTTTGTTTGATTTTACCTAAAAATGGTTCTAAAGCTAAAATGAAAAGGAGAGGGGAAAGGGGACATCCTTGGCGAACTCCTCTCTGTAGAGGAAAGGAGTCAGAAAAAGAGCCATTGGTAAAAATGGTGGCTTTGGGCGAAGTGTATAATAAAGAAATATAAGAAATGAATTTGGGACCAAAACCGAACCAGGATAAAGTATGAAAAATAAAAGACCAATCCATTCGGTCAAAAGCTTTCTCCGCATCTAAAGAGATGGCTGCAAGAGAGTGGGGATACTTGTTAGCTTTATGCAATATATTAAAGAAGGTTCGGGGATTGTCCGAGATATTCCGTCCTTTAATAAAGCCAGACTGTTCTTTACAAATAATAGATTGTAAAATAGGTTCCAATCGGAGAGCAAGTATTTTAGCGAATATTTTATAATCAGAATTGACTAATGATATCGGCCTATAATTTTTACAAAGATGAGGGTCCTTTCCATCTTTAGGAATTAAGCAAATAAGAGCATCTTGAAAAGTGCCAGAGGAGGCATTAGAGGAGATTAAATATGAAAACAAGGAAAGGAGATGGGGAAGTATGGTTTTGGAAAAATGGGAATAAAATTCCACAGGGAATCCATCTGGGCCAGGTGCTTTTCCCCGTTTTTAGAAGTTTTAAGGCATGAGAGATGTCTTTTATGGAGATATCTTGTTCTAATGAAGAAAAATTAACATCTGTGGGAAAAAGTTTTTGTAAGGAAGCAAGGTAATTTTGTATGTCTAGGGAGTCTGGAGAAGATTCAGGAGTGTATAAAAAGTATAATATTTTTGAACTCACCTAAAATCTGAAGATGCTTAGTGACTGGAGCAGAGGCAGAGTTTAGTACATAATCAATATTGGAGCGGTTCTTTTTAATTTTGAGGTATGAGGCAAGAAGCTTGCCCGCTTTGTTTTGACCACCATAGTAACGCGCACTACCTCTAAGAAGGTAGGCAGAGGCATTTTCTGTAGATAATTTATTATATTTAAATTTTACTTTGATTAAGTTAAGATCAGCTACAGAATTAGTTACTGTATAGAGGGATTCAAGTAATTTAATGGATTTAAGAATTTCATTTGCTTTATGAGAATTCTGACGTTTCTTTGTAGCAACATAAGAAATAAAGTCTCTGGCAGAAGCTTTAAAAGAATCGCAAACTATAGAAAAGGACGAAACAGAAAATAAATTAAGTTTAAAAAATTCAGTAATGAAATTTTCAAAGGAGGAAGTGAAAAATTGGTCGGCTAATAATGAAGTATTAAAACGCCATCTCTTCTCAGAGGTATTAATGGGAAGTAGTTCTAGATCTAATATTACAGGAGCGTGATCAGAGATCAGAATGGATCCAATGTCTGCATGTAAAATGGATTGAGTTAGTGCTTTTGAGACAAATAAATAGTCTATTCGTGATTGTGAAAGGTGCGTGGGGAGAAGAAAGTATATTCACAAAGTTGTGGGTGGCATAATCTCCAAGAATCAACGAGGGATCTGTGAGCAATGAGATTGGTGAATTGCTGGTGCATTGATGAAGAAATAAAAGGTGTTTTAGAGGTACGGTCAATGTAAGGGTCAACAATTAGATTACAATCTCCACCAAAAATAACATATGCTGTATCAATAGACATCAAAGCGAGGAAATGTGTGGCCAGAAGGTGTTGTCTGGTTTAGTAGGTGCGTATATGTTAAACAGGGTAATAGGCACATCATTAATTTTAAGGTGAATAATTAACCATCGACCATCGTCATCCAAGTCTTGAGAAAGAAAAGAAACTTTAAGTTTTTTATGAATAAGAATTACGGTACCATTTTGCTTACTAGTGCCAGGGGAGGAAAAAACATGTCCTACCCATTGTCTCTTAAGTTTAAGAACTTCTGAAACTACTAAATGAGATTCTTGTAGGAAAACAATATCTGATTTAAGATTAGATAAATGGGAAAGTACCCTTTGCCTTTTAATAGGTGTACCCAAACCTTTAACATTCCAAGAGATAACACGTAAAGTCATTAATCTACCATATAAAATAGAACACTTACAATATTACAGCATAAGTTCAAATGCAATAAACAATTCATAATAATAAAAGAAAAAAGAATGGTAAACAATTTTCGAGCTAGAGAATAAGAGAGAA
The DNA here is from genome assembly GCA_963921515.1 of Calotriton arnoldi. NCBI lineage: Eukaryota > Metazoa > Chordata > Amphibia > Caudata > Salamandridae > Calotriton > Calotriton arnoldi. The sequence goes on from CAWUFW010004146.1 coordinate 1,607,705, forward strand.
AAGGAAAATGATGGTGAGATAAAGATTGAATTGGGATGAAAGAAAAGAAGGGAGAGTGATAGCGAAACAGAACCAAATAAGGGAAGGAGGAAAGCGGAACAAGGAAGAGAGAAGAGGAAGAATAAAAGAGGAAAAGATACAATGGTAATAAAAGAACATCAAAACATACCATAAACTCAAACATGGGTGGAGGGTGTTGAGGCAACAGGACGAGAAGACGAACCAACTGAACACCTCCGGGGGAGACCACGAGGAAGGAAACATTCTAGACAATAATAAACAATGGAGGATAGAAACCGGAGGGAGATAGCACCTAAAAAGGAGGGTAGGGGAAAAAAGGGAAAATTAGTTTGATTGTCATGAACAAGGAAAAACACAAGATGAATACATGACTACAAATAAAACATAAAGCAAAAAAAACGTAAAATAATTTAAACAATCGACAACAATGGAAGATAAGAACTGAAGGAAGACGATATCTGAACTAAAGACATGGATAAAGAAAAAAGTAAATTCAATTATCAAGAACAAGGAAGACATAAAATAAATGCAAGACTACAGCATCGACATTGAAAAAATGATAAGGTTCTCAGGAAGAAGATGGTCCTGCAAAATCCATGGATTCTTCTCTGCAATTTTCAAGAAAACGTTGAAGTAAAGCTGGGTCTTCATATGTGGTGATTTTGTTTTTGTAAGTTACTTTGAAGAGGCAAGGGTGTATCAAACCAAATCTGGCATTCAAATCTCGTAGTGCTGGTTGCATTGCAAGAAAGCTTTTCCTTTTATCTGCAGTGGTTTTTGCGTAATCCTGTGAGAAAAATAGTTGTGAGCCTTGCCAGGAGATGCGACGTTTGATTTTGACTGCCTGCAAAACTTTCAATAAGTCGGTATATTCCAAGAAATAGAGTATGACACCTCTTGGTTTAAGTTGAGATGAAGCAGCAGAGGGGGGACGACCCAGTCTATATGCTCTTTGTATGTTCAAAAGAGGAGACTCTGGAATATCAAGCAATTGTGGGAGAAAAGATTGGAAGAAGGTTAAAGGATTGGATCCTTCCAATCCTTTGGTTAGGCCATAAATACGTAGATTATTACGTCTGCTGCGATTTTCGAGGTTTTCGACCTGTTTCTGAAGTTGTAAAATTTCTGCTTTCATAGGTGAGATTTGTCGTGAAGAGGTCTGCAACGACTCGATTTGATCTTCCACAGAAGTAAGTTTATTTTGAAGTGAAAACCAATTATCCTCCAAGCTTTGTAGACTAGTATTCGTTTCAGTCATATACGGCTTAAGAGCACGTTTTTCATCCAGAAGCAGTTCTATTGAGAGAGGAGGAGGAGAGACAGTAGGTGTGGGAGGATCTTTTTTGACTCTTTTAATGGAGGATAATGACGATGGAGTATTTGCTTAAGGTGTAGTTTTAACATTGACTTGAGAGGAAGGAGGTTCGGAAGCAGGTACATGAGAGGGCATGGTAGACGAAGCTTCAGTAAGGTGAGATATATTTGTTTGCGTAGGGTCTTCCATGTCGTCTTAAAGAACAGAAAAGGGGTTAGAGGTAGGCAGGATGGTGGGTTTTGAGCGGGAGGTAGGCAAATTGGGTGAAATGTTACCTCGCTCCCCCTCTGGTTCTCCCCATAGACATGAGAGAAACAAGTAGGCAAGTATTGGTAGAACAGGAAGTTGATAGATCTCAATGGGAAAGCACTGATATTTCAGAATGACCGCAACATAAGCAATGATACTGCTAAGAATTAGTGGTCAGATTATAGGATGACTTCCAGCAATTGAAAGATAGTTATTGTAGACCACAAGGTGGAAGGAATGACGCAGAGATGAGTTCGTTATTAAGTGGTCAGCAAATAGAAGGAAAGATCTTCTTCCAAGAAATCAAAAGTAAAACTTTTCCATGAAAAATGGTATTAATGTGAAAAGAAAATGTAGTAATAAGCGCCAGAGAGAACCACAAGATGACAGTCACTTTCTTCCAAGATATGGAAAATAAAATGATCTCATGAAAAATGGCATTTGTGTTTAAAAGTAATTGCAGCAGGAGATAAATACTAGAAAGAACCACCAGATGGCAGTCCCTAATCAGCTAGAAAACTTACTGCAAGCTAGAGCAAGTTTCTAAAAAGTAAAAAGAATACTTGCTGTAAAATAGAGGATGTCGTTCCATGTGGCACACATTCTTTTCATAGTAGCACACTGTGAGGAGGAAAACTGTTCTGAGAGGAATATGGAAAAATATCAGCTGCGTTCCAATTCACGGAGGGTGTCACACACTATATGACAAGAAGTACGAGGAGAGTGGTGTTCTCGTTGTAAAGAAAGAGATGGCTTTTAAGAATTAACGTGTTTAAATAACTTGAAGCGTTGTGTAGAGAACGGCATTCTCACAAGAATGTTGACCGCTATGTGAGGTAAAGTCACGGCAAGCCCAAAATGGCGGTCGCGAGCTTTTCACTCAGCGCGCCGCATATCCAGGACAGAGTTTAAGGGGAATGCGGTCTTACCGCGGCACAACGAAGGTATCTTGAGATGCCGTAGAGGTTCCGACGTTCAAATCCTCAAGTACAGTTTCCCGCAGAGCTCCTCCATCGGTGAATGTTTCCGGCTCCCTCGATATCGGCCCGGAGCTAAATCAGCTGGCCGCCATCTTCTTTGGCGCTCAAGCCACGCCCCCGTCAGTTACCTTTTTGAATAGCACCTGCCCAGTTAGCAGAAGGCCCCCGGGCCCTTCACAGACTTTAGGAGTAAATTGGCACGCTGATTTTGTGAATAACTAAAAAGTAAACTTTCTCCAAAGTGGTCATTACTCAAAAGTATAAAGTTACCTGTGTGAGAATCGGGTTGCAATATGTTTTGAGGCAAAAATCATTAATTTTTTTTTGTTTAAATCTGTTTTTATTGACTTTTAAGTTTACATATTCATGAAAGGCAACATGTTTGGAAAGCCATCCATACATTGAATCACCTATCGATGGCTGAAATGTACTATCTTTGCATGAAGTTTAAGCATTTCAATGCTGCACAGTTGGCGACGCTGTTCCGAAAGCAAGAAGTGTGACTCTAGTGCTCGGTCTTCATTCACAAATGATAGAGGCTACAGTACAATAATAGCATGGTTTCATCAGTCCGCTGGATCAAGAGTCCTTTCAGATGGAGACCAGTATGGGCATGGGAACAGATGTCTTATATTTAAAACAATTAAAACCAACAACCACAATGTTGACCGGTTGTTAACATGAATATCCCCACCTCCCTTCCCCCCTTCCCCTATCGTCTCCTCCACACCCCGTCCAACCTGACAGTTTGCCCCCATTCATTGGCCTCGGCTGTGCTCACCCTTAGTGTCAAGTAGTATATGTGTATACATGGAACATTATGTCTGTCCACTGACAGAGGCCCACGGCAGCCCACTGCGGGCTCGTATCACTCCCCTCGTGTTGTCCCCTGGGGTCCACCTCCTCTGTTTGCTGTAATGCTTGGAGCAGTCCATCCCTTCTGGAGCTTGCTATGGACTCCCTCCTCCAATCCCAGCGTTTCTTCCCGCCGGATAGCAATTCCCTCTGCTCCTGGCCCATGCGGAGGAAGCGAGTGCTTCCCACGCTCGTGTGTGTGGCGGACTCGTCGCCTTCCACCTCTTGGTCAATAGTGGCTTGGCGACCACTAGTCTAAGGTCCCAAGGGAACACGGGATGTTATTTTTGAGTTCTACGGAAGTGGTGCGAGTAAGTAAGCGGTCCATTCAAAGGCATGTCGCGACCTGTCGCCATGCCCGCTGATAACTTTACGCTGATTGTGTGCCCAATATGTTTTGTGGTCTGTGGCAACTCCACAGCTCATGTACTAGCCCAGCCCGGGTTTGGCACATCTAGGACATACTTGCCATCTGTACTTGGTGGAAGTACCTGTTGATCGTCTCTCGGGTGTGAGGTATGCTCTGGCATACAATATTGAACAATTGTGACTTGTCGGAATCTCATGTGTTCTGGGTATGCGTGCTGGACTCTTCGATACCCTTTTCCCACTCCCTGTCCTCGCAGCTGTCTCCCTAGATCTAATTCCCATTTTGCGGTGAAGGGGATCCAGATTAATCGCTACATGTGTGCGGAGTGACGCCGCAAACCAGCGTACCAGGTGTCTACCTCGCCCCATGACATGGAAGGTATTGTATGGTAGAGTGATGACTTGGTTCTGTGGACATGTCCCCCCATTTAGCGGTCAGTGTCGCGATCAGTGAGTGATGCATTAGGAATTGCGCCGGCGGTAGTCCCTCGATCTGCAACCAGGGGCGCATATGGTATAAGTGCGCCATCTCGGTATAGATCTCCCAGGGTCTGTATGTCAGCTTCTCGCCAGTCCGTGAGTGCAAGAGATGTGAAAGGCGCCCCGGTCCCACTAGGGGAACCCTTCAATGGTATTGCTACTGGTGCATGGGGGTCAGAGCTCTGGTGAGATATAGGCACCTGCGATAGCATTTGTACGCCACCGCCAATAGAAGCGGCGACGGCGTTGCAGCTTTAGTGGCTGGGTGGAAGAGTCGAGTTATCTGTTCCAGGGAGCGTGGGGGCAGTGTGGACGCCGTGTCATCTCGACCTATCCACAAGCCAGCGGGCTATCCACTGCAACTGTGCAGCCAAGTAGTAGTGCTCGAAACAAGGCGCAGCCAGCCCCCTGGTCGGTTGGCAGGTATAGTTTTGTTATTGCCATTCTGTGTCGGTTGTTCCCCCAGAGAAAGTCCCTGAGCAGTTTAGTGAGTGTGACAAAAAGGCCGCAGGAACATATATAGGTAAGTTAGCAAAGTAGTACAGTAGCCTGGGGAGAATCACCATCTTGGATAGTGCTACCCTGCCAGTGACCGTTAGCGGTAGTGTGTTCCAAAAGTGTACTTGCGACTTGATGGCAGTGAAGGCCTTCTCCAGGTTTCCGTCAAATAGGTCTGACGGTTGACGATATATCTGAATTCCCAGGTATCGGAAGGTGTCCTCCCGCCACTGTACCCTTGTACCATTAAGGGTATATCCCGGATATTGACTCCCCTCCCGAACGCGTAGATACAGGACTTGCTGGCATTCACACGGAGCCCCGAGATGTCGGTGAAGTCGTTGCAGAGTGTGAGCCAACTGAGCCGGTATGTTGTCTATGTCTCTCACGTAGACCAGTAGGTTGTCTGCATATAACGACACTTGGTGTACTGCGTCTCTAGGGGTATCCCATCTCCCATTGTTGCCTGCAATGTCGCCGCTAGGGGCTCAATCGCCAACGCGAACAGGAGTGGCGACTAACGGGCATCCCTGTCTGGTACCCCTGCATATCAGTATGGCGTCAGATATGTATGGCCCCAACCTTACCCGAACTGTGGGGTTTTTATATAAGAGGGGGCAACCATTTGCAGAAATCCCAGACCCAGCTCATATCGCTGCAACAATGCCGACAGGTAACTCCACTCCAAGCAGTCAAATGCCTTTTCCAGGTCCAACATTAGGCATCCCACTCTGGGCCACTCCTGTACACTGTCTGACGCCACCCTGAAAAACCTTCGCAAGTTCAGTGACGTGCTTCGCCTGGGCACGAATCCATTTTAGTCACCGTAGACCAATTCGGGGACCACCGACGCCAAACGTTCCGCTAGCACTTTAGCAAGTATCTTATAATCCACGTTAAGGGAGCGCCAGAGGCCTATGAGATCCCAAGACTGTGGGGTCACGGGCTGGTTTTAGCAGGGAACACCAGGTACGCCTCACGCATCGAGGGGGCAGTGTGCATTCCTCCAGTGCTGTTGTATAAAGTGTGTGTAAATGTGGCACCAAAGACTCCCGGTAAGCCTTGTAGAACTCGGTAGGCAGGCCGTCCGGTCCCGGTGTTTTCCCAGACGCCATGGACCCTATCGCCTCCCCAATCTCTTCCAAGGTGAGGGGGCCGTTAAGTGTCTCCTGATGTGTTGCTGAGGCTATGGGCAACTGGACAGGCTCTAGAGAATCTCTCCAGATCTTGACCTGAGTAGCGGACTCTTGATTGGGTACAATTGTGTGTAGTGGTCTATCATTACCTTGTGGACCTCACGCTGTGTGTACACTAGGGTTCCCTCCGGTGTGCGTATAGCGCCAATCGGGCGTGGTTGCTTTCCTGTTTTAGCAGCCAGGCAAGTGGCGGCCCGCCCTATCTGCTGTGGCATGTGTGCGAGCTGTGTGAGCTGTGTATTTATGGCACCTGCAAGCATTCCAGTAGTTCCGCATGTTGTGCCCGGAGAGTTTCGAGAGCGCTCGAGTGTCTGCCTCCTCCATCCCCTCGCGTTCATATTGTAGCAGTGGGATTCGAGGCGAGTGATTGAGTCTTGCTAGCTGCTTCCAGTATGTTCCATGTGGGCCCCTAAACAGTGACCCCTGACCGCTATGTTGAGGGCGTCCCATTCCACCAGCGCATTACTTGCTGTTCCTTCGTTGAGGTCGAAATATGTAAGGACAGCCGTCCCTACGGATGAGCGGAATTCAGAGTCCTCTAGCGCAGACGGCTGGAGCCGCCATGTGGGTATGGGGGGCCGATCAGCTTCCCAGCTGAGCTGGAACCACAGGGGGGTTATGATCGGAGTGTGTCCGCCCTAGATATTCGATTTCTCTACAAGTGGGAGCAGGGATTGGGATCCCACCACCCTATCTAGTCGTACATGTAAGTCGCTGCACTGCCGAATAATAGGAGTAAATACGTTCATTGGGGTGGTGGGCGCGCCACATGTCCTAACAATGCCCAGTGTGAGAGCCAGTCTGTGAGCGTCTGCCGCATTTGACACAGCCGATGTCTTACGGAGAGGAGGGAAGGACCTGTCAGCATGTCACATCCAAGCACCCACCGAGCAACCAGGGGAACCCAGCGTAAGGGGTCAGCACCAGCGACAACTTTGTTAGGAATGATGCCTGGTCTACATTCGGGGCGTATATCAAGGCCAGTAATATGGATTGACCATTAAGTGTCCCCTGCACCAGAGTGTATCTGCCTTCGGGGTCTATTACCACGTCTGCACAAATGAACGGGACGCCCGCTCTCACCCAAATTAGCGTGCCCCTCGCATGTGCTGAGTTTACAGTGCCCGCACACCTGCCCTCTCCAGCGCCTGCGCAGTCTGTCCAATTCCTGCTTCGTCATGTTCGGTTTCCTGCAATAGGGCAATTCCGACCGAGGTGTCTCTGGAGGTAGGCAAATATGGAATAGCGCCGTGTGGGTGTGTACATGCCGCGTATGTTCCATGTGAGTATGTTAGCTCGTGCCATTACTAGAGTGTTTAAGCGTCGGGGTGTCAGGGGTGGGGTGCGTCTTGGCGATCGCGGAACATGGGCAAGTGTAAGTGCACCGGTCAGTTGCAACGAAAACGCTGATTGAACTGTAAACAACATAACGTTGGGGCGAACTCCTGCGGGATTGTCCGTCCAAACTTCTGTAACCATGTAGAGGTATAAACTAGGTCAGTATGTTGCCTGATGGGGTGTGCGTACAGGGAACATTCTACTGTAGCCGGTCCCTCTTTTCCCCTGCGTATGTGTGTGTCATCGACTATGTTCCGCCAGATTAGCCTGCGAGGCCAGCAGGGTTTGGAGTTAAGTGCCAGCTCGTGGATACTAATCCCCTGCGAGAGACTATTCGTGAGGTATCTAGCCATGAGCTTAGTGGTCTCCTAGTCATCGCCTAATGGGTGTGTGCGGTTATTAACACTGCTGGCCTACCCCCACCCGGTACAGCATCAGTATACATATATTAACAAACAATGTACTACTTACGTGAGTTGTCTGCTACAGAGGTCAGCACGATGGCGTTCTCATCCTAGTATTCCATCAGCAGTCTGTGGGGGTGACTACTGGCATGCAAAGGTCATCAGATATTTCAGTTGATGGTGACGACGAGCCACTCGCCACCACCGGTGGCCTGCACGTAGGAGTCAGGCGCTCTTTAGTGCGTGGGTTCCAAGAGTTGTAACCGCTTCCAGAGCATGTCTGTCGCTCTATTCGCATTTTCTCTGGACTCGGGGCTGCAGTTCCTGTCTCGCGCCACGCGGTGTCCTTCGTCGTCGCGTCGTCCATTCCTCCTGCCTGTTACGGTGCCGCCTTCCAAATCTGGTGGTCTTGCTCCCGTCCCACAGTCCCGACTCTTCCAACCAGTCCCATGCCTCCGCAGGAGATCAAAAGCGTGCCCCCTTTCACAGCCACCCTCAACCTTGCAGGAAATAACAGCGAGTATGGCAGTTCCAGTTCCCGGAGTTGGCGCTTCACTGCCATGTAGTTGCTTCTGCGGCGTTGTACAAGAGCGGTGTAGTCTGGGAAGAGCATAACTCGACTGCTGCCCACGCGAGGTTTCCCAGTTTCCATGTTTCGCGTAGCACCGCATCTCTATCTCTGTAGTTGAGGAGTTTAAAAAGGAATGGGCGTGGTCTGGCTCCCGGCTGAGGCCTCTGCGCTGGCACCCGGTGGGCTCTTTCTACTGCAAACTGCTTC